>JARFJB010002516.1:522500-627500 GCA_036346205.1 Vesta saturnalis
TGTGTGCTATTATCATGTGCCCGCATATCGCTATGGTTTCATACAGAACAAGTACGTAACTGATTGTTTAATAGTAATTGCAACCTTAGCTGTACGCGGGCCACATGATATTAATACACATAGTAACTGTTACCATGTATGTTAATACAATTTCCTGTTGTTAACAAATTATATACATGTTAAGTTTCTATGGAATGGAATTCATAACCCCTGTAGCTCAGTTGCTAGAGCACTCGTCTAGTCAACTAGAGGACACGGGTTCGAATCTCAATCGGGAAAATCTTTTTATGTATATAAAATTTTCAAGGTCACCTGCAGGGGTATCATATTAGAGTTTTCTGTTTTTGGAAACGGGTATCTGTACTTGGACAACAAACCCTCGCTTTGGTAAACGACTATCTGTATTTCGAGAGCGGGACTCCTGTTATTGGGAAACGGCTGTCTCTATTCGTTAAGCAGACCCCCGTTTTGTTAAACGACTATGTGTATTTCGGGAACGTTATTCCCGTTATTGGGAAACGGCTACCTGTGTTTGGGATACTGGTACCAGCTTTGGCAGAAACAATTAGCTCATCCTAAGACAAACCCAGATCCTGGTGGTTAACATAGTAGTATATCCGTTTTACAAAAACGGGGGTCTGTTTCCAAAGTACAGATAGCCGTTTCCCAAGAACGGGAATCCCGTTCACGAAATACAGATAGTCGTTTACCAAAACGGGGGTCAGTTTCCCAAGTGCAGACAGCCGTTTCCCAAAACAGGAAACTGTATTATCGTACCCCTGCAGGTGACCTTGATAATTGATGTCTAGGAATTTACCACGGTTAAGTGCCGCTATACCCACTATTAACGTATGAAAAGTGACATTTTGGTCATTTCAAACATAACTAAAAACACGAATGTTGCTTTCAGTCAAATTGGAAAAAAAATTTGTTGCGGTAATACCTTGTTTGCTGTCAAATTTAACTGTTGACTGTCAAATAGCCCTCGGAACACCTTAATTATTTTATGAACAGTATGGACATGGCTCGTAGTTTAAATGATAAATTTGAAGTAGTGTTGAATTTTGGAGAAGCTGAAGAAATTTTCATACAGCAATCCGTACATTTAGTGATGGATTTACCGAAAACCCTATTTCGAGGTCATATTTTCGTAAAATTTAAAAAAAGCTCTAAGCATGTGGTAGACTGAAGGTGCTCCAAGATCAGGAAGACCACCTCTTTCAGAAGAAAAAAAGATAGACATTTTTTCTGAAATGGTAATCAATCCAATTTAGTCCACGTGTGCAGTTGCTGAATCCTGTGAAATATGTTCGAAAAGTGTCCAACGAGTCCTAAAAGAAAGTTTCATCTCTATAAAGTGAAAATTCTGCATGCTTCAGCGGAAGATGATCTAGACCGGAGGATTGATTTTGTGAGTGGTTAGCAAGAACAATTAAAGGAAAACGAGGCTTCCTAAACCGTGCATGTTTCTCAGATGAATGCGAGTTTTTTCTTAATGGTCAGGTCAACAAACAGAATGTACGATACTGAAGCAATACCCAGTTTCCTGAAAAAGTGAAGATTTGGGAGGTGATTTTGGGCAATCACGTTATTGGACCGATTTTCATCAGAAGCACACCTACAGGAAACCTTTACCGAAACCTTTTAGAAACTGAATTTGACCCTCGAATGAGACAAATTGTATTAAACAACCAGTAAGAGACCCCATTTTTATCGTATCGCTAGAGAGTTTCTCGATACAAACTTTCCTGAGTGATGGATGCGTTGCAGGGAAGTACAGAACGGCCAGATCTCCGGATCTTACATCCCTATATTTTTCCCTTTGGGGGTGTCAAAAATCTACGCCACTGAATGTCAAAGAAAGCTAGAACACAGTATAAGAGAGATATATGAAGAAATAGATGACCAGACTTTCTTCTACGTTAGAGAAGCTATTTATAATAGGGCACTTTATTAATGAAATTATTGTTGGGGTTGAATAAAAGTATTATTATTCAGAAATAAATATAAATTTTTTTTAACCAACTAGTTTTTAATTGTGAATTTACAGAACACGTTCGTAATTATCGAGATTTTCAGGTAAGCGGTACTGTTTCTTCTTAGTAAACTCTCTTTACGCCTCTTATTAGTCGGATCCATGAAGAGATTTACCTACAAATTAATAACAAAATGTTTTACCAGAAGTGAGTAAAATCCATACAGTAAAGAGTATTAGAGAAAAATGAGAAGAATTATGAGCAGATTTCGAAAATGGAATAATATACGGGGTGCGCTATTTCAAAAGGATATTGAAGATGGTGCTCGGCCACCATTTTAACCCAGCTGTTCTCCTCAACGAGACTATACACTTGTGCTCCTTCGGGTCATAATGACCCGAACTCCTGAAATATGAATTAAAACCAAAATAACAACAATTTTTATACATTTATTAACTTTATTTCTCTAATGCAATGCTTTTTATATGAAACGTAAAACTTACAATAAATTCAACCAAATTTAAACAAAAAAAAGAAAACGGAATAAAAAATGTCTAATAATTTATATGACCCACTACTTCTTATAGTCGGGACAATAATAGGTCATGTGTTCTTTACACAAATATTTTTTAAACTTAATGCAGGTCATATTAGCTTTGTTATCACATTTAGAAAGACAAAATTTGCAGCGTGCTCGTTTGTTTTTGTTGCTAGTTCCAGGAAGAGGTGCGGTAGAATTTTCCACCAATGGTTGTTGAATAGCTGTTACAATTGCAGTTGCTTGTTCATTACGGGGAAGATGTTTTCTGGACAAAATATAAGGATTTACCAATTGTTTGCCCAGTTGTTCCAAAAACAGTTTTCTTTTGAACAAAACATTTTTATTCCAGTCTGGATTTATTTCGCGCCATAAGACGAAAGCATTATATGCGCTGGTATCTAAAATGTTGTAAAATAAGACTATGGGCCATCGATTTGTTTTTCGTTTGCATGTGTATGCACCGAATAGCTAATCTAATGTATTAACTGTTCCTTTGGTATAATTATAATCAAGTATAATTTGTGGTTTTTTGTATTGTCTGTCGCTTATTTGTTTCTGGTTATGAAACGTACTCATTAGAATGACCTTCTTGTATTTTTTTGGAATATAAGACACAACTGCGTTATCTCTAGTAAAATAAAATTTGGAACTATGCGCAACGTTCTTACTTCCATGATAGGTAGCTTAGGCTTGCCTTTCCTGACAGTCCCTAACATAGTAAGATTTCCTTTGAGAGGCATTTGACCCAATTTATACGATATCAAGAAATTGTCACAAGTTACAGTCTGACCTCTTAGTCCATAAGTAAGGTCTAAAACTACTCTCAGTCCCTGATCCTTCTCAGGTTTTCCCCCAGGTGGTTTTCCGATATACTTGAACTTCTAAAGCATAAAAACTTGCACTATCACAAAGCGTCCATATTTTGATGCCATATTTTGCTGGTTTGCTTGGTATATACTGCTTGAATGGAAAACGACCTCTAAATGCAACCAGCTGCTCGTCCACAGTTACGTTTTGCCCAGGATTGTACAATTTTGGTATTATTTCATCCCATTTATCACAAAATTCTCTAATAGGAGCCCACTCATCCCGTAGCCTTCTTTCTGGACGATCTTCTTTATCATCAAACCGTAACACGCGTGATATATAATAAAATCGTTTCAACGACATGATTGCGCGAAAAAGAGGGGTGGCTGTTTCTGAATTCCACAAACTTCGGGTAGATTCATCATACGATCTGTGAACTCCTCCTAACAATAACAAACCTATGTACGCCAGCAACGTAATGTCACCTAATTCTTGCCACGTCACCGTACACTCTACGACCTTCGATGTTAGTCATTTTCAAAATTATATTTTCCAGAGAACTGTTGAAAAATAGCTGAAATATAGATTTTATATCCTGGACACGTGCATTGCTGTTTCTAGTTGGACCTGGAGCGACTTTTATGATATTTGCACTAGTTGCACGCCCTGATTGAGGAAATGGATCTAACATCCAAGTTATGGTGTTATCTTTAGATTGAACCGATTGAGCAGGTGCCATCAATTGCGTAGGATTTGTCCGTCCAGCATCGTCGAAAAATTTGTATTGACTCCCTAAACTTAAGCGCTATATGTATTGCGCCCTTTCACGGTGCGTAGATTAAATGATTATTATTTGCGCGCCTTCTGGTTTGGTAACCCAACGCGGTTTTATTTTGCCTCGGCTTTGCTCAATCGTGTTTATAATTTATTATAAACGGGGTGTGGTTCGTATTAACTAGTGGGCTGACACTGTCACCTTAAATAAATATCTTAAAGCGTTTTAAAACGTCTATTGAATAAATTTAACAAATTAATATATTAATGAACAACAAAACAAATGTATTTTCTTCTGCGGTTTGACGGCTCCTGACTTGTTCTCCTGGGGGCGGTTTCCTAGGTGCGTATTCGTTTCTGTAAATAGAGATATGTATATTATCTTAATCTACTCCTTACCTAGCAGGCAATATTCATATTACGGTCCTGTATTTACAGAAGCGGGTTTGGTTGCAAATAGTAGTCTCGATACCGTTTTGGTCGGAGGCGCCAGCGCAATGAACTGGAATCGTTTCGGGGACGGAGAAAATCAATATCGTGCTTATCCTTCAGTAACTCTGGAGCGCTGAAGCGAGTATGTCGTACTCCCAGGAAATAATACACGCGAAATGCGCGTATGCAAATGCGAGATCTCGGGACTGTCTTTCTTTAATTATAACCGGTTTGATTATGCATTTAGATTATTTATCTAACGGAATTAATTACGGATTTCGATACTAAATTTAATTATATACAATTAATCAAGGGAACAAAATACTTGATATTAAAACTACACTAAAATGAATTTAATAGTTTTAAGGTAAATCGTAATATACACCAGGTCGTATTTATATGATTTAACTATCGGTAAATATTGGATAATTTACGTACTATCTAATTTATTTACAAACGATCTCACACTAGGTGTTTCGCGATGGTTAGGTTGACTACGAATTTATGCAGCAGGTCTCGTGTGTCCTCTCCTGCGATCAAAGACACCGTGTGTGGTTATCGTGTTTGTCTATATATATTGTATGTGGGTGTATTAAGCGGGGTCTTAGTGATAATCCGGAGACATAGGCAATGGCCTGCCTAACCGGGTAAACTAAGAACAAAAGGTCGTAAGTCTTTACAGCCCTGTAACTAACCTTCACCCTCAAGTATTTGCGAGTGACGTGGGGGTTACCCCTTCGTGGCACTCTTGGTGTTAGTGTACTGTGTGTTTGCGAGTGACTTCGGGATCTACCCTGCGTGGTACTCTTGGCGTTAGTGTAAGGTTATATCTCCTGGAGACTCAGCCCGGCGTTATTTACGTGTAATAGTGTGTTACTGGGTATGGTTAGATTGTATAATTAAACAACTTACGTGTCTTTTGATTGCAGTACAAACGTTAGGTTGCCCGGCGTGACGTGGTGCGCGTTATCATACGGTCGCGATGGACTCCTCGGTCGCAATCAACAGGTCGGTGCTTACACGAAGCAATCGGTACGCTGGCGGCTGGATATCGGCTTGATTTGAATCTACTTCGATTCATCACCCTTTTTCACGCGCGTCGCGGGTTTATAAAGGTGCATCTGTGGGCGGCTTCGCGGCTACCTTGCGGGGAATGCCGTTATGCCATTGGTTGCAATTGTTCTGACGTGCAAAAACTTACTGGTTTTTTGAAATACACGTCAGCGGTGATTAATAAATTATTTGTGGTTTAATATCTCGTAAACTTGTGAAATTTTAGATATAGGATGGTCCGCGAATAATTTATCCTAAAAAGCATACGTAAAGGACGCTGGTTCTTTACAAATTATCGTTTGACTGTTCATAATCACTATCTTCACTGATATGATCTTCCTCTTCAGAGGCTTCATCGTCACCAATGTCACTCAAATTATCAATAAGTTGTTCTAAGTCTTCACCACTAAGATATTTTTTGCACACGCGGCTACAGACCTGCCGAAAATGTTGTAGTAACTCGCATTTGAACAAGCATGTGATGATGTGCATATTATCTATCCTCAAATTTCAATGTAAAATTGTAACAACCCTTTTTGTGTTGTATTAAATATACCTTAATTTAAGGTATTTCATTCGTTCAGTTGTAAATATAAGAAAAAGTTTTTAATTATTGAAATATAGATATGAGGTAGGCAACTTAACTTGCATATCTTTTTAAGGGTTTATAGTGCATATCTTCTTAAGTGTATATATTTCTTAAAGGTTATATTTCCATAAATTGTTTTCTGATCATCCGTTTGCGTAATACATCATCATCTGACATGATCTAAGTTCCTAAGCCTCCATTTCTTTTTTCACTTCCTGATGAACGTTAAGAGAAGCAGAAAGTTTTTTTTTGGATTTTCCCTAAATTTATGTGAAAGTGTCATTAATTTAATGGTAAGATATATTTTAACTTGTTATACTAAAAATTAAAACATTTACTCTTTTCGGGCACTTTTATTTACTGTATTTTTATTTTTTTCGATCTACAATTTAATTACATTTTAAGTACGCATTTAATTTTACTGTTGCGTATGCTTTCATTTTATGATTGAAATTTTTGCATTTAAAACTTCAAAATAATGCAATAAATATTGGATTCAAAATTTCAAGAAGAAAATTTATAAGGATAATTCCGTTTTTTTTTGGGTGTGGTTTATACGTAAAACATTATTTCAAGAAATTGCGCAATAATGATGTGAGGATGACATCACCTTGGTTGACCGTTTCGTAAACATTTAGATACCAGAGGGTATTAAAAAATTTGTGTACAAAAATTTTACAAAGGTATTTCTGTAATGATTTTTTTAATTTAAGGATAGTTTTAAGATATATTTTATTTAATCATATCTCATGTTAACTGTAAATAAACATAATTGTATATTTTTATTTTTTTACATTTTTATAAAATTTTTATTGTTAACAAAGTCGGTTTAGTAGTTCCGAGATAATTAAAAAAATAACTTAGCGTCCGAGATCATTTTATTAGTATTACATACAATTTTTTTGTTATTTATGTTCGGTGGAAGTAAGCGATCAGATTTTCTGGTAATTGAGCAAATCAAAATTATTGAACCGGCCCAGTTGAATTTACCGACTGAATGAAAGGCACTATTTGTGGTGAATGGTTTGAATCTCCAGTCAGCTTGACGATTTGTGTTTAGGAGAACTTATTTCATTATTACTTGCATTTATATATTATTAAGTTTATTATACCATTTACAGCACACTAATTTTATAAAATAATTGGAAATACAAATTTATATGTCCTACTAATGTATTACAGCCTCGGGTCATAATGACACGAGGAACATGAATGTAACAATCATGTTTAAAAAAATAAGGAAAGAAAATTATTAAAAGAAACAAGCCACCTCATTCTTCAATGGATTAGAAACAAAGTCATTAACTACGAAGCTTAGTTATTAATAAACAAAATAGTTATCTAAACAACAATTTGAATTCGGGTCATATAGACCCGAAGGTAACAGCAGAGTTAAACCTTTTAGCTGTAATTTGTCCATAAAATGTAGGTTCCATCGCCTATGTAAGTCCTTCGAATTTCGCTGCAATATACCAGGTGGTTCAAAAATTAGTAAAAAACGAAGAGCCTTTAAACGGACACGGTATACACACTTATATACACGACCATATGACAATCACTGTGAATACATAATCTGAGATAGAGTATCATCAATTCACATACCTAATAAAAACATACCGATCCAAAACAATAGTGAATCCTTAACAAGACAACGCGACGTTTCGAAATTCAATAAAACTCAAATTAAAACTGATAGAAGGATGAACGCTGGATGAATATAAATAATTTAAAACACAAAAAACTGTAAGCAAACTGTAAACATATTTACATAATTAACTAAGAAATTCGGGTAACAAAACGAAAGTGAATCTGACATAAATATGGCATCAGTGTATAAGAATTTTGTTAGGGCGTACTCCGTAATTACAGAACTTGTGTAATATATTAGAAGAGACAGGCGAGAAAAGGAATTCACGTATCAAGATTTAACAAAGCATGTAAATTAGAGCCAGATTTGGTATGATTCAAGCTATGCATTTTAATTGCAATTGAAGCGTTCAACCGAAATTGTGTTTTATAACTTTTTTTTAGGAAGTAGGAATGGGAATTGTAATTTAATCAGGATGCGTATACGTGCATGGAAGTGTAAATTAATTTTTCCTTTAACAAAGCAGACAATAAAATTATTGGTTTGTAAAGCAACGCTTTTATCATAATTTAACTGAAATATACGTACATTTAAATATGAAACGCAAATTCTCTCTGTAAATTGTAAATTAATCCGATTTAACAGAGACTAAGTTAAATGCTATAAACATGTATTCGAGCCATAACACACTTTTACCATTAGCTTGAAGTGGCTCTTCCGGTCTACGCTCTGCCGGACGCTACAACACAAACAGCTTGCAAAATGGCGGACGGAATTAATATTGTTCGATTTTTTTTTTTATTTTACAGAAACCATTAAAGATTCTTTTTACTGAAACGATCTGTATTTTCGCATTGCTCATTTTGAAAAACGTGCCCATAAAACGATGTTAAAATAATGCGGGTGAGTTTATCAAAGAAAACGCTGGGGAAATTGAACACATATGGGATACTACCTAATCGGACAGGTTATTTAGTGCGAACCGGAACCCGGAGCTGCGGATGTCGCGAGGGACGCACTCGTCACAGCTACACCGCTAATTTACACCCCCTGCGCCACCACGACCTGTGTTGTGGGAGTTTCCTCGACGTTACGATCTGGTTTACGATCGCCATGTACTCGATGAACTAATTAAAGATGTCGTTTTTAAATTGTTACATCACTATATCCAATTCCGTTTTTTTTTCCCAATGCGCCCAATGATTACTTCAACGTTTCTACAAATCCTAATGAGTCGCCGTTGGTCGTTCAACACTACCCACTTTTGTCATCTTTTTACGCAGTTTGATAATAAATTATCCCTGCTTCCTAGATCTAAGCCTTATCAAATGACGATATACGAGGGATATACATTATTTAGTTTTCCCCTAGGTTTTAAAAATTGAATTTTATTAGCTCGACGCGTGAAAAGGTAACTCAACTTTCGGAAATAGGGAGCATTGAAAATACAACAACTTCTTTTGATTGATTAAGGGTTCACAAATGAAACCCTTGCGATTGAAACAAAATTCATCAATGTTATGAGTTATTTCAACTTCATGTCACTTTAAGTATATAATAACTTACACTTCAATTGGATTTCTAATCTGCGTAACAGTAGCTGTTACATTTCAGCATGGAAAGCACTGAATGTTATCTATTCTATTATTAGTAGTTAAAGATGCGAGTCGAAAATTTAATATACATACTAGGATAATGTACTTAAGGATTAAATTACAACCACTTTGAAAGCCTCTGTGATGGTTAATCTATCAAAGTGATTTAAACGACTATTGACATGGTGTCATTATTTTTTTAGTAGTCAAACATAGCAGGCCAAATTTTAATAAAGATACTAGAAATGGGTATCATTTTCCGATCATATTAACCTCACTTAGGGTTAAACAGATTTGTAAAGTGATTGACTTAGTTTTAAACATCACATGGTCTGCTTTGCAGATGACACTGTAATTATAGCCGAAACCGAGGACGATTTTCAGAGCCAACTGTACAAACTTTAGAGTACACAAGACTTGTCTTAGACTTATTATGACATACGGTGTAAAAATAAGATACTATTAAAACTAAAAGTACACTTAGAGTAGCGGAAATGAATATATTAAGAAATATAGCGAGAGACACTAAAAGAGACCATATCAGAAACGAATAAAAAAGGGGGAAATATGAGATGCAAGATGTAGTAAGATGGGGAATACAAGTACGACGTCAAAGCAATAGTCATGTGAGCGGAATGGAAGAAAACAGACTACCGAGAATTACGCTAGAGAGAAAGCCAGTCGGAAAGCAAACGCAATGAAGGCCGCCGAAGGTATGGAGGGATAGTTGGCAGTGCACCTCCCAATTAACAGATCGAAAGATCTCAAACAAGAAGAAGAAGAAGAAAAATAAGAAGAAGAAGAGGAATAAGTAGAAGTTGTAAACATATCTTTGGTATTAGTTGAGTGGATGGACTTATTTCCATAGTTTTTGTTTTAAAACGCGACGTTTCGGAGTCCCGTGAAGGTCTGCTTAGCACGTGCCTCAAAATTCATTTATATCTGATTTTTTGGCCTAGCACTTGAATACTCTCGGATTCGATCCTTCCATTTGCAAGTCTGACATCTTTGCCACTAAGCCACAATACATATTTTTTTGTAAAAAAAAAGAAAAGCACACACACACACACACACACACACACACACACACACGCACGCACGCACGCACGCACGCGCACGCACGCACGCACGCACGGACGCACGGACGCACGCACGCACGCACCCACGCACGTACGCACGCACGCACGAACGAACGCACGCACTCACGCACGCACGCACGCACACACGCACGCACGCACGCACGGACGCACGCACGCACGCGCACAAACACACACACACACAAACAAACAAACAAACAAACACACACACACACACACACACACACACAATCTCAAGACTAAGGTCACGCCCCTTTCTGGCGGAAAATTAAAATTTCAAGGTTACGCGTAATTGTTCACGCAATTCTTAGAACTAATTCAATTTTCAAGGCCAACGCTTATTGACCTCCAGGGAGTATCATACTGCAATTATTAGAAATCAATTTTGAAGGTAAAGGTTAATTGATCTGCAGGTGTATATTACAATTCTTAGAAATCAGTGTTCAAGGTCAAAGTTTACTAACCTCCAGGGGTATCACATTACAATTCCTATAAATCTAAAATAGAATCAGTTCGTGGAAACATGAAGAATGGCAGCTTGTGGTTTATATTTAAAAAACAGGTCAAGGTTAAATGGTTGTTGTATTGACTAAATTGAGTATAGCTCTTCAAGATTAAAATTTATTGGGATGATATCACAATTTTTAGCAATCAGTTTTCAAGGGCAAAATTCATTTTCTTATATGGGTATCATATTACAATTCTTATAAATCTAGAAACAAAATGAAAGCATTAAGAATGACTGATTGTTTTGTATGCTAAAATGTAAGTCAAGGTTAAATGGTTCTTGTATTGGCTAAATTGAGTCAATCTCTTCATGGCGGAAGTTTATTGATAATTTTTAGAAATCTAAAAATAGAAGCATCTCGTGAGGGTATCAGATTACAATTCTTAGAAATCTAAAAATTTTCAAAGTCAAAGTTTATTGAGCTGCGGGTGTTTTTTATTACAATTCTTAGAAATCTAAAAATAGAATGTTCAAGGTTAAAGTTTATTGACCTACAGGGGTATCATATTACAATTTTTACTATAATCAGTTCTCGAAAACGGTATGGAGTTAGAGCTGAAAGTTAATTGACCTCTAGATGTGTCATATTACAATTACTGTAACTAACTTTGCGCACGCGTTGTTCAAGGTGATTTGGTGAAACTTGTTCTGGAAGGTACTCAAGTGAAGGACACATTTTTCTTATATAATTCGACATTGCGCTGTTGATGCTGTCGAAATAGTGATGGTAGTAATAGTAATAAGAATGGAGAGAAGCAAGATGTTGGTTAGTCTTCTAACACCGGCTGCCCATTATTTCAACATAAGTATGATTTATCGGAAGTGTGTAAACAAGCAGCTAATGAATAATTAATCGATAGTGTTTATTACAATCTGTCGAACGACACTCATGATGCAAAACATATAGGAGTTGGATACAGTACACACCTCAACCCTGCGCCAGTAGTGCGTATGGGGTGTGGCAACTGAGATCAAAGCAATAGTGTTGTGATGGCATTCACATGTAGAATTACAATACTTCCAATCTCAAGAAATTAAAAATAAAATTAATTGGTCAAACTTAAACGAAGAAAAAGATATAACCTATCATCAACATTATGAATCTCTATCTACAAACCTTAGTATATATTACAATTGGGAATAGATTAAAGGGTATGACAGAATTTTGAAAACCGTTACCATAGCAAACTACAACTGCTGTAATTGCACATTCAATGTTCATAGTGTAGAAAAATCATTCAATTTAAAGGGTATAATAAGCTATGAATCCAAGTTCTTCAATCTTACAATCCGGTCTGTTTCTATGAAAAAATTATAGAAGTTGTTAACTTCTGTCGTTTTCGTGAGAAATAATTGTATAGTAGTGATGATGACGTATATAAAGACAACGAATGTGCTATAAATGCTTAGTATAGTATTAGTTCATATAACATTGTACGCTTAATGGAAATATTGTATTATCGTCCTGCTTATCTAATGTATAGCACAACAAATAAAGAAATAATTTTGATAAATTTAAAAAAAAAAAAATTAAAAAAAAAATAATAAATTTTGTTGTTTTGTGATTAACTATTTTTGGGGATGTAACGGCATTACAAGCAATTATACAGGCAACGAGTAATCTTCCACGCGGTGCATATTGGTTAGATGAAATTAGCTATTCTTTAAAATATAAGATACCGATAGAAAAGTTTATCATTAGAGCAAACAACCGTACAATTAATAAGTTAATAAGTAGTATTCCACACGGTGCATGTGGGTTAGAAGAAATTAGCTATTATTTAAAATCTAAGATACCGATAGGAAAGTTTATCATTAGAGCAAACAACCGTACAATTGAATGTGAGTTAACCAGTTCATTTGGGATCGATTTTACTAAAGAAAATGGTATTGGTCGCGTGCTAGGGTTTGGGTCTAAAATAATAGAACCAAATGTTTTATATACGTCTGCGTTAGACATCCAAATACTTAAACACACTAATGTACACGTAGGGCGTAACATTATAAAAGGATCCTATCGAAACGGGAAACCTGCAAAATTATTATGTGAGATAGACGTTTCAGTTACGACAGGTTATCGTCTAGATAAAACCCCAAGAAATACTCAATATTTAGAAGTAAACACCGACGTAATTAGTAATATAACGATTAATTTGGATAATCAAAAGCCGAAATTCATAGCCTTTGGTGAAAGTGAAATATTCACAGTACGCTTAGAACTAAAAGAACATGGGTCTGAGAATTAATCAAGGACCAATTCCACCTTTCAAAAGTTCGTGTAAAAGAGAATGAGTCGCTAATCAGTCATCAACCTACATTACGGTTAACACATAAAGAGAAATACTGTTTAACGCCAATTGGCTTAAAAGTTCTCACCGACAATGGACGAATCATTAAACGTTAAAAATCAGGTATTCACACTTATCTTCCGTATGGATATTCTGAATATGGACCTTCTGAAGAAATACGCATCTTATTTCAAAGTCAAGGTCTAATTACGGCTACCTACAATAGTTTTCTGTACATAGAAGATAAGCTTGAGCTCCAAAGAGGATGATAAAAACTGTGCAACTTAACGAACAATTTTACAATTTTTTTTTCGAAGAAATTAGTTAAGAGTTAGGTGGTGAAAACTTTCACGTTTCAGGAATCCAGCACAACGTCTGCACTTGAAGTATATGTTTCTTATACGGCAAGCAAGAGCAAAGCACTAAGCTGTTTAGGGTGGTCGCCAAATAATGCAGAACCATTTTAAGTAGAATTCGATGAGCAAAATGGATAAAAATCATTTACAGTATGCATTCCATTGAACCACATATTTGGAATAACGGAGTATTATCGTCAAGTAATCGTTAATATGCGCCAAGGGTTGGTTTTAATTCTATCTAGAAGCGATACAAGCTGCTACTATGGTGACGTTGATACAGCGATAACCTTAAATAAAAGTACTTAACTTAACACTTACTGATGCTTCGAAACTCAACTTCTTGAAGGAATCAGTACAAATTATATTATTACTGTGTACTGGTTCCTGGTTCTGGTAACTTCACCTGACTTTTAACTGTTGCAATATTTATTACTTTACAATTTGTATGCTCTATTTGAACATGAATACTTTCTCAATGGGAGTTCAGATTACTATGGATGCTTGGAAGTAGGTTGGGTTGCCTAACCTAGTCTAATTATACAAACGTTCACCACAATAACAGGATAGGTTTATTTACAATGAAAACTGGAAATTATAATATGATTCTAACAAAATTAGATAAAACTGAAAATAAACGAGTATATAATTCAAGAAACAATGTTAAATAATATTGTATTGATTATTCCTCGACTTTGCAAAAAGTCTACGTCTTTGGTTTAGTTTAGATTCAAACCTCTCCTTTAGTGCTACGCTTTTAAATCTGAAAACATATGATAAAAACGAGGTATAACGGTGAACAGATGAGTATAATAAATTACGAGGGATAATAACTAGTTGGCGTAAAAAACATGGTGTATTAATGATGCGAGGATGTGATTACATACTGAGTAAGTACGGAACTTGCTTTCTTTCTAATTTAAGTTAGAAATGGCATTTTGTGGTGAAACAGGAACAACAGGTGTTATTCATATGTAGGGTTAATTTCTTGTTGATTGAGAGTGGATATTATGTAGGGATGAATAATGATAGAGTTATGTTGGAGTATGTCTATATAGGATGACTAAATAACAGGTAATTGAAGAAGTAGGTATGATATAATTTATGTACGGTGACAGGTGGTAATTTATAAGGGGGTGAAGATGATATGTATGTTATAGGGGTAATATGATAAGTAACGAAAGTGGAAGTAAGAAATAAGCTTTGAGGAACTTATTTACAAGGATAGGAATGTTTAGGAAGGTTCTGCAGGATCATTACAACTGTACCATTTCGTCAATAAGAGTTATACGAATTACCTGCTTTAAAACAATCTACCTCAGAACTATGGCCAAAAAAAAACTCAACACAACTATAAAATGCACGTTGGATAATTGTTGCATTCCAACAATGTAAAAGGTAGACCAAGTCGGCTGGAAATTTTGATTACATTAACATCAGAAACCTTGAAGTACATCTGAATTCTGAGTGTTATCCATATGAAGTAACTCTCATCACAATTTTTTGGAATTACTCTGTGATTACTATGGTGAAGATGATAAAAATGCATTATTTAACTAATCAGTATTTGTAATGGACTGATCTAAAAAAAATGAATCCTTAAAAAACTCAACAGTCGACAACAAATTGGAAATATTTCATAACAATGAAAGTAGTTGCCCGAAAAAAAACTTCCAATTCAAAATCGCGAGTTTGATGAAAGGCTAGTACTCCAAAATATGGTGATTTACTTCCTAATAGTATACGTGGCATTATACGCTGCCCCTCTAATTTTCGCAAAACAAACACAATGATTAGTCTGCTCACTGAGAAAAATGGTTTGAAATTTAGAAATGTATTCATATACTCTAAGTCATTGAATCAAAACCAGTACAAACCTTTACATGAAATCGTATTTCCAATGAAGGGTACAGGTTACTTTACCTTCAGTGATAATCAATATGTGATTGATTATAGTTGTGCAAAATCAAACTCTATTTTTCTTTTGGGTGACATCGCTTGTGAAATGCAAAATAACATAAGGGCATACTTTTCTATGGGTAAGCATAGTGATGTTGAGTGTTTCTATTTGAGTCAAACTTACAGTAAAATCCCAAAGCAATTAATTCATGATAATTCGAATTCAATTATATTATCGTAACAGGATAGATTAAACCTGAAACGTGTGTATGAGGATCAAATAAGTCCCGCCATAAGCATGAAATTATTTCGGGACATGTGTTCAAAGTGCTGGGTGGATCCGTTTGGTTTCATGGTTATAAACAAGGATGCTGAAGCTAATAACGGTCGCTATAGGAAAAGGTTCGATGAATATATAATACCTTAAACTGCTTGCAGCAGTTCAGTAGTTACTGATCCGTTTATGTATTAACAGCTATCCGTTCGGGGTAAACCGGTACCCGATCAGTGAGCCATTTTTGCTACAACGGAAAATTAGGAGATGGTATTAAATAAAAAAATCATTCAAGATTGTAAAATAATACAACAGATGTATAACAGTATTAAAGCTGCTCGCTTTGATAATGAAAGAACATTTGCAAGTCCTTATAAGTCCCTAATAGAATCTCTAACTGAAATAGCAGATAAAATCGATCCAGAGAAAAAATGTAAACACATAAAAAGGAGCCAATTGACGTTAAACCCAAAAAACCACCCCTGTTCATGTTTCCAAGAAAACACGTTATTACCCATACTAACTCAAGTTCAAAGAAGTCAGCGTTTCACTTCACTATCACGAGGTGATTAAATAAAGGGTGCTGCTAGCCCCTAGTTCAACTTTTCTTTGAAAAAACAGAAGAAATTAATACTTTGGAAGAAGAATAAGAACCTTGTGGTATCACATACGATTGTACTAACCTTAATGAACCCATCTCAGAAGAATTTGACAAGCAGTACAATGAATTGCCTGGTATATACGTTGGACGTATTATGCGGGATCCTGAAGATTATTAAAGGCGTCGCGTACAAAAGGACTCCAGGTTTATACGATCTGCTTATTATGAATGAAGCTAATTTAAATCTACTAAATTAAAAGATATAAAAGAAGAAGAAGCTACAAATGTTGCAAGGCGAGATTATGATGTAAGTGGACAAATTGAAGGAATCCGCAACAAATAGTATACACGAATAATCAAACCCTTGCTGTCATCATCGCTTACAACTAAAGGAGGTGAAGCTATGTTTTTTAAGGAATTAACAAACAGGCCGACTTAATATAGATATTGGGGTGATATACATGAACTAATTCGTGATCTAGAGGTATTGTGGGTAGAAAAATTGGCGGAAAACATAGGCATCGGAAATGACAATGTCAATTATAGAAGAATTATATGAAGATGGATACATTGAAAAACCAGTTGTTTTTTAAACACTATAAACCAGAATACATTGATGTCGAGATATCATAACTAAAATGCCTATTTACAAATTTTGAGGGCTTTACATTTCCATTATTAATTCAAGAAATTAACCTCTCGGTTTAAACTGATTGAAGATAATCAATTTGACAGCAATGTTGCCAATCACATAGGTCCTCAAGGTGTAATCACTAAGTAATCCAATTTATCAACAAGGTTCAATTTGGATAGAAACCGTTTGACAGAGTTGGCGCACCCGGAACAAGATGGTGATCCTGTAAGTAAAGGATATCTTGATTTGTCTCTACAAGCAGTTCAGAAAGCCTTTAAAAGAAATTCTAACGCTTACCTAGTGTTGGAGCAAAAATTGTATAAAATTAAAGAAATTGTTGATAAATTAGCCATGTTCAAATTACGACTCGTGCACTAATTGCACAAACCTGCAGGAAAAAATTTGAAATGAAGGCGATCAATAATTAAAGGTTTTAAAAACCTTTGGCAAGCAGATTTGGCTGAATTTAACACATTCCAACCAAAATAAAGCCTGTAAGTACATACTAGTGGTTATCGACTGTTTTTGAAATATTTGTCAACTAACGGATTAAAAACGAAAACAGGTCCAGAAGTTACAACGGTCATGCAAACAATCTCCAAACAATGTCGGAAACCCAAAGATTTGCAAACGGAAGCAGGAAAAGAATTCTACAATGAACACTTCACTAAACTAATACAGCGTTATGAAGTCGATCATTACTCCACCTATAGCACAAAAAGGCTACAATTACGGAACGTGTTGTAAGAACCATTAAGTGTGCTCTATATAAGACATTTAGCATACAAGGTAAATACAAATGGACTGATATAGTTGATACTGTAACGAAGGATTATAACATTCGTAAGCATAGAACTACCGAAATGAAGCGCAAAGATGTTGGTAATCATACCAAGCTAAAGGTTTACACTCACATAAAAACATTTGATAGGAATCGATATTGTGTGGGTGACAGTTAAAACTAAGGATACACACCTATTTGTTAATATAGTGAAAGTTCGCATTACTAACCCCACTACGTAATATTGGAAAACACGAAAGGAGCACCTTTATTGGGAGGGTTTTATGAACATGTATTACAGAAAACAAAGTGTCCTCATGTGTATCTGGTAGAAGAAGTCCTTCGCTCCAATAATAATAAGTTATTTGTAAAATGGTGTGGATTAGATATATAATTTGTATTATTTTTTTGTCTTAATTATAATAACATTGGTTTATCTAAAAATAATATTATACTTAGTTATATTATTCTAACAAATAACCTACAGCTTTCCTTAACAACATTATGTCGTATTATTAAAATTTAAGAGGATTAATATGGAAAAGTCATAACTAAGAAGGACTTTTCATTACAATTTTACGGAAAAACGAAAACGAGAAGTTTAAGTCTTTCAACGTCGTAACCCTGCAAAGTAAAAATTAAAGACATTTCATTTTACATATTTTCAAATTTATAAAATTTGATATTACCGCAAACACGGATAAACATTGAACCCCTATATTAGTGTATAGGAAACAATTAATTAGACACTTTATTTCAACAAATATTTTTTTTTGAAAAACGCGTCGTTGATCATGATTGTCAAATATCGAAGTGAATATTATTTAACCGGAAAAAATACCAACTTAACTTTAGAAACCAGTTACCAACTTCGCAACGTGTTTACACTATGCTATGCACAAATTTTATTTTTTACAAATTAATAAGTTTTAATTAGATTAAGGTAAATGTTCCTTAAATTATTGATATCTGTTTTGTGATTAACGGTGTTATATTTTTGGATATAAAATGTTTCCATCACCTTTTATGAAAATTGTTTTCTTGTGCTACAATTTTTTTATTATTAAAATCGAAAGTATGACCCATTTCAAGATAATGGTTACAACGGGCTGTGTCATTACGTTTAGTTTTTATGGAATAAATTGTGACGTTTGTCCGACGTAAGAATTAGTTCAATTATTACAATCGATTCTATATATTAGATTTGACTTATCAAATGGTATACTAGTCTTAAGTTTGGAATGGAAACTATTGATCGTGTTCAAGTTTTTAAACGTTATATGGTTTTTTTGCTGTGTTTTGTCCAGGATGATTTCTTTTTTTAATTTTTGTGGTAACATTTGGTATATATGGTAGTACAAAATAATTAGAATTTACATCAGTTCTACATACATAAAGACAAAATTTACATCGATTGGGGCTTGAACCTTGATGGCGCAGTTGATTAGTGCGGTACTCTAGCAAAGTACAAGTCGTAGGTTCAAATCCTACTCGAGGTAAACTGTTTATTTATGTATTTAATAAAATTAATAATAATTTTTAATCACATATTTACCTTTGAACTTACTCGTTCATAACAAAAACTTATAATAATGGTAGTAGAGTGATTAATTTAGTTAATTATCATAAATTCATAGCTTTTTCATCCAGGTGAAATTACTGTAATTATGGAATAACCCGCTGTGATGTCCTCAAGGAAATGGATGAGACCTAAAGGTCCATTGAAAAGGTATAGATGATGGAATTAGCTCACCCCGAATACCTATAATCGCGCATAATGTGCTATACTCTGATTTTCACCGAACCAAACTTCGGTATATGAATTCGTAACGTACGTTCCACAATATGAAAGTAAGGTAAGATACAATAATTTTATTTATCATCAACGTACAAATAAACGAACTGTAGACCATACAGGTAAGGTAAATTTCATAATATAAACGTACGATGATGTAAGGTAATTTCCATAAAATCTTCCCCATGCCATAACGGAAATGTAGGTCAACTACAAAAGCGGGCTCCAAAAACAACGAAAGCTGACAGATATTCGACGACGAAATCAGATGTTCATTGACAGGATGCGTTATTAATGCAAAACAAAGGTGTCTCCATTTACGATTCGTGAAGATGACATTGCATTGTCACCGCCATTTTATGCATTTTTTCGTGACTTCATGCTGCACGCCTTTTGCAATGATAAAAATTATTAACATGAGAGCTTTTTATTACCACAAGCGGTAATGTAGAGGCGTACCCTTGTATCCTTTCTTTGTTCCCTAATAAATATAATATATACAAATATATAATTAGAAGCCTTACATACCTTATAAAAGCGAAGCAAAACCTAAAACGTTACGTAATAAACTGTACGGTAGAAAAAATGGAAAAGGAGTAAATCAAGCGTGTTAAGTTCGCATTTGCGCACAGAAACTACATCATGGACTATATACAGATGTACTCGTAATAAAAAGAGATACCAACGTAATGTAAATGTATTTAGCAATAATA
Organism: Vesta saturnalis; assembly: GCA_036346205.1. Taxonomy (NCBI): domain Eukaryota; kingdom Metazoa; phylum Arthropoda; class Insecta; order Coleoptera; family Lampyridae; genus Vesta; species Vesta saturnalis. The sequence goes on from JARFJB010002516.1 coordinate 542,802, forward strand.
ATACAAATTTCGAAACTTAAATTAAGGAAGCGATAGTCAAGGTTTGGAAACAAATTAAGGGAACGATATGCAAGAATTGGCACGTTACAGTGTAAGTGCACGGGTGCGTGTGCGCGTGCGCGTGTGCGTGTGCGTGTGCCTGTGCGTGTGCGTGTGTGTGTGCGTGTGCGTGTGCGTGTGTGGTGCGTGTGCGTGTGCGTGTGCGTGTGCGTGTGCGTGTGCGTGTGCGTGTGCGTGTGCGTGTGCGTGTGCGTGTGCGTGTGCGTGTGCGTGTGTGCGTGTGCGTGTGCGTGTGCGTGTGCGTGTGCGTGTGCGTGTGCGTGTGCGTGTGCGTGTGCGTGTGCGTGTGCGTGTGCGTGTGCGTGTGCGTGTGCGTGTGCGTGTGCGTGCGCGTGGGCGTGTGCGTGTGTGTATTTTTTTTGTGTAAAGGAATATTGCAAATCTGACTACATATTCTGAAAGAAGATCAAAAATAATAGGGTTCACCATTTAAACGAACTTGCCCACCGGGACATGGTAAAATTGGGAGTAAAAATGTAAATATTATTAATATAGATAACATATATAATATTCCGATCGCCGAAGCTAAGCATCATCGGGCGCGGTTAGTTCTTCGATTGGTGACCGATTGATAACACCGCGTGCCGTTGTCTTTTTTTATGTTTTCATAATGTGGTTATTAACTCTAAACAAGACTATTAAATATATTTGACAATGCATTTTGGTCAGTCTGGCAATGCTAGAAGAGTATTTTCAACCTGTTCAAATTGTTTCAAGTTCTCCGTTAGGTGCATTGTTGCAAGGTTACGGCTTTAATACGATGTTGAGCAGAGAAAGTGTGCATTGATGGTCATATTATGCATTTCAAAGAGATAGCAAATGTCAAGAAGTATAAAAGAGCTAAGCTCAATCCGCTTGGTTTCAAAATTTTTGCTTTATGTGGCAAAATTAGAATATCTTCTGTTTTTATTATATACCCTCGTTTTACAATAAAGCTAGAGGCACTTAAGAAAGAATGCAATGTGATGGTGTAACTAATCATAAATTGCAATTCTGCTTGTATAGTTCTTTTTCCATTACAATACAATGCAGCATTTATGGAGTAAAATAGGACGGTGCATGAGTAATTAAGTAAAGGTGGCGATATTATTATTATCATACTGAATAGGAATAGGGGGAAACAAAGACATGTGCGGCTTTGAGGCAAAAAAGGGGTATTACATTATAGATCGACCTGAGGTTATCAAAATTTTCAATGCCTGCATGACAACAGTACACAATCTTGATTCAATCGTAGAAATATACGGTATTACTATGATCAAAAAGTTCCGGTAATTTTTATTTTAAATGATGCTTGTTATAACGAATAGAAAACATATCTTTTTCTCGGTTTAGTAAACCTTTCCCCGACATTCCTGTCAAATGTGAGCGCCATCTGTATGATTAGTAGTAGTTTGGCGTCTGTTTGTATCAATTCAGTTTGATCACTTCATCGTAGTTTAAAATCGAAGAAAATATTCCAGAAAGAATTTTGTGTTTCAACAAAATTTCTTGTGACGATGCATTGAAAATGCTTTCACCTATGGAAACACTTCTCTCTCGAAAACATAAGCATACGAAAGGCAGTAGGCATTCAATGAAGGTCTCAAAAATTGAAAATCTCACAGTGGACGACCTTCACCATTGACATTACCGACGATGACCTCAAAAAAGTTAAGGAAATCGTACTCGAAAGTCGTCATGCAAACCTTACAGGGATAGCTCGTGAGCTCAATATTTCGTAGTGATTGGCAAACACAATTCGGCGAATATGTCTGGCCTGAAACGAGTTGTCGCACGACCTGTTAAATCACTTTAGTTTCGTTCAAAAACAGTTCCGAAATGCAGTGGCCAAGGAAATTATTTCTTAGGTAGCAAACGACCCTACCTTGCTAAAACGCAATGTTACTGGCGACGACACAGATGTACGAATATGATGTTAACACTAGCAAGGCTAAGCTCAAATTTTTCTTTGATTATAGAGGCACTGCTCATTATTAGTACGTGCCAACGGGTCACACAGTCAATAAAGAGTATTACATAGCTGTAATCAGCCGTTTTACCCTCCTATTGTGTTAACATATTGGTTTCACTTATCGTCTTCGGGTTATTATGACCCGAGAGACTATAGTTGTCGTATTATTGTCGTTAAATTGATATAATAGTGAATAATAATAAGAAATAAGATGTAGTATTTATTACTTTTATTACGTATTACTATTATTAACGTTATGTATAGGACATCTGAAAAATGTAGTAGTTAGGTATATACATTTATTTGTTACGGTCTTGACAGTAGCAATGTAGATGAGTTTTACATAGGTATTTCTAGAAATTAAAACATACCATATTAGTTTTATTATCATTTGAAGAGTGGCAAAAATTACATCTTTTACGCTTGGTTGTGGTTGATTATTCCCTTACTTCGGCATTACATCGAGAGAGACGTCTTCTTTCTTGGAGTAATGGAGTGATCAAGGAATTACCCAGTTCTTGAAGTAATAGTCCCCGTCTTGTTAGTTTTCCAGCATTACAGGTTGGAGTTACTTCGCACCACAGAGCATAAGTCTTGTAACCTGAAACGTCCAATATGTTGTGAAAGATAGTTATTGGCCATCTTTTAGTTTGCTGGCTGCATGTATATGTTATTATTAACTTGTATAACGTGTCTACAGCACCTTTAGTTTTGTTGTAATTTAAAACCATAAACGGCTTTTTATGATCTTGGTTACACACTCCTTTTGGTGGTGCATGGTGCTCATGAGCGTAACATTTTTATTCCGTTTCGGAATATAGGAATCTATCGAGGTGTCCTTGGAAAACTAAAACTATGAAGAAAGAACTTCTTTCTGACGCGAACCAATGCGGCAGGCAATTCACGTTTATTTTTGCGAATGGTTATTTTTCTTTTCAATAGCATCTGCCCCAGATCGTACGAGGTAAAAAATTATCACACGTTACCTTGTGACCTTTTAGACCATAAGCAAGGTCTAGCACAATTATTTTACTTTGACCTCCCTCTGCAGGTTCACCTTTTCTTTTACCCGAGGTAAACTTGCATGTTATATGCATAAGCAGTTACAGAATCACATAAAGTCCATACCTTGACCCCGTATTTAGCAGGTTTATTCGCGGTGTACTGTTTAAAAGGACAACGGCCTCTAAAAGGTACCAGTTGCTAATCTACTGTTACATTTTCGTGAACATTATAGAGCTTAGGTAGAATTGCAACCCATTCATCACACAAGTCTTGTGTGGAAGCTAATTTATCAATTTGGTGTCGTGATCAAGTTGTTTTTATCGCCAAAGCGAATTATGCGTGCAAGTACATGAAATCGTTGTAGGTACATCGATGCTCTGAATATTGGACGACTTACATTGTCATCGCACATACTGACTGTTGCCTCTCCATGAGATTTATACACTCAACCCAGAAACAGTAGACCAAAATATGCTTCTAGTTCAACTAATGTTAGTTCTTGAGACGGGTCGCCACAAATGTTTTGCCTTCTAAATTTGACATACCTTGTTGGCCCAGGAATCAACGGAACAATATTTTCTGCTGATAACCTTCCCGATTGATGTGTCTTTTCATTCCATACCATATTGCCATCTTTTGAAGTTACGTGATTATCCGTATCAGCTTCAACTGAAATCGTAGCTTCCACTTCATCATCCGAATCGCTGTTACATATCTCGGTTTCGGACAAATGGTCTTCTTCTTCAGAAGCATTAGAATCGCTATCAGAAACACACAAAATTTTCTCAAGTTCACTATCCATAAGCACTCTCTTACTTCACATTTTCAATAATAAAATTCAGTTGATAGGCATTTTTTATTATTAGAGTATAGCACCAAGTATGATATTTACTATGAAACTAACACACAGATGCTGACTGGCTGCATTTAATCGCGGAGTCATAGACAAGTCTCAACAGGAATAAACTTGTTTACCGGTACGCAAATAACGCATGTAATATGCACAATATTGCACAATAATGTGGGAATATTATGTAAGTTATTTATATTTATAAAAATAAAACAAAACTAATAAAACACATTCGTCAATGATAATAATTTGCTCTAATGTCAATCTAGGTACACAGTTATTAGAGTAATGGAATGAAAGTCATGCAGTGGCAACGAAATATTTAAATAAATTAAGGAATTATGCACATTCGAAGAACGCGATTGGGTCATATTGACCCGAACACAATATGAGGTTTAAGAGGGCAAGGCATCTGTTAAATATTTGAGCTAACTGTCTAACGGCGTTTTGTGGTAAGTTCTTTCGTATTTGTCGGTTAAGTCCGTCTTGTCCGGGGAGTGGAATTTCTCCCTTGTCTAAAGGTTTGTAGTATTTGTTCGGGTGAAAAGGGACTAAGGAAAGTGTCGTTATCTGATAGTTCGTGTGGTTTTGGTTTATGGAACACCTCAAGGTTTTGCTCGAGCTGAGCGTTGAAATCATTTTCAAACCATGTATCGTCTTGCAGGTAAACGCCGTCTGAAACTACGAGGTTACCTTGAGGGTTGATTAGGTGGCAACTTTGTTTTGTGTTTTGTTTTGTTAATACCTTAAATTTGTGCCAAACTTTAAGGCTTTCACGGTAGTCGAGTTTGACTGTTTCTTTCATCCAGTTTTCCCAGGTGAAGGTCTTTAGTCGGATTAGTGCGTTTAGTCGGTTGTACTCGGTTTTAAGTATTCTGGTTGTCAGAAATCGACGTATATCCATCGCTTTTCTTTAATCAGGGGTGCGATGTGGGGGAAGTGGTTTCTGGGAGATATAGATTATTCTTTGTGGGGATTGCTGTATTGACTGTGTCGAATATGAATTGGGTTAGTCCTCTTATGACTCTGTCTATGTCGTCGATGGTGTTTAGTGGGAGGTTGTGTCGGCGTTTAGGGATGTCTTGACTAGTACAGGAGGGTGGTCTGATGTTATTGTTGTGCCCAGGTAGCGTTTGTCCTCGAAGTATGGTGTTGTTCGAAGCATATTACGTGGTCGAGTATTGAGCAGCCGTTATATCCGATAAATGTGGGGTTGATGTTTCTTATTCTTAATATTGGTAGGGTGAGTAGTTTTTTCGTTAGTATTTGTCCATTCGGGCTGTCGGTCGCGTCTCCGAATTGTTGGTGTCTTGCGTTTAGGTCATCGAGTAGTACAGCATTGGGGATGTTGGCTGTAAGGTGTAGTAGTGTAAGGAAAGGGTGCTTTGTACGGGAGGGTTATAATAGCAGAAGACTATTATAGGATAATGAAGAAGGTGGACCTTTGCACCTACATATTCAAGGTGTTGAAGGTGCAGCGGTAAGGTGTAGGAAGCGGATAGGTATCGGGCGATTATAAGGAGTGTTATAGCTAGTACTTGTTTGCAGTCTGTGTCGAGCATGTGTTGGCGTTTTCGTCGAACGCCACTAGCGTTAACAGCCCCTATCGTTAGATCTATTGTTGCAGGAATGAAGGATGGGAAGTTAGGGAGTGTGGATAGGAGTTTACTCCGATCGGGAGTAAGGGGTGCTAAAACCGACCTTTACACTGCTCCAAGCACAGTACAATCGCCTGTCTAAAAACTCTCTCGCTACGTAGTGCGTCCTATTCGTGATAAGCTCGCGTCTAACGGGAAAGGTAGTGGACAGTGCAAAAGTTAGGGCTCGCAGTAACGTGTTGATACTGAGAAAATGCTCGTGGCTCTCGCTGGATAAGGCTTAGGGTTAGGAATCCGACAGGGATGGATGGTTTTGTTAATAGGTGGGAATAAATTAATTTACCCTGCGGTGGTCCTCTTCGTGTGATTGGCTCTTTTCTTCAGTGACTGGCTGCCTTCGTCATTTGTGCTCGATATCCTTCCTGCTTCTTCGCAGCAACGCGCGACGGGTACGTCTAGTTTACTTATAAAGTTCTATAACTAAAATATTTTGTTTGGACAATTTCTCTTAATAAATTGCTTAGTAATTCAGCTAATAGACCTTTCTACTTATAATTAAAGGATCGCTCACTTTCTATTAGTAAATAAAAATAATAAACGATAACAGTATTAATTAGCATTATTCTATGTGTACGAAGTTGCGCTACACGAACTGTAGACAAGGAAGGATCATTTCAATGTCGCATAAGGAACGTTACATAACCGAACACATGAATTTTCTTAATAAATAGCTTTTGACGTGCAATACGTTTTTATTGTTAGTGACGTTGATAAATTTAGGATGTTGATTACGTGCGGTTTTCTAGTATTACCACCACCATTTTCTTGATTACCCTTATCATGAAAGTGAAGCGCTGAATATCAAAATAAATAAAACACTGTACATGGAAACGACTAAAAGCAAAATTAATTGTACTAAAATTTAAACAAAATACCCTTTCGAGCACTTTTTTGTTTGTTTTGCAAACATAAAAGGAAGTAAACCGTCATAACTTGCTTGCTATGAATGATGACTTCAGCTCAGTAAATATTGCAGGTTCTGAAACACCAAAAACTACCCCACATTTGTCACTTTATCTTTTTAATGTAACTGCAGAGCGACTCGACACTCTTGGGGAGTGGTAAAGGGCAACCACAAAATATATATCAGGTGAAAGGAAGCTTCATTAATTTTCATTCTAACTTAGTTTTTATATGTTGAAGGGTATAATTAGCGTATCAAAATTTACTGGAGGGTTTCGTCGCTGAACTCCAAAGAAATATAAATTCCATTTAGTTATTGTCATGCGTTGGATGAATGTGTACGTTAATTACTTTTGATGAATAAATTAAATGGGCATTAATTCAGTGGTTCATACTAGAAACTAGGTAACTTTAATTATTTTACAAAATCATGGCAGGTCTATATATAATACGTAATTAATCAAGCTCTTTGTACATGCCATTATTTATTTACAAACATTTTTAATGTAATGTTAAAATTTATTAACCTTTAATTAAAATCACTCAACAATTCACTTTTAACGTATTATGCCACACTGGCCAATTTACGTTAAAAATCAACATTGTTGTCACCCACTATCAATGTAACAAAAATATTTGTACAAGTATGATTTCAGTTTCTATTATTTTTTACTAAATTTCATCATCTCAAAGATATTTAGCTCTTTCAATCCAGTAATACTAATTGGAATCTGCATTGTTGCCGTACAAATACAGGAACCTGCGCAGATATACGATTTTATACTATTGACAGGAGAAATAGGACATGTGGCGGGTATAGGACAGTGCATCTTTTATATGAGTATAATTTCTATGGTTGTCAGTAGTCAGTAAATGCCAGTGGTCAGTTTTAAACTAGTGGCATGTTTACGAGTGATTTTGAATAATGGACAAGTTTAAAAAAAATAATAATAATAATGATAATAATAATAATGTGTATTGTTGCAATTGTGTTTGACAAGAGACACATAAATAGAGATCATCTCAAGTCATACCCTAAAGTTTGCTTATTATGCATTTATACAGTGTCATTTATGTTATTGTAATAAGTTGTTAAAACCCTCCACGTATCTTTTCTCTTCAACGCCGCGCGGTGCGTATCTTACGAGGCCTTGGATACAGAGAAAACTGCAAACAAATGTTTCAAGGTCATCAAATTCTGACCATACCTTGTATCTATATGTTAAATTGTATAATGTACGTAAAAATAATATCTCATGAACTGACTGTAAGAGCTGACGTAGTCAGTTATGATACACGGAAATGTAAGTATTTATGTAGGAGTTTCTTCACGTTGACTAAAACGCACAAAAATCACGTAAACTTATCTGTTAGGTTTTTTAATTTGTTGCCTTCTGATATAAGAAAGTTAGATTATAATATATTAAGAACTAAGGTAAAAAAAAATCAATAAAACAAGCATTTTAGAGTATTGCTGAATTTGAGAACTGTAGTATTACAGTAAGGTCCGAAAGTCCTGCCACCCCACTTTTTTGTGTTATGATGCATACTTATATGTAATTTTTCTTTTCAGGAGATGGACAAAAGTACGTATAACGTGGAAGAACGTGTTTTGGCAAGTGCATGGGCTCATGAACGTGCACACTCCGGGAAAACCATGAGAGATATGCAAGGGGATTTTGCGGCTCGATTCAATAAAGAAGCGCCACCCAACAAAACGATACTACGATGGCAACAGAAACTGTTCACAACTGGAACCGTTCCGGATGGAAAGAGGACAGGTCGACCATCAACACGACAAGAAACGTGCAGCAGTTGCGGATTTTGTGACCAGATCTCCCAAGAAATCATTGCGAAAAAGATCTTCTGAACTTGGAATTCCAAAAACGACTATGCTGACACACATGAAAAAGGATCTGGAATTAAAATGTTTTAAGCCAACATTCGTAAACGAGTTGAATGATGAGAACATTCGGCGAAGACATGAAGCTTGCCCAGTAGGCATCTGATAAGGCCATATTTTTTTGACGGTACTGTCAACCAACATTCTTACTTGGAAATGTTGCAAGAATGGTTCATTCCACAGCTTCAAAGACTGAACATTCTTGATGACAGTTGGCTTCAACAAGATGGAGCTCCTGCTCACTACGCTCTCCGTGTTCGAGAATTCTTGGATGAAGTGCTAACCCAGAGGTGGATAGGGAGAGGATCGTAGCATCTGCCAGCGCCGATCGAGTGGCCTCCCAGGAGTCCAGATCTGACATCATGTGACAATTCTCTGTGGGGAATAATTAAGCAGAAGGTCTTGAAACAACGATATCAGTCTGTTGAAGAATTGAAGAAACCTGTTAGGGAGGCATTCAGGGATATCATCATGCCTATTCTTCGAAAAAGACCACACATCATTTTGTGCCATGACAATGACTGTGTCCATACTGATATTCTGGACCACTAAACAACCTAAAACTGTAACTATCGACATATGCTGTGGCATGTTCGCAAATACACGTACAACATACAATCATCACACAAATAGGGGGTGGTGACAGGATTTTCGGACCTTACTGTAGTGTAACTTTAAAAATAGCAACTTCTATTGTGAATAATGTATTCAGGGCTGGGACGAATCTTCAAACAACTGTTTGAAACCACTGATCCCAATCGTCAATAGTGACTCGAATCAGGAATACTTCAACCGAATCCATTTTGGCCTTTAAAATGATTCGAATTCCGAGTATTTGAATCCCAGTGTTCGGATATTGAATCATGAGAATTATTATTCTATATAAAATTTGGTCTTTAAAATTAAAGCTGAGTTACCAACTGAGGGAAATTGTTAAATGGATAGAAACAGTAAATAGAAAACATCTACTCTCTATTGAAAAAACGTAAACGCAAAACTTATTTGTTGCTAGCCTCAGATAGTACAAATACTTCAAACTGATCATCGTAGTGCATTAGTTATTATTTCGGATGAAAACAGCCTGTCCACTGGCCCGGACAATCACACTCTTGTACTAAATTGGATGGACAGTTTTTTGTGTCGTAAATATTCATTTATAACTGGCTGTTTTGTGTCCCAAATATTGCAACAACCCCAATGAAATTTTCATAGTTGTAGATTTAGGTTCACGTGCTACATCAGTAGTATTCATCACGATTCACCTTTTCGGCCACCTCGACAATTTGTTTTTTAATGTCATCTATTGTTATAGCGGGATTTTTACGACATTGTACCACACCACCTAAATTTAAATTGGAGTAGTACGGTTGCAAAAGATACCGCTTCTTTGAACCTTACAGTCAACATGTCAGAAAATCTATTTCCAAGGTTACCTAAACACACTTGGGTTATGTGATCGTCTCTACAGATAAACTTTTGGGTGTCTTGCGTTTCTTCATATCTGTTTATTAATGATAATAAACTCGTCACTAAAAAACCGAAAAAGTATTTTCTCTTCCTGTAAAAGAGCAAGTGTATCAGCTAGGGGCTGCATTATTGTACCGGAAGGTCCACCATTAAATGGGGTCGGTTGTATATGTAAACTAAGAATCGCACAGTGTCGGGGAAAAATATTGATAGTAAAAGTGACCGAGAGAAACTGCTGGAAATTAAATTTAAGTTCCTGCGATGGCCGCTAGGGAGCGTACACGAAGACCAAATTAGAACATCGGCTTTTTCTCTTAAATCGGCATCATCAAGATGTGTCCAAAATAGTTTTATTATAAACTACATAAACTTAAAAACAGTTTCCTTTTTGAGCATTTTCTCTATCCTGTTAAATAAGACGAGGGGTGAGAGGTAAACGTTCACTTGCAAAAATGTCATAATTTTTTTTTAAATCAACCGATTTTTATAAACAGAGTTTAGTTTCAGAAAGGCTGCTTGGATGCTTCTAATAAAATATTCACATTGTCGGTTTAGCTTCTTTTTCTTGTCGGTAGATGGCGTTTGGTGATAAAGCTGCACAATTTTGGAATTTTATCTAAAATTCTAAATGTAACTGTATAATTATTTTTAAAACACGAAAAAAATTGTGAAACAATACAGAATTTGTTGATAAGCGCAAGTCGATAACTTCTTCCGTTACAAAGATATGGATAAAAATAAATATAAAAATACATTTAACAAGTAACAGAATTAGAAAACAATTAGAATTAGAATTTCTTATCTATATTATCTGTGGCCCTGATGAGGTCCTGGAAGAATTGTGTGCGTTAGCCCTGTTAGTAAAGTACTAATGACGCCCTAAATGTTCAAATTGTCGCCCATCTTGCTCGATACAGATCTCTACATAACGACAAAACAGCAGTCGCTACTTCTGTAATAGGAAAACCGGGAATGACGTTCATTATTTGTTCTGCCATACTCTCTTTGGTTAACACTATAAATACGGCATAATTTATTTACCTATAAATACGATACTAGTCGAATTGACCGGAGGTTAGTATTACATTGTAAAAGCAAACTCAATTTTTTTTATTTTGAAGATACTAATACACAATGAGTAATTAAATACATCCTGAACATATAATTTCTTTAGTTATAAAGCCAACGCATTTCCACACACTACTTGTTTACAGATTTTGGAATTTTCTTTTGATTTATTGACACATTGTTTAGTTTGGCATTGTTTTCGCTTGTTTAGTAATCATATATTGGGTGAATGGACATGTGGATTTTGTAGGAAATAGTTGTTCATAAATTGTAATGTTTGCTCCTGGTTTATAGAACCTAATACAGTCACTCACAAATTTATTCCGTATTTCAGGTACTGCAACAAACTTATCATATTCTTGACGATCTCAACGAGTTGATTTTAAGTCAAGTTGAATAAGTCGCTTTATTTGTATCACAAAGCAGATTTGGCCCACATGTTTTGTTCCACAATTGATCTACTGGAAAGTTTTTAGCACCATAGATCCCACGAGCACACAAACAAGGTATAAACGCGTATAATTCTTCCAAAGAAGTTGTCCATGGACTGCCGCCCAATTGTCTACTTGCTAATACTACGCATCAAGGAATTATCAATAAAAAGCATCCAAGAACTTGCACAAGTCTTGTCAACGTTTCGTTTAGCATATGCGCTTGGCCCAGTATCTTCTCTAAGTGTGTTATGACAAGATAACGTCCACAACCGTTATCCAAATCACTCAGAATTCTCTAATTCTCTAATGTTTCACTAATATTTAATGTTCCTGGAAAACAGGATAAATGCTCATTTTCGTCACCTTCACTACTGGAGCTCGACAATGCATCTTCTAAAACGTGGGATGTACCATCCTCTGATGACCCTACCCTTATCAATGCGATCATCACTGTCGAAATTGTACAATTTTAAATTAGCAGTTTCATATGGCAGTTCTGTTTCAGTAAAATGTTACGACATCTTGAACGTAAAGTACCTAACTAAAGTGGTCGATTCAGGAAAAATAGGAAAAGGTCACGTATTTCATTCCCTCCTCAAGGGAGAGGGCAGGATGCTTGTGTTTTCCAAGCTCTTCCAGGCATAACCATGGATTCCAACTATACAAACATACATTACGTATATGTGCATGGTGGGATTACGGATAGGTGTAGTCAAGATCGGCTCGGAAGAAACGGTGTTACTGTTCTGAGGGTCAAAATACTACCCCAGCATTCGAATAAGTAGCATCACATAGTCAGTGACCATGCCACTACATGTGTATGAGGAAAACCCCCTGAAAAAACCGAATACAAGATAGATGGTAACGGGAATCGAACCCATCATCTCCCGAATGCTAAGCAGGTCGTGTCACCACTACTATACTAGCTCAGTGTTGTTGATTCAATATGTGCGAGTATTTATACTTACTAATTTTTCAAAAACTTCTATGAAGTGGGCAGTTATTGAAAATATTATTACTGGAAACTATTGCACAACTTGGTATGTTAATTAGCGGTAAATATGAATGTTTAAAAATTTGTCTGAGGCATGCAGAATAGGAAATAATTGTGCGGTAATAATGACGGCAACCGTACTTAAAGGTAATTATGATAAGCAAGTGAATATTTTTACAGCTTATTGGTAATATTAATGAGCGAACCGGGCATTCCTGGCAAAGGTGGCCCGGGATGATATCAAATGATGTAATTAATCAGAACTGAAACGATTCTTATATTTTCAAGGTACTGTATGTCAGAAATTATGGACGGATTGTTTATAAGCCGAATCGCTCTTGTTTGAATACAATGAACGGTATCCAGATCCTATTGGACAGCACCAATCCAGAGGTGAGAATTATATTCTATATGAGGTCGAATTTGGGCCTTATACCGTAGAAAGAGTTGTCGGGAGGTAAAGTGATGATTAGACCTGTACAAAAAGCCTATTTTACGAGCATCTGCTTTGGTATCTGACAAAAGATGGTAAAGCCATAACAGATTTGAAGATACTGTCATTTCCGACTTAGTAATAGCTTCTTCAAATGCAGCAAATGGTTGCCACAAGGCAGTACTGAGTTTTATTAGCATTACATTTAATCATATTATTACTTCCCCATTTGAGGACATGTTTGAATTTGATTGAAATTACCATTTTAGCGTTAATGTCATGATTTGAGAAAAAGGTGGATTACCATTATGAGCATACTGAGAAGAGAACTACAATGAAGACTGTTGTCGTCAGAAAAACAATGAATCGGGTTAGTCGTTGAGAAATCAGATCATTTTTGTATAGCAAAAAAAGCATAGGCGCTATAACTGATACGCATTTAAGAATATCCACCAACTATGACAGGTATTCGTCTTTTATCAGGAAAACCAGAAACCCAGTTAATGAGCGTACCATTTAGTCCAAATGATGTGAGGTTAGCAAGTAAACAATTATACCGAACTTGGTCAATAGCCTTTGAGGTATCTAAAGCGACTACAACCGTTTCACCCGATTTTTCTATTGTATTGTACTAACGTGACCCAAATATGAAAGAAGATCACCTGTTGAACGACTGTGTCTAAATCCTTATTGGTGGTCACTATGGAGTTCGTTAGTTTCAAGGAAAGAGGGCAGCTGATGATTGAGTACTTTTTCCTTGGCTTTGGGGCAAATGGAAGTAATGTAAATAGGTCGATAGTTACAGTAATCAATCTTATCGCCCTTTTTCGGAATGGGTTGAACATTTGGTAACTTCCATAATAGAAGAAATTATCCACAGGACATAAATATGGAATAGAACCTAAAGTTTTTATTTATTAATTTAATTTGGATTAAATTCTACATTTTTATTATTAACCTTTGGTTGCCTATACCTTTGATACAAAATACATTTTATTTTTACAATGGTTTTTTTCAACAATCTATTACTTCTTACATTTTAATTTTACATTTTGCTATTCAAAATTTCTATTTTCAATTTTCTGCAGATTAGGCTAGTTTATGGAACATACTCTTTCTTTTCAGATTTCTTTTTTGATTGAGTTAACTTTGTCTTTGGTTGCTGAAGCGTTCCTAAATAAGTTTCCGAATTAATTTTCAAACTTCGCTTAAAGGATCTTTAAGAAGGAATTGTTTCACAAAGAAAATGAATTTTCTGCTTGAGAGTGCTGAGTATTCATTGTTTTATTCGCTTATTGCGGTTTTAAAGTATACCATTTATACAAGCAATCACGAACAGCTGGACTTCCATCTGATGTGATCTATTATTCTCTGGCCTTATTCAATGAAAATTCAATTTTCAGCCTTTAACTTTGCTTAGAACTTTCCTTTGAGCATTCGATTGAATTTAGCTTGGAACTGTCCATTGAACTTTGCTTTGAACTTTCCGTTGACCTCGCAGTTGCACTTGCAGTTATTTTTGCTCTGGTTATTGTCGTTACTGTTCCATATCTGTTGATACAACTAAAAGAAGTTTAAGAGTATACCATCTGTAGTTGAGTATATTGCAACTTACCTAGAAATTTCATCATCATAACTTAAGTAGATTGTCAGCATTCCTTTCCTTAATACTAAAATAAGAAAAACTAGTAGAATAACTAATGATTTCACTAAAATATTATTTACCTTTAACCTTACCTGAAATCCCTTTTTCTAATCCATTTCTCTTTGTTTTTATTGTTTGCAATATATAATTATAATTGTTAAAAATAGTGTATTATTTTATCACTACCTTACTTACTTTTTCATTAAATCTTTAATTTAATTTGTGTGTTAACTACGATCGTTTTATAAACAGCTGTCGGCCATATCTTTATCTATTAATGTTTGTGACGTATTAACTATCAAGCAAACATGCGTACAGTAGTTTAGGTTTAGATATTTTAATTTTATTTTCGTATATTGACAGTAAGGTCGAATTATGGTTGGTTTAGCAAACTGTAAGTTAAGCCAAACCAATATTTTTGAATTGTAAGTTGATTTTTGCAAGCTGTAAGTTATGATTTGGTTGAGTATAAATTTCTTGGGATTAATTTACGTATGATCGACTGTTTTCCCATGCCGGTGCCCTCACGTTTATGGACAGTACCAGCTCTGAGTGTCGGTTAGCCTTATCTACAAAGTAAGCGGTCACTCATAGGAACAAGGTATATACAGTGGGAGAATCGTTACCTGAAGGTTATGAAGAATTGTTACATCAGCTTCTTGTTTGATTTGATTGAGGTTGGTTGATTTGACTGATTTGGTTAATTGATTTGGTTGCTTGATTGTGATTGATTTGATTGTTTGATTTGATCGAGGTTGATTGATTTGGTTCATTTTATTGGCCGGTTGATTGATTTGATGAATTTCGGTCTTTTGACAAGAGGCGAAGGCTTCTAATTAGAATATACTTTTAAATTTCCTGCCAAGGGAAAAAAGACCTGACAACACGCGACGACCCTAGAACAACGTGCGGAGCCCTACAATGGTCTTACGAGTTGGTATGAGGGCCCCTTTACTAGAATACAATTTAAAATTTCCCGCGAAAAACGAAAATGGGTTCCAAAATGGCCAACAAAACAAGTTAGCCTACAAAATTTAATTATGAGTCATAATTCAAAGGAAATCGACTGCGGAATTTTGGGACGAAGGCCCAAGAACAAATTCCGGTATATCATACCTGGTTTATAAGACAGTATGAGGGCCCTTATTAGATTACTATTTCAAATTACCCGCCAAAACAAAATGGCTGTCATATTTATTTAAGACACATAATTAAAAGCAGATTAATAACGATTTAGGACGTTCGGGCGTTCTTATGCGTCTAAGACCCTTTTTGACAGATCTTGCACGTAAAATATCTTTTTTATCATTTTTGCATTCCCAATAACTCCAGCCCTTACTAAAGAAAAAATTCATCAGTCTTAAAAATGCACCGGTACGTGGCATCACAAGCAATCAGAGGGCCAGACAGGGAGCGAAGACTTGATAAAAACTTTGGGAGCTCTATAGCTGTTTTACGAGATATTATGAGTGCTCCTTTTTAGAATACTTTTACAAATTTCCCATCCTAACGATTAGAGAGATCCGCATATACTTTTAAAAATATACCGCTGATTTGATTGAGATTGATCTGATGGAGATCTTAAAAGGGCTATGATAGGAGTTTCATTATGGCTCATAATTAAAATATACGTAACAGGGAGCGAACACCCGTAAGCAAGTTCCTGCGTTCTATATTTGTCTTGCAAGTTAGTGTTAGCAAACACTAATAGAATACAGTTAAAATTTATCACCTAAACAAAATGGCCGAGGATTTTGGTTATGACTCATAATTAAAATAAAGGTAACACAACCAATTTAATATTCAATTAGAAGCTGTGTTATAATTACTATATGATGATGAGATTGACATGCTACATGAGATGTAATCTTAAAAATAGTATTCCTTACAATAGATTATTAAAAACCCCTCCTTTTTAATACCGGTAATAACCAAGATTTCAGATCATCATCTTGAATTTATTTCTCCCGCCCAAAACCAATACTTTGATTATGACGTCATACAAAATGGCGGAGGAATTTGATTACGACTCATTATTAAAATAATTGACCTTTGGTGTCCCCCTCACTTTCCCCGCACGAAAATCTCCAGCAATTTAATTATGACTCATAATTGGAAACAAAATGGCCGCTGAAATTGATTATGACATAATTAAAAACGAAATGACGGGGGACTTTGATTATGACGTCATAACTATAATCAATTAAATAATCCAAAACAAAATGGCCGCGGAGTTTGATTATGACTCATAATTAAAAGTAAAGTGGCGGAGGAATTTGATTATAACTCATAATTAAAAGGAAAATAACTGAGGAATTTGATTGTGTAATTAAAAACAAGATCGTCTCGAAGTTTGATTATCAGCCATAATTAAAATAATTGGACATTGATCTCCTCCCACTCCTACCCCAATCTATCACGTGACTCGCCATCGCCCAGGGTCGCCCCGTGCGTGCGCGGTTGTCTACCCTCCAGGGGTTGAAATACCAAAAAGGCTCTTAATACAGCCAAAAGGTCCCTAATTAGGGTTGAAAATGTAGTCAAGGGCTCAAAATTCCATCAAGGGGTTGAAAAACGCCCCCGAAAATAAGTCGTCCAGATAGGGGTGGGAAATGGCCACGGCTACGTGGGCGTGGCTTCCCCCACACCATTTTGTCCTCAAGTGGGCTCAATATACTCACATCAATGGTGTCAACTGGTATCACATATTATGGATAAACCACAACTACACATTCCCGTGCTGAAGAAGAAGGTCTTGATATTATATTATGATAACTTGTTATATACGTTAGCGTTAGACCCCCTATAGATTTAATATGAAAGAAAACTTAACAGTAGCTATTTTCAAAAATTTTAAATTCATATGAGCTACTAACCAATGACCTATTTTCTTTGAAAACCTTATTGGCATGTTTGTTCGTTACTCATATAAGCTCTTTACTACATAATAAAATTGAGACAAGTTATAGTGTGCAATAGACAAAAAGTTTGGTAACCACTGTTTTAGATGCTTACATTTTTTTAAGTGGCAAAGAATGCTAAGTGTTTTAGTCCTGATTGATTTGCTTCTAAATATTCAAAGTATTCTGTTCTTTTAGAGTAATATGTTCTTTGACTTTCATTTACTCATGTTATCCAACAAAGTTTAAATTTAGTCTCAGTCCTAGCAATAAATGTTTGATAATAGCACTCTAACATTTCTAAGTGAATTATGCATTTAGTTAAACCCTTAGTGGACAAATGTTTCTAAACTTAGGTCAAAATTAGCACTTGAACCTACTACTGGACTAGTCACTTACGGTTCACCTATTTGAATAGACTCTTGAGGGTATCTTTGTTGTGCAACTCCTAAATGAAACAGCAAATATTATGATACCATTGTACTTTCCAACCTAAGAGGTAACAGCATTGACTACAAAATCTATTATTCAAACCTACTCTCCCCTTTAACTGAATTCATTATTGAATTCGGCATTAATGAAAAGACTTGTATAGTGACAAGTTAAAAAATATTGAATAGCTTGAAGCGTTACTTACGAAAATGTAAAGCGTTAGTTGAGTTTGCTTTAGTGTGAACGTGTCTAAAATTTAGTTTATTTAGTCTTACGTAAACATTTACAATAACGATATAGTAGAAACATGTACACCAAAAATTGAATTGAACATTACTTTGCTTACCAGCGAATTTTAGGCTTACACGTTTTGTACCTTGATTTGCATAAATGGCAAGTTGAACATTAAAGCATTAGATAATTTGCGCAAAATGCTAAAGTCTGATACGATAGTACGTTTGTGGGACACGCACAAACACCCTTATCCAGTTTTGCAATAAAATACAAATTGAAAAAGTACTGTTCAGATTAAATAAGATTGTTTCCCACTTTTTATAGTCAAAATGATCCAAGTGTGATAAAGCTTCTTAAAGTTAAATGTGGTAGGGTTCTTTTACCCCTTTATAAATTATTTTTAATTATAAATGTATAAGTAAAAGCGCAAGAAACAAAGTAAATATTAGAAGTTAAGAAAAACAAACGTAATTATATGCGTTGTTAGCATGTTCAAAAGTTATTACCATTCACTTTATAAAGTTGTACATTTTCACTTAAAAAGATGTTTTAAAATTAAGCGAGGTAGGATTTTATTAAGATTCGGAAAGGTAGATTTAAAAATCACAAACTCAACAATATTGAATAAATTACTTTTTATTCCTATATTCGGAAAACAAATATTGCTTAATACACCAATGGTTATTTATAACATATATGAAGATCTATACTATAACTGTTTGTAACTGTAGCCTCATATTGATTGAGATGATCAGCCTATCAGTTTTGTTTAAGCAGCGCGACGTTTCAGAAGCGGATTATACTTCCGCCACTTGGCTTAGTTCTGAGGATTGTTTTAACCCCTAACTGGTGCCTGGAGAAATGAAATGAATCTTAAATACAAAAGTTCAAGTACGTACGTATTATGGTTCTGGGGTAGTCGTGGATACTAACAAGCACATACACACGCACGCACGAGCTCACCTAAATACGCCGGGTGCTTATTAGTGAGGTGGATTAACAAAATTACCGTTACCAAATTTGGTATGAAGGTACCTTAGGGTATACTAATAAATGTTAGCCTAGGACACCTCTGAAATTTCTAACAAAATTTATGTACAGCTCTAAAATCCAAAATGGCCGATAAATACGTCAAAATATCACGTATAGCACAAGCTATTTTAATATAAATTTTAATTACAGCGTCAAGCCAGCTAAGTATAGTACAAACTTAACTTAGGGTAATCTACGTATAAAATAATATACAATAAAATATATCCCTATCATTAATTACAGTAATTTATAAGTATAAATGTAACCCTAATAAGAGTTCCAAAAAAAAAAGTTATAGCTATTCATTCCATGGAATTTAGTATGCAACAGTCATTGTAAATTACACTTGCACTTGCATAGTGGTGAGCAGTCCAGATTGGCTTTCCCACATTTGCGGTTGCTGCAGTCTGCTTTGCAGGAACATTTGATCAATTCCCGGCATGACCGGGAAACCTCTGGAATTGTCATCCAAACTGGTACCCATGACTCCAAAACCTTCTTTCAAGCAAAATCGTGCGGTGAAGGAAGCACTTGCTGTATTTGTGTGCTAGTCGTGCAAATACCGGCTTGATAAACTACCCTACGGGTATGTCGTAGAAGAGTATCCTGGGTCGGTGGAAGTTCGTCTATTGCTCGATTCTGCTGACAGAAGAGCTCCTTTCTTATCTGGTTGATACTGCTGAAAGGAGTGGTTTTATCATACAGAACAGCAGTCAGTCGCTCCAGCTTTTAAATTGTTCGGAGTCAGCTCTCAGCAGTTGGAATGGATGAGTAGCTAAATACACAAATGTATCAGTGACGTCTTGAAATGCTTGCCATGCTTCCCAAATAGACTTCTTACTCTTACCTTTGAAGGCGGAGGTTGTGTCACAACCAGAGAATGAGTGAAACACAGGTAGTGCTCGTGATTTTGACTCCCCACGCTAATACAGATCGCGTTGATGTGGAAAAACCGGTAATGCTTACCCACGCCAAAGGCCACCCATATACCGGCCAAAGGTTGAGTCACAATTAGTTTAGAACGTGTCAATGATGACAAACACATCTGTGTCTACAGTACGCACAAGAATACTCTTTGCCCCTAGCTGTAGTGAATGTAGTACATGAACCACAATCCTTTTATCTGCTCCTTCATGATTGCAGTTTTCCATTGCTATGTTTGAACCAATTTGTGCAACTGCTTTCCCTGATATATCTTTGCCTGGTGGCCATTTGAACTCTACAATCTTGAACGTCAAAAAGTTGAATAATTCCGTCTTGTTCATTGAGTCCCGGAGAAAATCCATCCAATTTCGTAGCAGTTTGGTGTTGCTAAATACTTTCCTTCTAATCCCTTTACCTCTTTTTTCCCGGGTAGACTCCTTTAAACTGTCTGGAATATAGGTGTCCCAAACAACATCTAACCTTTGGGAATTTTCCAGCTGCTTATAAAGGTTAGGTAGAAATATCTTATCAGCATATTGATTAAAGGTATCCACACTTGTAGTGGGCAGGCAATGGACGATGACTGAACCGTCCAGAAATTTGGAGAAATAAGTTGAAGGGGTTCTGATTGACCTGGCTGGTCAAGACATTGCAGTATCCCAGCCTTGTTAGTTGGCAAATGCAGCTTACCAAAGTCTGAAATGGAAGGAGGAAATGACTATCTCATGCGCAAAAACTCATTCAAATCAGATTCCCGATTCTGCATAGATATATATAGTTGGCTAAATAGTTCCACATTGGTCTGAAGCACTTTCAGCTTCTTTCCCTGTTGAGATGTTGCTTTATGCTTTGATCTCTTAAAGAGTGCAAGATAATTCTTCTTGATAGGATCATGTATAGAGAGGGTGCGCTCATCAAGCACATTTTGACAAACTCCTGATATTGCTATATGACCTAGTTATTCTTTACTAAAAATTTTATAGTTGGCTTTATGTTTCCCAAACTGTTATACTAATAGCAGGCTTACGTTTATGTTTTAATTTTTCAAATTTGACAAAATTGTTTACTACATCTTTAACAATTTTTAACAAACATTACTACTGACGAAGATAACTGTAAGTGCTATCGAAACGTTTAGATTGTATAATTTAAAGTACACCATTAAAAATCCCAAAAAGATAAGTATTTTATTATGAGTGTTAATGGTGAAAGTTTACATTTTCATAATCCTGATATTGCCGTTTGCCTATGTCTGCAAAGGTGCGCAAGGTTATAACTACCGACTCGCTTGCGCAGTTGCGACTGTCAAGACATACTAGAGTATGTCATCCAAGAAGAGATTGCCCATTTCGTTAATGGTTTTACTTAGACTGACAACCTGTTGCTGAAAGTTTCTCTGTGATGAAAGTCCCTGCTCATGATGTTGAAAATTCTTGGGATTATCTGTATCATCATTATCGGGAATGTATTCTGCTTCAAACTGTTTGATCATTCTGGCAATCTCAGGCCCTGAAAGCATCCATCGTCGAAAAGCAACAGGGTTTTCTGTGATCCCAATAACACCACCCGAGCCTTTCACAATCTTATTCTCTTGTTCGTGAGCCTGATCAAATGGTATTGTAGAAAATGTGTTGCGTGTTTTTGAAATGACCCAGTTTGAACACCGCTGAAATTGATCCTTGATAGAATCAGGCAATGACTTCATATCCCTTATGTGGACTGGCATCCATCTGGAGTAGTTTACATGATCCAAGGCAAAGAATAGTGTTGTGAATTCCTCTAAGATAGCAACGTAAAGAATAAAGTTCTTTTCCTGTGAGCTCTAATAAAAATGAGTATAAGGGTTTCATACTCCATGATCAAGTCCCAATACATAAAAGTTGGACTTTTTTTCCGCATGCCGTTTCTCCAGTGCATTTCAGATTCTTCATCTTTGGGGCACTCAGAGAGTAGAAGAGCTTCATGCTGGAGATTGTGCAGTGCCAATAAAGTGATTTGATCAGCATGTCTAGTTCGAGTTAAGTTAAGACATCTCCCAATGTATTCCATAGGGCCATTTCAGTGTGTAGTCCCCCAAGGATAACCACTTGAAGTCGCTCACCATAAGAGTTTGGCCATTTCCACTGTACTAACTTTGCCAGGGCAAACAGAGGTTGGTCAAATGTAATTACTGGTATTTGTCCTGGATTAAGGAATTGAATAGCTTGTCTAATGAGATCCATGCCATGTTTAATCATTGCTGGTGTGGCCGCCTTCTCATAGAACACAGGAAGAAGTGTACACAGGGCTGGAGGGTCTACTATCGGAGGTTGCATCGCGGCGTGATAGGCAGCCCATGTTATGTTATCGTCACTAGTAACATTTTCTTGTTGCAGAAGACGTAGTGCATGCTGGAGTCAGTTATATTCCTTTGATTTGGCTGCATCTAAACATTTCTCTACTGGAGACACATTATACTGTGGTACAACAACATCAGTGGTCTTTAAAGCTACGGATGGGACACAGGCATAGCTGTCAGAAAGAGAGTGATTTAAGTCTCCGGAAGTCGGAATTGTAATACGTGTTTGGCTCTCCCAGGTTCTGCATTTGTAGGCATCTGGAAAGATTGATTCCATTCCCATGGAATGAGGACAATGGTGTAGTTGAGCTTGGGTTGTGGTCTATATTATCAAGGGCAGCAACAGTAAACAGCCCTTTATGGAGACAAGCAGGAGACACCACTCCATTTTCTTCAAAGCGTTTACAGGAAGAAGTGCCTATCCAGCCTTCAATCTCTAGAATCCTGTCATATGAAATACAAATGCCCAGGTGACATAACCTCTAGATAAGTTTCTTACTTCTGGTAGCCGCATGACCATTGATCCCGACATAGATAGGAAAGGGTGGCTCACGTTCCTTGCTGTGTCGTGCCTTCAGAGCAGTATGAGACATTTTTTCTTTGAGTTGTGAACGATGCACTGGCCAATGGTTAAGCATGCCTGAGAGTCACGCTTTTCTTGATCTTGCAAGCTTGAACCATTTAACGTCATAGAAAAAGTGACTTAAGACTTGCAGGCAGTGAGTCTTCTTGACATTGTGCTGGAAAGCAGCCACTAAACTTGAAACCTTGGCGATTCATAATATCTTTCCTGACTATTGTTGCTGCTTTGGCAAGGACAACAGCATCTTCTGAGAAGTCTCGAATCTTCAGAGCTTCCCTCAACATGTTTCTCATACCTTCATTGAATTTGATTACAGTGTGCCTTCCATCAAACTGCTCTTGGGTTTCTGGGAAATGTTACAATAATTGATTCTTTAGTCTTGTCTTGTTGATTTGTTTATTGATGCCCTGTTCCACAAGACGATTTATATACATAGAGTGAATCTCAGATACTTTAAAAGGAGAATGCCAGACTTCACTGATGTACTAATGTAACTGGTAATTTTACGAATGACCGACACTCATTCATTTTCTCATCTGTGTTTTCATCTTGTAGGTTTGCCTTACGAGTTAGGCTTCTGTAGCGATTTCTAAGCTGGACCAAACATGCAAGGTGGTATTTGCCTTCCTTTGCTATAAGATCTCCTCCAATTATTCTTGTCATGAGCTGTGTGTCATTAAGCTCTGTGATCATGGACCGAATATTACTGTCGGTATCAAATGTTGAAACTTGATGGAGTGGACCTTCATCTTTGCCCTTCTCACAAAACAAGCAACAATCTACGTTCAATGCTACGCGTTTACTAGGACGTGGGTTTTGACAAACACCCGTTTGTTTTCTCTTTATTGCCTTTGCCAGCTTCGAATTATTAAACTTCAGATGACAAGATTTGTGCCATGAAGCGGAATGAGAAGCAAAGTTACTAGCATTTTCATTTATTCCAAAAGACAGTTCAACTGGGAGAGCATCAATGCTTCGAAAATGTTCTACATTCTTTAGGAATGTTGTGTAAGCATCTGTTTTTTCACCACTTGTGCCTGGAGTCAGTAAAGGACATTTCAAGCTTTCACCAGTGTCATTCTGGCAAATTACGCATCGATCCCAGTTCACATTCATGTTAAATTATCTTGGAAAAAAAATGCTCATATAAATAAACTGAAACGAAATCTAAGATGTTAATAATTAATAAAATAAATTAAGGTAAATTAATCCAGGGTTAATTGAGGTAAAAGAATCCAAGATGGTCAACATAATGCAACACAATGTTGTGTTGCATCATTACAAATCTGGAAGTACTACCGCGTTGTCTAAAAGGTACCGTAAAATATAGAAATATATGTTTCGGTACTTGGACAACGTTGACGGATATTTGGGCCGGGGGCTCCCACGATACAATGTACTCAAGCACTATCTTCGTGGGTTGCGAAATATTAAAAAAAATCAAAAAACACATAATTTTTCTAAAATTTTTCGAAATTTCAGAGGGCTCCTAGGCTAGAATTAGTAAGTATACCCTAAGGTACCTTCATACCAAATTTGGTGCTTTTATCCGTCAGGTAACGGTAATCTTAAAATGCAGCTCTAAGCCACCTGACTATATTCTCGGTATAGCTTTTTACTTACACCGTCGGACAGAAAGGCTTCCAATCTAATTTCTGCCGATTCCCAGGATATCAATTGAACAGAGTAACGGGCCGTAGCCCAGAATCTTTTGATTGATATTCAACACATATTTTACACAACCTCGCACTAACACGCAACCTAAACAGCGTGCTGGGATTTCTCGAATTGAAAGTAACAAGCCACCCACAAGTAGACCATATTTCGGTCGCCCAGCTCCGTAAACTGCGATAGTATTCGGAGATATTAGGTAAAACGAGTATTAAACTCCGATCTCATTTACCGTAATTACCAGTTTAAAATGAGTTTTTTTCAAAGCTTACTTCTTAGCAGAAGTCGTGAAACCGATTTCATAACCGCTCGCTCATCGCGAGATATCCAGACGATAATCCTGTAGTGAAACCATTGTTAAATAACTACGCACGTAAAACTTCCGTTATCCTGTCAGCCTGTATACTTAACAGTCCTGAACACCGAAAGTTCCCGAAGATTTAAATACCTTACGCCGTCCCCAAGCTACAAAACCTTACTTCCTGTCAGAAGTCCTGACAAAGTATTCATTCCATGTCGCTTGTCGGAACAACCCAGAATTAAAGAAGTAATCCTTCTTTAATAATACCTGCACCTGCAAAAGATTCAGTTTATCCTGCCTACCTGATAAACACTTCTGAAAAATAAACATTCCTGAAGATTTAAATACCTCAAAACCGACCCTAGTTGGAGGTCCCCCGGTAGCGACTACCGTCGCTGCCTAAATCAGGCGCGAAACGCGCATCAAAACGGTCAACGCTTTACGCGTTCCCCGCAGCCGACTGCTCAATACGAGAGTATTTGTTAATTTCCAGGTGTAAATAATTCTAAAACACCACCAACTCTTTTTTCATTAGTCTCTACTAATTACGAATAGTAATTAGAGTTTGTTTTGATTGGGCGTCTTAGCATTAAACCATATTTAGGAAGACTACCGTTAGTTAATAAACCCCTGTAAATATTAGATTTGTTTTAATTTTCTTTCGTAAAGGTTATGTTTAGAAGAAGTATTTATATGATATAAAACAAGATTTCTTTTATAAAATATAGTTATAAAATAGTGTAAAAATACAAGTCCCTTTAAAATAATTGACTAGTAGTTTTCCACCGTGTCCTATTAGACACACGGGGCTTAATTATTCTAGTATTTTTATTCATTTAATTTTCGTTTTTTTATGTCTATATTCACTTTATATAGGAAATTGAGATCATCTGTTGTGGTGTGTAAGCACGTAGTATATGTTATACTCGCAGCAAACTTAACGAGCGATAGGCTGTTTGCTGTTCCTGGAGGCACCCTGTCAAGCCGTCGCGGACCGCAAGAAGACCAATCCAACAACCCAGGGCCCATTGGTGTATACTGGATGTTTGTTTTACCTGGAATATATATTTTTTTGTTATTTGAGTGTATAATACTGTTTTGTTTTACTCGTTCATATGTAAATATATAAGTTAGTTTAAGTGTGACTCTTTAGCCATTGTATTAAATAGGTAAAATATATGTACAAAACCCTTTTGTGTCCATTGATCAGTGTGGAAAAGTCTGGTAACCAGCGATCAGCCCTAATTAACTAACCACCCCCATTTTTCTTGTAACAACCGATTTGAGCTGGATCCACGGCAAATAAATTTACCAATTTAATATAAGCAAAAAGCAGCTTATAGGACATCACATTAACTGCACTAGAGGCGATACATTACAATTACACCGCTGAGGCCACAATAAATAGCAGTGCAAAATACCAAGATTATGACCTCTCCCCACACATTACAAAACACAGACTTTCCCTGCGTGCTATACATAAATATTAATTTATGTTGCACATATACGGAAGCTCAATGAACATAAATGAAAGAAATTATAATAAGTAGCAGTAGAATTGCAAAAATATGCATTTTTATCGTGGCCTCGTAAGTAAGAGCAAAGAACAGAGTTTAGCGATATGTACACACAAAGCCATAGGCAACACACACATGCACGCACGCACGCACGCACGCACGCACGCACCCATCCCACCCACCGACCCACGCTAGAAGTAATTCATCCAAGGCATTTTCCAAATCAGTCTTTATCAAGTTCAAATATCGTTCGGCATTTAAATTGTTGTGGTAAATAAAAGGTCCTATTACTAGTCGTCCCATAATGTCCATCCGCATATTAACTCCAAATCTATGTTGATGTATTTAATTCTTTTTTTAAATAAGGATTTTGTTTTTCCCAATAGTATTTTTTAGATCGGTTGAAAATTCGATTGTTGGTTATCATCAAATCAAATTATTCTAAAAGAAAAATGTAGATCTTCGTCGCATTTTCTAGTATACCATTCGCAAAAACCTGCAAGCCGTTTCTGATCAGCTCGTCTAAGATCCTGGCAAACTCGAAATTTATATGGACGAAACTTATTCTTATTTAAAATGAATTGTGCTTTACAATTAGCTATAGCAGTGCGATGTTCCATTTGTCTTATCGATATTTCAGGGTTTTCAACAATGGCTTGCAAAACGTCTAAAAATGTATTTACCAGGTTGCCTTCGTTCAGGATATTTATCCAAATACATCAGCTCAGTAACTACACAATTTCTGTGGACAAGATGTAGCATGTCCACATATCGAACTTTTCTTCGTTTGTAAGATTTCGTCTTTCCATAGATACACTTATTGATTAATTATAATTATAAATGAACTAACCAAACCAAAATAAAAAACAACCCACTAAGTACTACTAATAAAAACAGCTTAAAATATGTACAATTCAAACGCATTCAAACTAGTGTTATTTTATCAAAGCCTTCTAATATTAACTGACATCAAATGTAAAAATGAAAATTCGAATTTTTAAGCTTCAAAACCATAATGTATAATGTATGGTTAAATTCGTATTAAAAAATACCATCAAATACAAGGTGTTTCGTTAGTTGCGGCGATATAAAAGAATAAAGTTGATGATGATTTCTCGGAGACGAAACGTCGAATAAAAAATTTTAAAACGCCATCTAATAGAATTTAAAAATCAAAATTCAAAATCTTTCAAAATAAATGAAGGAAGAGAAATCTAAAAATCGAATTTTGTTTTAAATGTCGGAAACGATAAACAATAACGAACTTTTGCAAACTACTACTACTGCTCCAAATTATACAAATTTTCTCTAATTTAACAGGCTTCGTATCTGTTACCATTTTCAAGATCCCCATGCTGTTCCTCCTTATGTTGGGCACGCCGTATGTAAGGTCGTGTGGTTTCCCACCAGACATTTATATACATATATATATATATATATATATATATATATATATATATATATATATATATATATATATATATATATATATATATATATATATATATATATATATATATATATAAATAATAATTTTCTTAGTACGAGTGTTAGAGAAGCACTGTTGGCAGCAGACGATTCCAAGAGCATATAATACTCATCCTGAGCATGGGTTCCATTCCATATTCCTACGTTGAAATTTTTGAAAAACTTGTTGACGCCAAAATCGTGTAATACGTAAAATTGTATACAAATTAGTTCAGCACGTTGCCACCACAGCGCTATTTCTAATTTATATTTTTATTGTATCTATCCCGTACGTTTAAAATCGTTCAGACGTCTTTAAATGGCAACACTGTAAAACCAATTTCTAATATTTGTTATTAGAAAGTTATTCAGAAACATTCGACATCAGTATTATCCTTATTTTATATATTAATTTAATATCCGTACTTAATAAAATAGTATATATATATATATATATATGATATATATATATATATATATATATATATATATTACAATCCTTAATAATTTTCTTAGCACGAGTGTTAGAGAAGCACTGTTGGCAGCAGACGATTCCAAGAGCACCCTATAATACTCATCCTGAGCATGGGTTCCATTCCATATTCCTACGTTGAAATTTTTGAAAAACTTGTTGACGCCAAAATCGTGTAATACGTAAAATTGTATACAAATTAGTTCAGCACGTTGCCACCACAGCGCTATTTCTAATTTATATTTTTATTGTATCTATCCCGTACGTTTAAAATCGTTCAGACGTCTTTAAATGGCAACACTGTAAAACCAATTTCTAATATTTGTTATTAGAGAGTTATTGGGCGTGAAACATTCGACAGTCAGTATTACTGCCGGCGTTATTTTGGAGGTGCGCATGCGCATTGCGGAATTTAGATAGTGCCGTCCTTAATAAAATATTGCCTGCCACTACTTGTGATCGATTACTGGCAGGCAGTATTTGGTTGTTATTTAATTTCCTCTCTTTTTTAGGTAATATGTTTCTCATTACAGGTAAACAACTCATTTTAAACTTCCAAAGTTTTGAGTAGCTTTAGTTGAATAATTGTATTTTATTTCAGTGTGCATACCTATTCGAAAGATGGAGAAGAGACAAGTTTTCAAAAGACTTAGATTCCGATATGAAGATGAGGTGGCCCTTTTAAGGGAATTTATCAGTGTAGACCCTATTACAAATCCCCTGGGCTGAGAAATTATACAAGAAAATTTGTATGTGTTAACAGAAAAAAAGTTTTTAATCAAAACTCTGAAATCCCACCTGTTAAAATTACTAGATGAGTTTTTAAAAAAAGTGGGTGTTCATCAAGTACGGTAAGTCATGAATTGCATAAACTTTTATGATTTGAATCACTTCAGAGAGGTCAACAGGTCATCTAATAGCTGAATTCGGCTTGCTGACACTTTTTACATTCCAAGTGACTTCATACGCACTCTGCCATTTAAACGGGGGCATACCTAAACGGTTGTAGTACATAGGGCATGCTGTTTTATCCAACTGTTGGAGCAACATTGTTTGTGTTTACATTGGAAGTCCTATCTAACACAGCAAATGTTGTTGCAACAGTTGGATAAAACATCATGCAATAATATAGAATGACTCAGGGTAAGCAGAACTAAGCCAATATAATTATAAAACTTATGGCATATAAGTGTAAGTTTTTTTTTGACCATTGATAAAGTTGATACATTCTGGTTCTTTTAACTATAATTTTAAAGATCTACATAGTGCAGTAATTTAACAACATCCTTTTTTAGTTTCTTTTGTCATGATGAAATTAGGTACTCAGAAGTAGATTTGTGACCAATAATAATGTTTCCATAGTTTATTGTTTTTAATATTTGCAACACACATTTCTCTTTTGAGAGTATTATTTATGGTAAGATCGCTAACTTGGAGTTGTATATCAGGTGTTGAAGAGCCTCAAACAGAGAGAGTTACACTTCTACAAGAAGTACGGGACTTATGGCGAGAATATAATTATACCTTCAAACAACCCAAAAAAGCTTTGACACAGCACGACAAGGTTACGGAATTGGGGAGGGAAGTAAGGGCTAAATTCGCATTGCAGCTAGAACAAAGTCAAGAACCAAATAAAGCGGAATTAAATGATCATGAATATTATTGTAAGTAAATGTTTTGATTTTTATTTGTTAGTAGAATGATATAGGATCTACCTACATACATCTTTAGTGTCAGAAAATGTGCCAACTGATGAAGAGGTTATAATTGTGTGTAATGAAGATAAAGATGAGAATTAAAGAGACATTTTGATGGCATCTCCACATCAAGTCCAACACCACCAAGACCTGAGCCACACAGTCCAAAGAATGGTCCGGAATCTATGCCCGGCCCATCAGCAACCCAAACAAAAGTAAGTAAGGTATTAGGTAATCACAAGGTGTTGGTTTTTTTTATATATATATCTTAAATAGCACTTAGTTTTCCTTCACTTGTAGTGTTAGTCCCCCTTGCACATATCCCATTTAACGCTAAAGTGACACTTAACTCAAACCCTTCCTGTGTCGTTAAGTGTCACTTTAGCGTTACGTGAAATTTGCAAATGGCCCTTAATGTAGTATTTAAAAACTTCGTTAATTTGCAGGTGAAATCGATTGTACCAATAGTTCAGTTTCAGGACCTTACCGTAAACGAGGCAAAAAGGAACCGATAAGACAAAATGCCTTGAGTTACTTAAGAGATAAATAAAACTAGCGAAGAAAATATTATCAAGAAGAAACAAATAGAACTAGAAGAGAAAGTTAGCATTAGATGAGAGAAAACTAGTTTTAGAAGAAAGGAGAGCTGCACTAGAAGAAAAAGATTTGAAGTGGAGTACAAAGAAAGAGTAGAGAAAATAGAATTAGAAAAACAGAAAAGTTATCTTGAACTGGAATATAGAAAGAATACCAATCAACTAATAAAATCACAGAAAATGATTATCGAAAATCTTTTAAACAATTTTAATAACTCATCGGGTTAATTTTGCTTTTTACATTGCTGTAATTATGATTATCACTAATAAAAATATCAATATGTAGGCACTCTATTATGGTTTTTGTTTACTTTGCAGAGTTTATCTTAGCCTCATTTAACCAATGCATAATTTTCAAGTAACCTCCCAGAAAATTCAATAATTATATCTATAGTAGTATTAATTATTTGTGATAAGCTTTGAGCTGACAAACCAAAGGTTCCAGTTAAATCTCTTAACCTGTTAGGATAGGCAAGCCTTCTCTCAACAATATGCACATTGCTGTAGTACCTAAAGATTCTTTTAAAAATAATAAAATTTTCAGATATCTTTGCTTTTAATACAATATTCATACCCGACACTTTATTTTGTGTTTTTGTGACAACTTCGTCTGAGATCTGCAAAATTTCGACCAGCCTTATAATATCGTCTCTTTCAAATCGAAAATTTTCTTTAATCTTCTCATCTGCCAAATTATATAGATTAAATGGTTCCTGCTAGTATTGTATATTGTCTCAGTCAATTATTTAAAATAATACATTCAAGCTCCTTATCATTTGCACATCCTAGGATAGCAGCCTCTAAAAGTTTTTCCATCTTTATCCACAGTTTTATTCACAGTACAAACAGAAACATGGACAAAAATTAAAAGAAGTATAAAATAGAAATACTTATCACTTGGCCAAGATTTTTTAGGTTATATACAACAAAGTAAATGACAATCCGCAAGTGGTAAGTGCGCCGACACGCCGCTACGGCAATAATGACAGAAAAATAATATTCCTAACAACTATTTTTTTTTCGTGTCATAACGTCAAGCACTATTAAAATAGTGGCGTCACAAATACTGACTAGAATTTCCAATAACTCTCTATTGTTAAATTTGAAGTTGTTTCATATTTACGGTCTACGGCCATATGGCGTCATTCTACCTAGATATACAGTTGATGTTACTTAACATAATCATGAACTCACACCTACCCTGTTTTCTAAATCATTTTGAAGCCATATATTTATATATGTATGTGTATATATATATATATATATATATATATATATATATATATATATATATATATATATATATATATATTCGCTTCTCTGAGGTTAGAGTTCGACAATCACATACCCGTTCTGCTCTAACGTGTTCGAAATGAATAAATTATAGCTTACTAATATTAAACTGTTAAAAGTATGTGATTTACAAATACGTATAAGACATATTCTACTTTATTATTCGCACACAAGAAAAATACTATTTTCGTGAAAAGTCGATATCGAATTTTCGACGGTGTTCATATTGTCATTATAAAGTTGAGTAGAAACCCCAGCCAAAAAAATCACTGGAGCGTTTTGAGATATCAAAGGTCAAAGGCCTCGACTTTGGGTTTTTTGAGAATTACTCGTTTACTATGCATCGTATGCCATTAAAAGCTGTTATAAAAGTTGTAGATAATAAGATTCATTACTTACTTGAATTTTTCGTGCTATTAGCGCAAAGATGGGGGAGCGTGCGCTCAATTCATACAATAACGCGGCGCAAGCAGTGTGATTGTTATTGAAGGGCATTTATAAAATAATGTAGTTAATTATTAGTCCTCTTCTTAGCTCCTACTCACTTCGTCTCTTTCGCTGTCTTCTTGTGGCGATTCGTCTCTTTCTGTTATCGTCGCAAGAACATCATCAACTTCGCACACTTCATCGTCGAATTCTGTTTGTAATGGGGGCGAAGAGTTGAGGCACGCAAGGCTCTGGAATTGACCACAAATTGCGGTACATTTAAATCCGACCTTCCTGGAGCTACACTTGGCACCATGCCAGTTCTTTAAATCACAAAACGTGCGTTTACCAGTTCCTCTGGTGCTGGAGGAAATGTTGTTGATGTTGACTGCATAATCGTTTTCTCCAATTGCCAGCCCCATTGAACGGGTTCTAACTTTTCTCCGAGCTAAATTTGTACCTGAAATTAAACCAGGTTTAAGTTCTAAATCTTTTTTTCTTAACCAAGTCTTTACCTACCTGGTAGTAGACTCGATGGATGTGCTTCTGAGCTGCTTGACTGGAAGGCTGCAGCGACGCCAGATGAACCGATCTATTGAGTCTTGTCGATTTTATAAAATGTGTATATCTAAGACACAATTATATCAAATCGTCAAAATGTTATTGTCAGTCCTTACCGGAAATTATCGATGTTTCTTTTTCCAATTTTGGAGCATTCTACACTGCCAGGAGAAAATGTATTCCGCTTTCAAACAATTTGTCTGGGGAGCAGGTTTTATCTTGGAACATTTCAGCAGTGCTATGTAATGCAGGTTTTCTTTCAAACATTTTAAAAGTTTGAACTCTGCCTTGGCGGAACATCGCAGATGTGGTATCGCATCCACTAAAAGAGTGCAAGAAGAGAGTGTGTTCCATGCAACCAGCAAACTTGTCCAAACTCTTGAAAGAATACAACTGACTTTCTACATTCCCTTCAATTTTGGTAATCTCAGATTATATTAGGTTATGGTTTAGACTTGTTCCCATGTTTCTTTTTGTATTAAGAAAAAAAATTTCTGATTGGACGAACAACTGCGCATCTTTGGGATTGCTACACCTGGTTTAAATACATCATGACTATAATCGGTAAAAGTGAATTAACCGCCTCGCCTCCCTTCGCCGCGTTGTTGTATAAATTGAGCGCACGATCCCCTATCTCTACGCCATATATCAGAAACGGCTAATCAAAAAAATTCAAGTTATCAATCTTGTAGTGAATTTTATTAACTATAATAGCCTTTAATGGCGTACGATGCATGGTAAGCGAGTAATTCTCAAAACACTCAAAATTGTGACCTTGGACCTGACATCTCAAAATGCTCCAGTGATTTTTTTGTGGGGTTTCTACCCAACTTTGTAATGACAAAATAGAGGTCTGTGCAAAAATTCAGCTCGGTACTCCAAATTCCCCAATTTCGATTTATTTAGGTCTAATGTGACTGGACTATTCAAAAATTAATTGAGCAACTTTGTACACCAAATTCATAGTTTTAATCAACACTTCATAGATTTAATTTTGAGTTATTATTTGTTTCAATTCTTAGAGGTCGAAAGTTTAACCGAAGGTTTTATACTGAAGTAGGTATATCGGCCCCTGGACTTCGCTTAGTAATCTTAACGCACTGTAGATTATGAAACAATTGTATTAATTGTGTTAACTACACAGTAACTGGTTACGTTTATTAATCAAAATTGACCTTTATTAAATTCGTTATTTGTTTTAGTGCTACCACGTTAAATTAGTACCGTTTAGATACCAGTTATATTATTAACATATAGTGCTAATTTTTCTACTGGAATAATCTGATTGTGAATAGTTAAAAGCCAATTTGTAAAATCAGAAACTTATTATTTGATTTCTGTAATTCAAGATTAAGTTAATTTGTCTAAAATGTGCGGCTGTACGTCTATACGTGCGCGTGTACCTGTAGCCAGGATAACTTAAAAGATACGCAACGGATTTTGACACTTTATATTTACAGTTGTTGGTGAAACATATCTCGTGTATCAAGTTTTGTTAAAACCGGTTCATAGTCAGAGATACTTTATAGAGGACGCTCAAGTCCCTTGTATATGAATAACTCCAAAATTATTCACTTTAATGTAAGAAGTGAAGCGAGCTCTCTTACATTTTATTCAATTTTGCATAAATACAGATTAAAAAGTTTTATAGCAAATACATCGAAAACTGTCAGCTTAAGTGAATACCCTTATTAGGGAATATTTTAGATACGCGTCCTTTATGAAAGTAATATAACAAGTAAGTTCGAAAAAAGTGATTCGATTAATAACAAAAAAATTAAAGGACCCTGCACACCTCTTATGGGTTTTTAGACCACTGTCAAATTTAATGAAAGTTTAGTATGTTATAGACTAAAACTATCTGAACAATATTTGTCATTGGACCAACTTAATCTAATGGCTAGTTTTTGATATACAGGGCGTTAAAGTGGTAGTGCCTAATAAGCAGTATGGCTTTTTAGTGAGTTTTAGCATGGATATACATAAGTGTTACAATTACATATTATACTATTTAGTAATTTTTCATTATTATGTACTTTCTATCATTCTATTCATATTGTTTTAATAAAAATTAGTAGTTAATACTATTAAAAATTACAGATATAGCCATAAGCCTGATACATATCTACACTTTCGATTGTTAATAACAACCAGTTACTTAAAATGACAATGTCACCTGTAACTAAGTTTCCTTAAAGTCATTACTTAAGTTTGCATCAAAATGGCTTTTCGATTAAACTTTCAGTGTTATGTACGTGAAATAGTGGGGAATCCCAGACAAATGACCATTTTACGACGAAATGCCGACCAGAAGATAAATATTGCTCAGATAAGACGACAGGAACTTTCACTTCCGCCAATGGACATAAGTGGTAATACCAGGCTATGTACAAATTGCAATCAAGGTATCATAGATGAAATTCAGGTCTATGAAAATGATCCAGATCCAACAATTATGAAGCTTCCTCTAAAATATAGTGCTAATCATTGTTTAATATGCAACAATGCTGCAAATATTCAACATTTATCAGGACAGGCAAGGACAAATATTTTTATGCGAAAGGGAATATACATACCTCGTATTTGTGAGGTTTGTCCTGTCCATCTTGATGCGAACGGTTTATTACTTTTTCCATTAGAAAATGGTATAAGGTCCATTAAAAAGCCATACAATTTAAAAGGGGCAGAGTTGGATCAGTTGTTGACAACAATACGAGAAAGTAACACAAAAAATGAAACTTTTTCGGATGAAAACAATTTCAGTGATGAGGAGCTAAGTGCGCTGTCATCCTTAAACAGGGATCAATTTCGGGAATTGTTCAACCTTTGTGCGAATGTTAATATTTACGGAAGAAGGAGAGAAGTTAAAAAAAAGATTTACTGTGTTTTTTATGTAAATTACGTCAAGGACCTTCAGACACGTTTTTAGCGGTGATGTTTTCTTATGGTAGCAGACAGGGTGTCTCATTGGCAATTGGAAAAAGTTAAGGAATCATTATCCAATAACTTTGTGCCCCAGAATTTAGGACCTCGTCACATAAACCGTAACCAATTTATTGCTGAACACGTTACCAGGTTTGCAAATGAGTTATTTAATGAGGAACCTGAAAACCCAAAAGCCATTATTGTATCGATGCCACTTATGTTAACATAGAGCGTAGCAAAAATTTTCAGGCCCTCAGGCAGTCCTATTCAGTTCACAAACATTGCCATCTTGTTAAGCCAGTGCTAGTTGTTGCCCCAGATGGATATATTTTGGATGTTCATGGTCCATACTTTTCCGACCCAAGAAATAATGCTGCAAGTATATTAAGATACCAATATAATCAGGATCAAGAACTAAGACACTGGCTGCAACCTGGTGATGTTGTGATTGGGGATAGAGGCTACCGAGATGCTGGGGAATTTTTAAATAATATTGGCATATCTGTGCAAATTCCACCAGCGCTAGAAGATAGACGTCAATTGCCAACTGTAGAAGCCAACGCTAGCAGAATTATTACTAAGCAAAGGTGGGTAGTAGAAGCTCGAAACGTTCAGTCAATATTTAAAATTTTTCGTAACTGCTTTTCAATTGCCCAAATACCCAATTTGCGGACATTTTTCCGTGTTGCCTGTGCCCTAATAAACCGCTACCATCCACTATTACATATGGAAGGAGCAAATGAAGAACTAGCACAAGAAATGCTTGAAATGGTAAACGATCCTAATCATGTACACGCTAGAGCGGAAAATGAAGGCTTGTTTAGGCGGCACGGCAGATGGGCACCTTTAGAACAAAACCAATTAGAAAATTTTCCAGTTCTAAATATAGCTCAATTAAGACGCATAACTTACGGAACTTTCCAACTTAAACTAACACCTTCTTACATACAGGATAACAATCACCAACTGGACAACCACTTTTTCGAAATTGATACGGCGTTCAACGAATTAAATCTCGTTCGGCTTAGAATTAGATCTAGACATAGAAATCAAATTAAATACCAAATAATAATTAGCTATAACCCTTTTCCTGATAATGATGCTGAACAAGAAGATGGTCCTATAATTTGCTACTATTACCAATGCAAAACAAGAGCGCGAACTATAGGAATGTGTGCACATATAGCAGCAGTTATTTGGTTTTTGGGCTATGCAAGGCACGAAGAAGTTATTAGGCTACCGCAAACCAAAGTGCTAGACGCTACTCAAGATGTTTTAAACAGACATGCTGCCGTCTAAATGTTCCGTTTCTTGTATATAAATCATGTAAATATTAGGTTGTTTATTTTATGTATAAGTTCCACTTTTTATCATGTAAATAATCATATTTAATACTAATTTTTGTTGAAACACCCTGTATAAAATGTTAGAAAGTACAGAATAATAAAAATTACAAAAAAGTATAATATGTAATGGTAACACTTGCGTATATCAATGTTAAAACCCACTGAACAGCCATTATTCTTATTAGGCACTATTAGTTAACGCCCTGTATATCAAAAACTAGCCATTATATTAAGTTGGTCCAATGACAAATATTGTTCAGATAGTTTTAGTCTATAACATATTAAAATTTCATTAAATTTGACGGTGGTCTAAAAACCCATAAGAGGTGTGCAGGGACCTTTAATTAGATAACATAATTTATTAGGATTGTAATTGTAATATATCAAAGTCGCAAAATTTTTGCGCCCTCCAATTTATGTTCGTGGTACTAATTATGACGTTTACGCCATACATACTGTAATTTAGCTAGTTTGAAATTGTATGCAAAGAATAAAAGAAAAAGTGATACCGTAATTATTAAACAAGTTCAAAACTTGATTACGTTAGTTAAGAATTATTTCTTTACACGTATACTCTGTAATGTTTGAGGCATCGAATCGTTAACAATTCTATCGATCGTATTATTGAACTCAGTGTATTTTATTGTCGAGATAAATAAAACCTAACACATTTATAACAACTGTAGGCTGTAGGGAAGTAATATTCTGGCCAAATATGATTTTCAGGATTGTTATTGATAATATTACACCAATATTCCTCATTCCTCCTTATTTCTTGGGAATTACTAACGTTTGGTGTGAGGTATGGAGAATTTAACGCCGTCGAAAAAAGATTTAAATATTTGTATATAAAATGCTCCACATTATATTAGTTTGTAGAGTATTTTGCCTATTAATGTAATACGGCAAACTAATGTTTTTCTCACGGTTTACTGAAAAATCGATAGATTTAAGTTTATGTCACCATCAAACTTGTAGGTCTGTATAGCTGGTGTATACGAGAAGCACCTAAGGAACCTCTACAGCTTTTAATGGACGCTGCTATTCATTTTACATTTGGGGTTTATGTACCGTACTAAATTTTCTCTTAGACAATACAGAATTCGGGTTTCGCTGGAAATAACCTCAATATTCTTAAATTATACAATATGTTTTTATATATAATAATTCTAACGGTTGTAATAAGTTACATCCAACCATCAATAACCTCAATTTTCTGAACATGATTTATATATTTGTCATATATTTAATTCAAATAAGACTGAAAACGGTTATCATTTTATTGGTATTTGATAGTCTAGGTCTACATTGCACTTAAATATTTATTAATCATTGAATAAAATAGAACAAATGTTAATTTTGGAGAATCAAGATTTTTAGATAACGATTGCTCATTTAAAAATAGTTTAGCCAAATAAAAAAAGATTTTAGACTTGATTTTATTTTTGAAAAGGCGAGGTTTTAGCACGGCTGCTCTACAAACCTAGCCTACTATACTTACAAAACACCCACGTCTGAAACGAGTTCGAACCAGAGACTTTCTTTGGGTTGCATGGTTGTGAAGATATTACAATTTGCAAAATAACTAAAAAAGTGAAAAATAAATTCATCAAACTATTTGTTTGATTAAAGTAGCTGAAATGCATTGGTTCTACCAAACTCAGAACTTCAAGTACACATCTATTACTCATTGCTTTCCAGTATCTTACCCACACTTGATAAATGTATCTCTTCTACATTTTGCACTATTTAAATAACTCTCATTATTGTATAGATTTAATTTAAAGGTATACTAATAGATACTGTGCAAATCAAAACTTAATTTCAAACTTACTTATAACATTTAATACTAAACCCACTAACAGAATTATAGGAGGCGGAAGGCCCAACAATTGTGTATAAAATGGTAGGCTACTTACTAAATTACACACTTGATTTATATAAGAATTTGCTTCAAAACAATTTACGAAGAACAATGCATGATATTTATTGTTGATAATTGTTAATAAAAGCACAATTTACATGGAGATGATATACAAACTCTACGGAAACCATTCATTCTTTTTGGTTTTATGAAAATGTTGGATAAATTTAATAAAAGTATCCCTTCCAAAGTGCTATCTATCATGTACGAGTGTAACCTTTGATAATAGTGTAATGCACCAAAACCCGTTACTGTTAATGCTATACACGATAGTAGATAAGAGAACGCACAACGTATAGTAACGGTATGCTGCTGTGGGAACATTCCGTAATCAGTGTGTGAGAGACGCGCAGTGAGGAATGAAATATAGAGGGAGTTAGATCCGGAGACCCCATTATACGTATGCATAATGTATTTTGTCTTATATATTTGATGTTGATGATTTTGATAATGTGTTCCTAGAATGGTTTTCTAATATATTCCGCATTTCTTTCCCATGCAAAAACATGAGGCAGATATAATATCAAGATCTGTTTATTATTATGTATTAATATCATAATCACATAATGCTATAAACAAGATGAAGTAATAGGTCAAATCCAAAGAAGAAGGGGTGCAATCTGCCTAACCTTTATGTTCTTTTGGGCCTGTAACTAGTATCCGAATGCATGAAACCCTTTATTCTATGACCATCCCCTATAATTTTTCTAGATTTTGCGCAATTTATTTCCAGTAAGTACCATTTTGTGTTTAGAAATATAGACTGTGTGTTTTTTGTGTGAAATTTATTAATAAACCTTGATTCACTGTGTACACTTTGTTTCATATATTTGCTGAAACCGTATAAAACACTCATTTCAACAACACTGTGCATAAATGTCCGTAGACACCATTGTTCCATACTTTCTCGAACGATAAATAAAACACCATTCCATTGCTATTCAATAAAAACCAGTATTTGTTGAATCAATATTAAAACTCCAAAAATAAAACCAACGCGCGCTGTAAATATTGTATTAAGTTGACTCCCTCTATGATTTCTCTCTTTCTAACGCTCAAGTGCTACGAATTTGGTCCGCGATGCAACACTTCGTACGTGAATTTCTCTGTCTACATTCGTGATGCTATATACCAGGAAATTAATAGATTTAATGATCCTTACAGTTTTTTTTAGGTTTGTGAGGCTAATATAAAGTAAATTAGAACAATGTGTCGATAGCGCTTTAAATGTATATCTTACCTGTGTTCTATTTTCAGATACAGTTATTTTCAGTATTTTGCAAAACTTGCTCATATACAAGAAACGAAAACTTATAAGAGTGGGAATTGCTTTAGTTAACATAATATAGACTGATTGCAAGGAATGTATTCCTTGAATGAAAACACATTGACGCTCATATGCTGCAATAATAACAATATGTATATTTTAAACTAAGACGGTCGGCTGAAACTGATTGCACACAAACTATTAATTGCAATATACGCATAGCCGCCAATATGTTTGCAACATCAACATTGTGTATATTGTAAACTAAGACGCAAAAATGATCGTATAGTTAGTTGTTAAAACATACATACAATTCTTCGATAATATGAAAGCAGATGCAAACTGATTACTCACAAACTAATATATTGACGCCTATATGTTTGCAACAACAACATTCTGTATATTCTAATCCTAGATGCCAAAATGATTGATTTGTTACATTACGAGGACATGCAACGCAGCAAGACGCTGTAATGATTTTTAGTGAAGTACTTTAATGTACGGATTCCAGAATGATTGTCAAACGTACGAAAGTTATGTATATAGTAAAAATAAACCTAGAAACGTATGAAATAGACTATTGAACTCTGAAAAAAATGCTAATTTATACACTTGAATAACATGTCAGAGAATATGGCTTGTTCTAGGTGACACCAAATTAAGGAATTACGTACGGACGCTATAATGATTGCCTGATACACACATATATATATATATATATATATATATATATATATATATATATATATATATATACACATAGGGAGAGAGAGGTGATTGTATTTTGACTGGTAAAATGATTGTTATAAAGAAATAAGTTCATAATAAAAATTATGATAAATATAGTCATTGTGGTGGAATTGGTTAAACATATATGTAAGATCGCAAGTATAGCTGACTATATATGTGACTATACATCATACTGTGAGCTATGTGATTCAAGTTTTACAGTTATTACATTTTAATCATGGGTGTACAAGAGAATTTTTACATTAGTAGCTTCAGAAGATAGAAATTATGAATTTTCTTTATATTGCTCATGAGATACTTTTGGAAAAAGGAAATTCTCTTCTGGTATCATGATCTGCTTCAATTCTAAAATAAAAGAAAATAATTTGTATTAGATAACATGTAGCTGAAGTAAATTGTATGATTAAAGTTACCGAAAAAGGCAACGTTAGAGAGATTTACATAACTTATGAAATTATGGATAATAATACTGAACAGTAATTATAAAAATAACTTCCAAAATTTTGTTAAGAGGAAGTGTTCCAACATAAATTAACATTGTTGGTGCAAATTAACTGAATGTGATGGAAAAACAGATTATGACAATTTCCAACTCACGTAGTGAGATAGAATACTATATTCTAGACTGAGTTGGATTTAAAATTAGTGTAACTTTATGTTTTTCGGGTTGTAGAATCCAATTATGACCATAGTTTTTTTGTGGAGATTAGAATAATTTAGATATACGTAAATTTATTCATGTGAAAATTCTTTAGATGGTGTAATTATTAATAGCTAAGTAGTTTAAAAGCAAAATATGGCAAATTAGGTATCATTGTGAAGGGAATTTTATGTAGAATCTAATGCTTGTAATAATTTTAAGATGTATCCTGGTATAAAAATGATATTTGTAAATTTAGTAAGAAATATGATCAAACAATCAGAATTAAGATTCAGGTTTGTTGGTATTGTATGAAGTTCCAATCAAAATTTGTTTTTAAGAAAAAAATGATACTGCACTTAAAAATTTTTCTAATAAGTCTCCTTACGATCTTGAAGGCCAAATCATGTTGTTTTGTTAAGAGCATGTAATCAAAATTAAGATTGTTAATTTCGTAACATAACCTAAATCAAGTAAAAACAAAACATATTCGAAAATTTTAAACTACTTAAACAAAAGTGAGATTATAATAAATTACCTATAATACGTGAAATGTCAAATCGATAAACAAAAGAAATGTTAAAATAATGTTAGTAATTTTTTTTTAGTATAAACGAATTTAATAAAATTAAACATGATGTTTATCAATTTCATAGAAATTAAAAAGTATTAATAAATAAATTGAATGCAGATAATTTATCGTATTAAATTACACAATATTAAAATTAAGCGTTTGGAAAATTTTTTGGAGAAATAAATAAGCAACGTACCTAAAGGAGCTCATGCCGCAGCCGAAAAAAGACTAAGGATGTTGTAAGTTAAATGAATCTCATGTTATTAATCTAGGTTATGTTTATGAATAATGCGTATCACCTATGTTTACATGTGTAAAGAATTTAAATACGTGATATAATAGACAGCGAGTAGTACTGCGAATCATTACGTGTATATTAACACTACATCAGTTTAAAGTCAAATTATACTTACAGAAACAGTCTCTTATTTTGGTTGTTCAGCCATGTAGCACATAATGCACACGTTCAACATGATTATATACAAACAGATCTCTGCATGTGCGCAATGTGGTGTATGATTATCTATGATACGAGGTGTTTGAATAAAACAATTTAATATGAATTAAAATTAATATCAAGACAGTAATTGATACATCCCAAAATTTTAATATGGATGTTTAATATAATTTCATCACAAAACTAATTCATTGAACCCTATCCCCTGGGTTACTAGTCGAGGCAATTTTCATTTAACAAATTCATTACAAAATGATTGACACTCTAAAATATTATAAATTAAATGTAAACATAAATCATCAAGGGTTTCATTTCTACTCTATCCTGGATTACCGGATTTGCAGCCAGTTCTATGTAATCGTCTCATTTAGTTTTCGGCGAGTTGTATGTCATCCTATTGGATTCGGTGGCCTTCGTTCTAGACTTGTTCGGCGATTCTGGATCTGTTTGTTCTGGCGTTGCGGACGTTATTCTTATGTTACTGTGTTCTAACTTAGAGTAGTCTGTTGCTCTCTCCTATGTATGATTTGCCGTATTGGCGTGGTAAATTGTATACACAATTCTTGGAATTATTATTCGTTGTGTGGCTTGATTCTGGTTAGTACTTCCCTGAGCCTTCTTGTAGATTTTAAAACCTTGCGTATGTTATATTTGTTGTATACCGTTTATATTATCTCCCAGCTTCCTGGTACACATTGCATTACCGCTGTGTATTTAAGTGATTCTTGTTCGGTTACCCTTTCCTTATTTAGCTTAATTATTAGGAGTTAGATTGCTAAGTGTTTCAGCGATATTTTCTTTTTATTGTTTCAGGCCCTCTTTTTCTTGAATATAGTTCATCCATATGGTAAAAGCGCCTTACCACGTATAACATGATACTTTTGTGGTGATTGGAGTTTTATTGTAGGTACCTCCCGGTTTGCGCATGTTTCCCGTATACACTTTTCTTAAAAATGTTATAATTCTTGTGTACAAGTACATCCAGGAATGGCAGTTATTGTTCTAATCCCAAGTTCATTATAAATAAAATTTTTACGGTGTGCAGCTGTTTAGATGATCTGGTAATTCATCCAGATTATCACTGCCGTGTTGCTAAACTGCGAAGGTATTGTCCACATATCTAAGACATATAATTGATTTTTCCGTAAATTCGGATCGCTCAGCCTTCGAAGTCTTCTACGTATGTATTGCACGCTGGATGACAGCGGGGAACCCAT
Organism: Vesta saturnalis; assembly: GCA_036346205.1. NCBI lineage: Eukaryota > Metazoa > Arthropoda > Insecta > Coleoptera > Lampyridae > Vesta > Vesta saturnalis. The sequence continues at coordinate 586,720 of JARFJB010002516.1, forward strand.
CGCCATCCCAAATCTATGCTGGTAGAATTTGTATTCTACTTGGAAGTACGTTTTTCTAATGCACACTGTAATTTTTTCTAATTCACACAGCAATAGGTTGCATTATCGTGGTTACCCCCGTGTGGCGTTGCTAGTTCAGATCGGGCGCCTCCCCAGGAGGCGGATAGGGGAAAGTTCGCCAGATGTAATGGGTTACGGGGAAATAAAATACTCGGGACGGACCAAAACCTGCAGCAGCGTCTGGCTTAAGATCAGCGGCTGCAAACAGCGTCGTTTTCCCAAGTCAGATACGGCTGATATTTCCAACTCGTCTGGTCAGAGTGGCGAGTCGTGGCTAACTACCCCCAAAATATAACCATGTTGAATTTTAAACCAAACCGGACAAACGACCCGAGGTGAGTGATGAACCACACTGTGAAAATAGTCTGCCCCATGGATTCGGGGGCGTGGACAAAAATTCGTTAAGATCAAAGGAAACCCAGCTTACAATTGGAACATATAACGTTAGACCTCTAGTTGCAAATGACAGATTGACAGAACTTGAAGAAAGATTATCAAAATTAAATAGGACGTAATAGGCCTACCAGAATTAAAGAGGAAAGGAAACGAATGCGTAACACTGAGATACGACAACAAACCATATTTTATAGGAGACGAAACCCCATGGTGGCGGAGTAGGACTCATTACAAAAGGAAACATACAGCCACATATACAACAAGTAGAGGACATATCCAGAAAAGCGATATATATTATAATAAAATCAATTACGTTTAGTATTATGATTGGCGAGTAGCTTACATATTAACCTTAACCCAGGTGTTGTATTTCCGCGGTGCCATTATTGTTCTAAAAAATGTATTATTTCATTTCCACTTTATAGGTTTGAAAGTAGTGTGTTGTTCCACACCAGACATTTTATATTTTTTAAATCCTCTTGCGTATACATATATTTTTTTGTTTAAAGCAGTTTATATTTCAATTAACCTAAATTAAAAATTATGCTCCATATTAAACTTGAAATACTTTTGCTACTTGTAGTACTCTCCAACCGAAAAAATAGGAAACCCAGTTTCCAATTAGCTTTTAAAACTAGGAAATTACTCATTAAATGTATCTTTTGACACAAATTTTAGTACTTAATGTGGACTGTCTCTGCATTATCACTAATTTATATCGGTTACGATTACATATATAATTTGGGGCCTAAAACTATTATTTTATTATATTATATTATATTACGGAAAACGGTAGTATTTTATAATAGATGGTTTTGATTGGAATATTGGAAAGATGTTGGTGTATATTTGTAATTAAGTTAGATCTCAGACAAATGCTGAAATATTTTAACCTGTTGATTGCTGAAGGAGTGCTTTCGGTATATTTGATAAGGTGGTATTAAATATCCATCGAATTAGTGTATTTTAATAGAATTGAATAGATAACAGGTGATTTGGTTACATTTACATTATTAAATTGCATAAGTTGCGAAATAATATATTTTGGCAGGATTTTTTTTTGTGATTCAATTTGCCATCATTTTAATAAAATATCTAATGGAATATATAAATAGATGGGCGCATTATACGGCACGTATTTGTCAAATGATGGGGGGTTTAAATAGAGCACCGAACACGTCTCTTCAACATGAATAATGCGTTATGATTGCTTCATACATATTTAATATCTACTCAAACCGATTGTTTCGTCGCACAAGCGTTTCTTTATTTTTACTGTCACATGCAGGTTTGTCATATTGAAAATGGTTACTGGGGTAAGCATCGCCTTTTAAGTGCAAGTACAAAAGCACTGCATCACACGTTGACCTCAAACAAACGCAAATAGTTAATTTTGAAATTAAGGGTTAAAGCGAAAGGGGATTAAATAAGAGTCATGTGTAAGCAGAGTGCCAAGGAGGAGTATAAACCTTCAGGTAATGCAAAACTTTGTACAAATAACACGAGCCTGAGATTAATATACATTTAGCAAACAAACGCTTTTCGGCTGTAACTTACTTCCTATGTGCTTTATCTTTTGAATTTATATAACTGTTTTAGATTCTTATAGAGTACGTGATAGTCTATCGGTATGTGTGCTTTTCTGTGCAAACAAAATAGCGTGTGGAGGTTGTTCGAATACTTTAGACGTGACAATCATAAATGGTTTTGTATTTGCACATTACGTACCAACCAAAAGGCAATAATAAAATCCAAAATAAACACAATTCCAGTTTTGATTCTATTTCAAAATTTAGATATTAACATAAAAATCATATTTTCCCAATGTTTTATTATTCCTTAAATCAGGATATGTACGAAAGTTGTATGTGTTCGGTTACTTTTTATATTTATATTCTCTAAGGCTTTATCTTTTATGTGAACAACTTTCGATTTTTTCTCTTTTTCGCTTGTATATTTAAGAGACAATCTCTGCTTTTCAAATACAATTTCGAATCTAATTTACTAGAACAATTTTGGTACGATCTCAAATATATTTTTAAATCAAGTTGGTATATAAAAGAATTTTTAAACGAGTACGCTTTGTATAAGAAAATTTTAATGACACAATAATGAATATATGGAAATGTTTATACAATTCCTGTAAAGCAAAAAATTGTTTGATCTGAACACAAATGTTCGTTCTGCGATGTAGCTCTCCATATTAAACTGTAAAAACTGAATATTCACAATGAATTGTAAATATTAATGTATACTATTATATCAAGTACTGAATAATTATTAAGTAATCAAACACAAAGGTTTTCTCTTATATTTGGTAGTAAATTTACTCTTCTTGAAGAGCAGTTTTAAAATTTAGTACATGGATAATAATAATGATGAGAAAAAAAATTATATAGATTTGCTATTTGGAGACTATACGCACCAAAGTGATAGTTTTAAAAAGCAGTTCCCAAGTTAGAAGTGTGAGCTTCACCCCCAAAAACGCACTTAATGCGCACTAATTTGGTTTTTGGATTTTTTTTCAGAAACCATTTACCGCACTGTTCCTTATATGTTCCTTAAGTTCTCTTGTAACAACCTTTTTTTGTGGTTGTATTAAAAAATACGTTAATCTAAGATCATTAATTTATTTGGCGTAAAATTAGAGGAGTTTTTAATTATTTACATGTAAAATTGAGAAAGGCAACTTAAATTTCATTTCATAGAACATATATTTTGGGTGTAATATTATATAAATAGTTATAGTTCCCTTTCTTTTAAAAATTGGACTCCGATCATTGTATTTCGCGCAAGGCGTGACACCTCTTGAGGGGGGGCATTTACAGAAGCGTTTCTGAAAGCCACTATTTTTTTACTTCACTTACTGCTGAATGTTAAAGCAGAAGTCATTGTTATAATGGTTTTTACTTAATTTTTATTTTTGGTGCCATCAGAATTTTTGTGGTAAGTTTTTTTCAATTCATTATATTTTAAAGCTTAAGCATTTGCTCTTTCCAGGCACTCCCGTACACTTACGTATACTCCCGTGCACTTACGTACACTTACGTACAATCATTATAGTACTTATATTATTCCCTTATACTCACTTAAGGCACTTATTTGCTTACTTACTTACTCATACTTATATTTATATTTTAAATGGCTATTAAGTTACTTATTTACACAAGTTTCTCTTCATTCAAATAATATCATCTTAAAATGCAATTTTAATACAATAAAACATCAAGAATACAATAAGTTTAGTGGAACAAAAATTCCTTCAAATACCTAGTTGATCGCGTTGTTACAAGAATACGCAAGGAAGATGTAGAAACGCTTTCATACTGATTGACCGTTCCGCATCCATAATTAAAAACAGGAAGCTGTCTATAGAAAATCATTATACTGAGGAATTTATGTGGTAAATTTTATATTTTTTTAAGCTTAGCTTTAAAACCTTTTCTTACCTCTCCTAACCATCCATATATTGGGTAAATAAACTTAATTACACTTTGTTAATTTTTGTTATTTATAGAAAATTATTATTGTTCATTATTTAGGGTTTTGTTATTCCTGGACAAAGATAACATGGCGCTCGAGCATGCATTTAATTATACATTGTTTTTTTTTTATTGATAAGAGAAGGGAAAATAATTAAGCAGGTGAGAAACAAGCCGCATTTCAAGTGTATTAACAAGTCAATATAGTACCCACCCTATTTAATCAACCGATTGTGGACGAGACGGCATATAATTAGTGGTGAAAGGTTAGTAATTCAATTTGTTAAAAATTTGTATTTAGAGATTACATTTGGCGTTTATTCAATGTACAAATTACATCACCATTCTGTTATTATTATTATTATGTTTATTGTTATTATACTGGCCGTTTAAATTTTCTTAAACCTACTTCACCACAACAATTTTATTTATATTATACTCTACAAAAAAGGTTCTTTTAATTATTTCATTTTTTCCAATGCATTTCGTGCAATAAGTGATCGAAGTCAGCGATTGCTTTCGAGGTACATTAAATATACAAATTTATCCATCGCATAGTCTGGCAAAAAGAGGGTACCTTTGTAGATGTTTATGCTGCATATACCAACTTTATTCGAAAGCCCTATGGCGTTGATTGAAGAATCGTTTAAGATACGCAACGGTACGGTAATATCCGAAGACAAAGTTGGGTCTCAACTAGAGACGGCGCTTGTAGTAATGTGGGTCTCAAATGTTTAGTCGCTTGTTAACTCCCGCCGTGAATGTGTCTATGTACTCTTAATTGGCAAGCGTGTTTGGCGTCAGGTTTCTCCTACAAACCTTGATTATTTGTGTTTTTGCAAAGCGTGTCATTTTTCAAACAAAATACAGTTTTTTTGTGCATGATAGTTTGTTATTAACCCGTGAAAATGACTGCAGTAAATCAACTATGTGTTTATAGTAACTGTTTTAAAAACCAAAGAGGTAATAAACATGTGAGTTTTTTTTAATTTCCAATAAAAGACATCTTTCGAACAGAAGAATTGAAGAAGAACTGTGGTAACAGCACAATTGCGTTAATGGGCGTGGTTGACTTAAAAAATGAAGTAATTCGTGAAGAACATTTTTTGCCAAAAGACATTAGGATAAGCAATCGGCGCAAGTTTGTAAAGAACCGGCGTCCTTTACGTATGCTTTTTAGAATAAGTTATTTGCGGACCATCCTATATCTAAAATTTCAAAAGTTTACGCGATATTGCACAACAAATAATTTATTAATCATCGCTGACGTGTATTTCTAAAAAACGGTAAGTTTTTGCACGTCAGAACGATTTCAATCAATCAAATAACGGCATCCCCCGCACGGTAGCCGCGAAGCCGCCCACAGATGCACCTTTATAAACCCCGACGCGCGTGAAAAGAGGATGACGAATCGAAGTAGATTCAAGTCAAGCCGATATCCAGTAGCCGTCCGCACCGATTGCTTCGTGTAAGCACCGACCTATTAGTCACCGCCGAAGAGTCCATCGCGATCGTGTGATAACGCGCACCATCTCGCACCGGGCAACCTAAAGTTTAATCCTGTACTGCCATTGATAGACACGTAAGTTGGAAAGTTAGAAAATCTGACAATTTACAATCAAACACTACAGAACGTAAATAACGCCGGGCTGAGTCTCCAGGAGTTATAACCTTACACTAACACCAAGAGTGCCACGCAGGGTAGATCCCGACGTCACTCGCAAACACAAAGTACACTAACACCCAGAGTGCCACGCAGGGGTAACCCCCCACGTCACTCGCAAACACTTGAGGGTGAAGGTTTGTTACAGGACTGTAAAGACCTACGACCTTTCTCTTAGTCCATCCGGTTAAGACAGGCCATAGCCTACGTCTTCTGAGTATTACTGAGACCCCGCTCAAAACACATACATACAATACATACAGACAAACACAATAACCGTACACGGTGTCTTTAATCGCAGGAGAGTATACAGTAAACCTCTTGCATAAATTTGTATTCAGAATAAATCAGCGCGAAATACCTAGTGTAAAAGCATTTGTACATAAGTTAGGAAAATCCGTCGGAGAGTAAAACATTGGATAGTACGTAAATTATCCCCTGTTTGCCGGTATTAAATAATATAACTACGACCTGGTGTATATTACGATTTACCTTAGTAAATTCATATTCTTTTAATATCCAGTATTTCGTTCTCCTAATAAATTGTATATAATTAGATTTAGTATAGAAGTCCGTAATTAATCCAGTTAGATAAATAAATAACGAAATCAAACCGGTTATAATTAAATAAAGACAGTCCGGAAATCTTGCATTTGCATACGCGGATCTCGCGCGTGTATTACTTCCTGGAAGCGCGACATACCAGCTTCAACGCTCCAGAGTTACTGACGAATAAATAATCATGCCATGCGCATAAGCCGAGAACGATATTGATTTTCTTCGTCGGAGTTCGTTGCACTGGCGCCGTTAAACAAAACTGTATTAAAGAAACCGTACCAGCTTCTGTAAATACAGGACCGTAATAAAAATATTACATACGAAGTAAGGAGTAAGTTAAGATAATCCATATATTTATATTTCCAGAAACGATTACGTACCTAGAAAGCAACCCCCCAGGAAAGCGATTAAGGAGCCGGAAAGAATAATTACATTTGTTAATTAATTATTTATTTATTGTAAAATTAGTTAATATACGTTTTAAAACGCTTTAAGAGATTTATTTAAAGTGACAGCGTTAAGCCTATCAAGTAATTAATACGAACCACACCCCGTTTATAATAAATTATAAACACGACTGAGCAAAGCCGAGGCAAAATAAAACCGCGTTGGGTTACCAAACCAGAAGGCGCGCAAATAATAATCATTTAATCTACGCACCGTAAAAGGGTAGTCAATACAAGTTGTTATCCAAAACAGCAGTTCCTTGTAAATATATTGAAATAGGTAAGTACATAATCATATACGAATTAACATTTTTCGTCTATTATTAATAATACCTAGATATTGCTTAAAAAATAAATAAATAACTATGAATAAGTTTTATGAAAATTAAAAGAGAAAAATAATTTAGATACTGATGATTAGTTAATTAATCTCAGTATTAAAAAAATCACAGGTGACTCGAATTTAAAAATAACCGTTATATAAGAGGTCTGACAAAGTGAAAATATGAGGTAATTGCGCCCCACGCTTTTTTTTATAGTCACACTTGATAATATCGTTGATTGAGGAACATTTTTTAGTCAATGATAATATTTAGTTCAGTACCAAAGGTAGTGTTGTGTATTTAGGAGCTAAGTATCTACGTTTTAACAAAACCTTTCGTCTTAAAAAATATTTTAGTTTGTAATTGTTTAGTCTTTGGGAATGTTTTAGTTGATAATTTTCCAGATAAAGACCAATATTCCTGTGGACCATCAGGTAGTTCGCAGCCTATTGAGAAGTACACCAGAAAACGGCTCTTTTGCAGTTCAAATGAAGATGATTTAGATATCAACGATCTATGCGCGCTAAAAGATTTACCAAGAACTTCAAGTGTTTGTAGCACAAACAGTTCGGAGTCCAAAGTAGAGTTGTACAAATGGAATCCCCTGGCAAAACAATATTGAAGGTACCCTGTTCGGCATTGTCATCTAAACTCCGACGTCTCAAAAGTAAAGTAAGGGCTAAACAATCTCAAACATATAGACTAAAAATGAAAAAGTCTGTGAGTACTGGTCAGATGCTTAATAATTTGGTTGTTGGTAAAAGTAAATATTTACAAGTTGTTACACGTCCAAACTGCACTAGGCGTCGTGTAGCTTACTAATGTAAGCGGGTTGCCACAGCTAACAGGGAGATGGTGGTCGAAATAATAAGTAAAATGAATGTTTACTAAACTCAAACACCTTACACTTATACTCAAATAGCTCAAATCGGGAAAATATGTCTCTAGGCGCCACCACAATCGATACTTCGCTAAAATAATTGTCTTAAGTGGATGTTAATTAACCCTACTTGATTGTGGAAAGTAGGATTGTGCTTACTCAAACTCATACGAAGGTTCTAAAACAAACACTCGTCCAAAACAATTCAACTCAAATAAATTTTGCACTACCCAGGTCATTAACAACTTTTGAACACACCTCGTAAACTAAAATATCCAAAACAAAAGTTATAATACGGTAACTGAATATTTTCTGCGTATCCTCGTATACACATATAACGTTAAGTTCCTATTTATTAATGAATAAAATATCTCGTCATTCAATATTCGATAATTAATTTTGAAAACTTCTAAATAAAATTTATCACTCAAATTCATTCAATGAACGCTATCTTTTAAATTTACTTTACTTTTAAAATATTTGACATTCGTAAACATTTAAGATTTCAAAACTCAAACTTTTATTATAATGACGTTTTTAAACTAACAGCTGATCTATTAATATTGCATTGCTCTAATGAAACTGACATAAACATGATGCAAAGCTTACCTTTAAAATTATCAAAACAAGATCACCAATTATGAATGTTACATCTGTGTTTCATACCTGTTTAAATAAACAGCAAAATAAAACATTTAACGATAAATATATATATTGTCCTGCATAAAATAATCAAACACACAAATATATTTACATATATTACACTCAACAACGTGGTTGAAAATCAAAACCCACGCCACTATCGATTTCTGCGAAATTCTTAATACTAAACAAACCATACAATAAGCGTGACTCAAGAACGATTATCTTTTCGTTTCAAAACTAATGAATATTTGAACACATTACACCAATGAACTAAACCAAAGAGATAATCGTGCTTTACTAAATTTTAAAATGCTTAAATATAAACCTTACTTAAGATCGTCCATTACTCCTTGGCTTTTCTTTCTTCTTTCTTCCGTAAATTAATTATATGTAGTCCATTGGTACCATAAAATTGCCTGAAGCACATTACACGAGGCTTAACAAAACTTAATCCTCTGTGACTGCGATTAGTTCACTTACGCGAGGTTATTACTCACAAATAGTCTAATAACACGTAATAACGGTAAACCTTTGGTTGCCTATTAAAATTTCTTGCAACCTTTACACAATTTAGTTCCTTATATAAATGAAACTTTCGATGTCATATAACGTTACTTAAACATGGCTTAATATACAATGAACCCTTCGTTCACTTAACAGGTGGTCTCATAAATACTTTTAACTAAATCTGGTTATCAAAACGCGCGCTAAACTTGATACTACTATTACGTAACAACTGTTAACTTTATTTAAATCTGCTTTGCACTATTACTTTTGAAGATAAACAAACTAATTTTTACCTTCAACGTCAATTTTAACTATGGTATTGTTTATGAATGTCTTTCAATTTATCCTGATTCGGGTAACGCAGTTAATTAAACAATTATTGCTTCATTAAAATTTCACAAACATAATCCACTCAAACTTTCAAACTGCCATTCTCCTCTACGAAAATCAGGTACAATGCCTTTTCCAAAATCCCATCCTAAAATCATCTGATGTCTTATATCGGGTACAATAATCACGTCCATTATAACAATTTTCCTTTAATTTCAATCGGAATCGTCACCGTGCCTACAGATAAAACTTTCTGGCCATTCACAACACACGTAGTCACACGCTTACTTCTACACCTAACTCCTAACCTTTCTAAACTATTCCATCCTTTTATTCCCAAAATTGTTCTAGAAGAACCACTATCCAAAAGTGCTAACATAGACTGACTATAAACATTAACATAAATAAACGGTCTCTCATCTGAACTCTGATTGTCAAACATATACTCCATTAAAACTTTATTTTCGAAAACGTTATCTCTGCTTTATTTCGAGAACTATTATAAAATATAGCCGACTCTACAAAAATTTCGGAAGACAATATGACTGTCTATCGCCTCCTTCCCATTTCCCTGATTACGTGGAAATCGTGAACATTTAGGACATGTCCTAACGGTAAAATCTGCCCTACCACATCGATAACAATACATACTTTTTCGGTACTTGACACTGAACTGCCTTATGATTGCCTTGCTTGCAATTCCAACACAACAAAGGTTTCGCCACATTCATAATCTTTTTAGACCCAGACGGTTTCACTTCTCTCAGATACCTTAACTTCGTCACCTTTCACAACATTACGTGATTCACTCACTCTCTACCTCACGTACATATGCTAAATCAGTCTCTAAATCCGACTTTCTCCTACTACGTAACTGTCCATTTCCTGTATACGTTCTTCAATCAATCTCCATACTTAATTAAATCACTAATAGTACTAATTTGGGTAAGTCCTAATTGAGTCTGATAAATAGGAGCGATATTTTTACATAAAATTCTTAATTGTCTATCCTCAGATAAGCCTTCATTGAGTCGCGAAAATAATGTGCGCATAATCGCTAAATACCCATAGGTTCGTCAGACGCGTCGCTTAATTTCCTCCATTAATCTCTCATCATAATCACTTGGCTGGAACTGCAAACGCAAAGATTCCACCAATTCACTCCATGTCTTAACCTCTTCCTAATTGACCTGACATAAATAAGTGCGGTACCGGTAAACAAATCTAAACATTCTGCAAACAGTTGCTCATCCTTAACATTACGGGATACTTGTAACTCGCTTATTCTCTCCAAAATGCATTTAACGACAAAGACTTAATGTCACCTGAAAAGAGATGTTCCACTTGCAGGAACACTCTTCGCTACAGTCATAATAGGTGCTACGTTTACTAAAGGGTCAACTATTGGTAATTCAGTCTTAAAATTGGTTGATGGTGAAGCCATCACGTCATCATCTTATCCCTACATTGGGAGTCCTAACTACTACTTGCCTATCCAAAATTTCATAATTCGAAACTAAAATTGCCATACTCGTAATAAAGTCCTCTTTCTCTTTATTTTCTACATCAGTTTTTGCCACAACATTATTAATTCTATTAAAATATACTTAAATTTCGTCTCAATAGTCGCTATAATTTTCGTAGTCACGTTACTATGTAATTCATCAATTAATTTCTCAATTTCTACCTTAGTCTCATTAATAGCTAACCTATCAGTATCAAATTCAAATGGTACGGGGTCGCGTACTGCCCTACCCGCAGCTTCTTCACTATAAATATTCTAAGCTTTCCGTAAAGCCGTAATGCCTAAGGAAGCATCGCCTCCCTAATAGCTATCTCATACTTAATCTCATTCAACGTCAAACAATCAATATGGATCTTATATCCCATCTTAACAAATAAAAGTTTCCCAAAATACTTCAAAAATATCCTAAACAACTCGTTAATACCACCAAAATATCTTTCCAAACAAAGGAATTCACTTAACACACCATAAACTCAAAGTCACAAATGTAAATGCTTAACCAGTAATTGTCTCCTCACAAAAAAAAAATTGCTATACGACTCAACATTCACTAATCTCAACGAGTCCAATCGATAATTCGTCAACAATCAGTAATCTAAACTTCAGAATCCAAAATTCTACTACAATATTTCATCAAACATCAAAATTAAGTCACATTCAATCTCAAGGCCCCACACGTTGGGCTGCCAAATAATTATGTTACACGTCCAAACCGCACTAGGCGTCGTGTGCTTACTAATGTAAGCGGGTTGCCAAGCCAGCTAACAGGGAGATGGGCGTGGTCGAAATAATAAGTAAAATGAATGTTTACTAAACTCAAACACCTTACACTTATACTCAAATAGCTCAAATCGGGAAAATATGTCTCTAGGCGCCACCACAATCGATACTTCGCTAAAATAATTGTATTAAGCTGGATGTTAATTAACCCTACTTGATTGTGGAAAGTAGGATTGTGCTTACTCGGTAAACTCATACGAAGGTTCTAAAACAAACACTCGTCCAAAACAATTCAACTCAAATAAATTTTGCACTACCCAGGTCATTAACAACTTTTAGAACACACCTCGTAAACTAAAATATCCAAAACAAAAGTTATAATACGGTAACTGAATATTTTCTGCGTATCCCTCGTATACACTATAACGTTAAGTTCCTATTTATTAATGAATAAAATATCTTGTCATTCAATATTCGATAATTAATTTTGAAAACTTCTAAATAAAATTTATCACTCAAATTCATTCAGTGAACGCTATCTTTTAAATTTACTTTACTTCTTAAAATATTTGACATTCGTAAACATTTACGGTTTCAAAACTCAAACTTTTATTATACTTAATGACGTTTTAAACTAACAGCTGATCTATTAATATTGCATTGCTCTAATGAAACTGACATAAACATGATGCAAAGCTTACCTTTAAAATTATCAAAACAAGATCACCAATTAAGTGAATGTTACATCTGTGTTTCATACCTGTTTAAATAAACAGCAAAATAAAACATTTAACGATAAATATATATATATTGTCCTGCATAAAATAATCAAACACACAAATACATTTACATATATTACACTCAACAACGTGGTTGAAAATCAAAACCACACGCCACTATCGATTTCTGCGAAATTCTTAATACTAAACAAACCATACAATAAGCGTGACTCAAGAACGATTATCTTTTCGTTTCAAAACTAATAATATTTGAACACATTACACCAATGAACTAAACCAAAGAGATAATCGTGCTTTACTAAATTTTAAAATGCTTAAATATAAACCTTACTTAAGATCGTCCATTATCCTTGGCTTTTCTTTCTTCTTTCTTCCGTAAATTAATTATATGTAGTCCATTGGTACTGCAAAATTGCCTGAAGCACATTACACAAGGCTTAACAAAACTTAATCCTCTGTGTACTCGCGATTAGTTCACTTAGCGAGGTTATTACTCCACAAATAGTCTAATAACACGTAATAACGGTAAACCTTTGGTTGCCTATTAAAATTTCTTGCAACCTTTACACCAATTTAGTCCTTATATAAATGAAACTTTCAATGTCATATAACGTTACTTAAACTGGCTTAATATACAATGAACCCTTCGTTCACTTAACAGGTGGTCTCATAAATACTTTTAACTAAATCTGGTTATCAAAACGCGCGCTAAACTTGATACTACTATTACGTAACAACTGTTAACTTTATTTAAATCTGCTTTCGCACTTTTATTATTTTCTTTGAAGATAAACAAACTAATTTTTACCTTCAACGTCAATTTTAACTATGGTATTGTTTATGAATGTCTTTCAATTTATCCCCGATTCGGGTAACGCAGTTAATTAAACAATTATGCTTCATTAAAATTTCACAAACATAATCCTCCGTCACAGTCTATCCCACACTAACTCACGCGCCTTCCGCCAACCTTCACAAAACCGAAAGCAACTACCTCTAGCTTCAACTAACTAACTACTAACTCCCAACTGACTGCTCGTCAATCTCTGTCTTCCCTATTTATAACCTCAGACATCCATCTTTAAACATGTCTTCCTTCCGCGTATATTCTCCAATAATATTCACTCAAAACTACATACGTCCAACAACTGCTTCCCTCTATACAAGCACGCGTGTAATTACAATACATCGCCATATTTGTTTTCACTTACAAATTTTACATTACTTCCGAAGAAACCATCTTCGTCATTACATTCATTCAGTGGCCACTCTGGACCATTACACAACTTTTAACCGTTATCTCCAATCTGCGCTCGATCTCCTTCCGCAACATTTGCAAAAATCAGTACAGTCTAATGTCTCAAATTCCATATACATACATTTATTCTCAACACAATTGCACAACATTACAAAACTTTCTGAAATTATCACTTAAACATACCCAATCTTTCTCTACATATTTTCTAAAACATTCTACACTTATTCTTCACATTTTCTAATCAAGATTACTCATCTTATCCAAACATTCCATCTTTATCGTCAAAACAGAAGCAATCCAGTGGAAGCATTATCGTCCCATGGACAAATTCTCTTCACATTTACATTCATCAAAATCTAATTTCTTTCAACACTAAAGTCTTTATAACATTCAAATACACGTCTCTACATACTAAATAATATCTTTCCTAAAATTCCAGTGGCGTATCATACACCCACACACATTATATACATATACAACAAAATTTTTTTTTCGTTCAAACTCAATACACTCGTGCTTAAAACACGTAATATACGTCATTAAAACATTCTATATACAGGGTGCGTCATCGCAACCTGACAAAGTATTCGTTGGCATGCAGCTCCTTCACAAGAGAAACGTCAAATGGACCAAGGCTCAACAGCAAATAAGCCTCTCGTTATGTTATAAAGCTCCCTCGGCCTATAAATTCATGTTAAATAACCTTAAATTTACTTTACCTGCAATCAGAACCATCCAGAGTTGGTTGAAAGTGATCAATTTAAGAACTGGATTCTGTAATACTACATTAATTGAGAAGCTGTTTTTGAAAGGAAAGAGCATGGAGGATAAAGAGAAAATGTGTGTTGTTCTCTTTGACGAAATTACATTAAAGAAACGGTTGGAATTTAACAAATCAGAAGACTTTGTCGAAGGCTACCATGACCTAGGATTTCTGGGAAGGAATAACAAATTAGCTAACACGGCTTTAGTATTTTACCTTCGGGAATTACTTTACTATTGGAAAATTCCATTATGCTACTTTGTTTTTGCTGGACCTGTGGACAGTAACTAGATGCTGCAAATTATTTCTGTGGTAATAAAAAAATTAAAAGAATTAACCTTTAATCCAATGGCTCTGGTATGCGATCAGGGATCGAACAATCGTCATGCTTTTAATTTGTTAGGTGCCACTAAGCAAGAACCTGTAGTCACCATAGGAGGTCAAAAAATGTATACTATATTCGATGCTCCCCATTTACTGAAAAGTCTAAGAAATAATTTTATGAATACGAAGCTTTAATTTATTGTTGGAAATAGTCGTGTGGATTGGACTGCCGTAGTTAAAACATACGAGATTGATGAAAGAAGTCTCACAACCAGAACCATGCTTAAAATTACATCACGGCATATTATCCCAACAAATTTTGAAAATATGCGTGTAAAATATGCAGCCCAAATATTTTCTGATACAGTTTCAGCAGCAATTAAAACAGCAGCATCCACCAAACAGTTTATTTCTCCAACGTCATTACAAACCGCTGACTTTGTGGATACTATTAACAATATTTTCGATTCCTTAAATAGTACAGTTCTACATGACCCTAATCCATATAGGCGCACATTATCCGTTTATAACAATAAAACTGAAATGGTTTTACGTGAAGGGCTCGAGTATTTTACAAATATTGCTGTTTTTGAGGGAACCACGAAACGCAATAATACCTCGAAGGATTTCAGTTGACTATAAAATCAATTCCTTTATTATGGAAGGATGTACAAGAACAGGGCGTGAAATACCTTTTAACGGGCCTTCTAAATCAGGGTCCCCTCGAAAATTGTTTTTCTGTTGTTAGAAACAAAAGAGGTTATAATCCTTCTCCTTCAGTTCGTCAGTGCCGTATAGAAATTCAGCAGAATATGAACATTAGGCTTCAAATGGCTACAGATACCGGAAATTGTCAAGCTGGTGAAACTCATGACATTCTGAATTTAGAAACTGAAGAAAATTCTAATACTCCTGCAGACGTACCAGTTAACATGGAAGTAGATGAAAGTGTACGTACACATGAAGCTACATCCGACGATCTTGAGATATTAACAGCTCCTGTGCCGCAAAAAGCTACTTTAGAAGCGTGTTCTATTGTATATGTTACTGGTTATCTAGCATGGAGCGTGGAAAAAAAATTAAGTGCGAAGTGTGTTCAGCTAATTTAGCTAAAGGTGGTTGTGATTTAATAAATGAGAATGAGTTTTTCATACTTAACAAAGATTATTCTTGGGGACATAATATAAAATATTTAAAGAGACCGTCAGATAAATTTTCAGGAATTATATAACATCTTTTACGTGCATTTAATATATCTTTCGAGAAACATAAATGTAACATGCCAGTTAGTACAAATATAGAGCACGATTTAAAGAAAACTTTAGAAAGGTGTTGTGATTGGTATTCAGCAGAGACACCTGTATCGTGTGCATCTCACAAACAACATGTTCTACATTTGTTCATACGAATGAACATATTCAGACATTTAAAATGGAAAAGTGAAAAACGTAGAGAACCACCAAATGAAAGTGTAAAACCTCACCGAAAAATTAGAATTTTGTCATGATTCAATGATAAGTGTGATTTGTTACGGCGGTGAATATATACCATATTAGATTATCTATCATTAAATAACATACTTCTGGTACTTCAATCAGGTTTTAGACATTATCATAGTACTGCTACAGCTCTCGCCAATATAACTGATAATAGAGCTCACTCAATTGATCGTGGGAAGACAGCAATCTTAATCTCGCTCGATTATTTGAAGGCGTTTGGCATCATAAATTGTTATGTGCCAAGTTACGATATTATGGTTTAAATGACATAGCAGTGAAACTATTTCGTTCTGTTCTAAGCAATAGAATTCAAAGTGCCTGTATCGGAAGTGACATACCTTCTACAATAATGGTTCCATCCGGAGCACCACAGGGGTCAATCTTAGGACCAATTTTATACTTGGTGTATGTATCTGACTTGCATAAGTCGGTGAAATCATATGAACTTCATGCGTATGCTGATGACTCTCAATTAATATTAAATTTCGATCCAAATGACTATTCCAGTGCTTCCAATAAAATTAATCGCGATATCGAAGCCGTAGTAAAATTTAGTGATAAACACCAGTTAACATTAAATAATAATAAAACAGTAATGTTATTGTTTTGTGCTAAAACTAAGTATTCATGATTAACAGGAAACATGAAAATCATTTTAAACGGTGTTTCCTTACCTTTTGCGGAGAAAATTATAAATTTAGGTTAGATCTTAAATTAAATGTTAGTGATCATGTAAGTTACGTGATCAAAAGGGCCTATATGAAACTACGATTACTATTTACTAATAAGTCAATAATTAATTTTAAGTTTAGAGAAAAATTATGTGAAGTATTAATTTCTCCCAATTGTGGATATTGTTTAACTGTTTATTACCCATTTCTAAATTACATTAACAGAAACAGGCTCCAACATCTACAAAATACTTGTTGCAGATTTATGTATGGTCTACGTCTTTTGGACCATATTAGCGATTTCATGCAAGAATTAAATTTACTCTCCTTAAAAACAGGTGGAAATTTCATTTCTTAAATTTTGTACATGGAATTGTTATAACGAACAGTCCTGCATATCTGCGCCGCAAATTAATTGGTAGAAATGAAATTCACTCTAAAAATATCAGATATGTAAATAATTTTACCATACCTGCACATCGTACAACATTGTTCGAATGTGGTTTTACGTATATTGCGACAAAACCGTATAACGCCATGGATATAGTTTTAAAAAATTACCCCTTACATATTTTTCGTAAAAAAATTCGATTTGACTGTTAGCAATTTATATTTTTGCTTTATATTGTACATTTATATACAGGGTTAGTCACGCTCAACGGGACGGAACCTAGCGGTAAAACTGTAAAAGATATCAAAAAATCGTTTTACACAAGTATGTAAGTCTATTTGGTCTACAAGTTAAAATTAGTGTGGAATATACAGGGTTACTCAAAAAAAAGTTACATATCAAAGTTATGTTTTTTTAAATGGATCACCCTGTATTTTATTACTTTTTTGAATCCTACTTTAAAAAATAATATGTATTTATTCAAGTAACCCTATATCTAAGTTTGATAGTTTTCGAGTTATTCAATTGTTTCTAAAAATGTAGAGTAATTGAAAAAAAATTAATTATAACTTAACAGAAATTTTTTAATTAATTTGTTTTTAGATTTCGATTCTACACTTCTTGGACTGTCTATCATAATAATTACAATAGTAAAATAATATGCAGGGTGTTCCTAACTTCTCCAAGTATTTGGTGCTATTACTTTGTCATTTTAAATGGAACACCCTGTATTTTATTTATTCATGAGAAGGGAAATTTAATACTCTTTTAAACTGATATAGGGTTCCCTATCCCAATTTTCAGTATTTTCCGAGATATTTCCATTATTTTACCAGTATGCATAAATATTGATGGTTTTATAGTAAATACTGGCAAGATGGCCTTGAAATATAAAACAAATAAATTGAAAATATTATAATTTTACAAATTATACAATAAAACGAATAACAATTAACATAATTACAACATTAAAAATCACTCTACTAAACTCATTTTATAATAAATGTTCAATGTGATGCACATTTTGTTGAATACACAGCATTATCCTCTTTTCAAATGAGCGTTTCACATTATTTGGCATTTAGGGTGTGATTGTCGCGAATGCTTCTCTAATGCGTATTTTCATGTTTTCAGAGGTAGTTGGAGCAGTGTGGTACACAAGGGTTTTGATGTATCCCCAGCAAAAAAAGGCCCTCATTGTTGTTAAGTCGGGGGACCTAGCAGGCCAATTGCTAGGACCTCCTCGACCTACCTACTTACCTTCAAATGTCCGATCTAAATATTTCCTCGCATCCCTTGAAAAATGTGCTGGCGCACCATCTAATTGTAGCCACATTTTTTGCCTCACATCTAAAGGAATATCTTCTAGGAGGGTCCAAAATTCGTTTTCCAAAAATCTTAAAAATTCTCTTCCATTCAAATGCCCATTAAAAAAATATGGCCCTACTACATGTTCTCCTATTAGTCCCCCGTATACCTTTAGGGACCAACGATTTTGTCTATCTATTGTTCTAAATTGATGAGGATTCTCAGTGGCGTAATAGTGAAAATTATGCCTATTAACTAGTCCATTATTGTGAAATGTAGCTTCGTCAGTGAATAACAAATTATCATAAAAATATTGATCTTCTGGCGTATGGTCGAGAAACCATAGACAAAATTCCGGTCTACGTTGAAAATCCACTCCATACAAATGCTGATGCATTTGTATATGATACGGATGATAGTTATGTTTTCTTATTATTCTACTTACCCTGGGTTGACTTATATCCAGTTCTCGAGAAATAATTGTCGAAGTGTTATTGCGATTTTCAATTACAGATTGCAAAACTGCTAGTTGTAAATCTTCATTTTCCGTTACGGGCTTTGCATAAACCCCGTGATGCTAATAAGCAATTTTGAAAACATTCACCTAATGTAAAAATCATATTTAATTGGGTATTCTTTCATTGTATTAATTATGTTAAATAGTGAAATCAACACTAAATAAGTTTTTACTATCTGACATAAGAAAATGTTTTATTTGTTAATTTTCTCAAAGCCTACTTAGAGTTTATCATAAAACCTTCAACATTTACGCATACTGATAAAATAATGCAAATAATTCGGAAATAAAGAAAATTCGGATAAGGAAAATAATATCAAATTTTCGTTTTCATGCAGGGATAAAATACAGGGTGTTCCAGTTAATAACAACACTAAAAACTTGATGCACATCAAAGCTAAAGTTTGGAACATACAATTTTACTTATTTTATTAGAAAGTCCAAGGAGCGAATTAATCAAAAAATCTGTATTAAGTTGCACTTAACTTTTTTTGTTACACTACAGTTTTAGAAAAAAATTAATAATTCGGAAAGTATCAAATTTGAGTATACGGTGACCTAAATAAATACGTTAGTTTTTTAAGGACAATTAAAAAATGTAACAAAGTTCAGGGTGATTGATTTAAAAAAAATACTTCTTTAATATGTAAATTTTTAAATTATAAATTTTTCATTTATTTTCTTTTGTATTCCAAGGCTATCTTGTCAGTATTTGCTATAAAACCATCAATATTTATGCATACTGGTAAAATAATGGAAATATCTCGGAAAATACTGAAAATTAGGATAGGGAACCCTATATCAGTTTAAAAGAGTATTAAATTTCCCTTCTCAGGAAGAAATAAAATACAGGGTGTTCCATTTAAAATAACAAAGTAATAGCACCAAATACTTGGAGAAAATCAAAGTTGAAGTTAGGAACACCCTGAATATTATTTTACTATTGTAATTATTCTGATAGACAGTCCAAGAAGTGTAGAATCGAAATCTAAAAGCAAATTAATTAAAAAATTTCTGTTAAGTTGTAATTAATTCTTTTCAATTACTCTACATTTTTAGAAACAATTGAATAACTCGAAAACTTGAATAAATACATATTATTTTTTAAAGTAGGATTCATAAAAGTAATAAAATACAGGGTGATCCATTTAAAAAAACATAACTTTGATATTTAACTTTTTTTTGAGTAACCCTGTATATTTCACACTAATTTTAATTTGTAGACAAAATAGACCTACATACTTATGTCAAACGATTTTTTGATATCATTTACCGTTTTACCGCTAGGTTTCGTCCCGTTGAGCGTGACTAACCCTGTATAATCATTGGATACACAGGTAGCTATTTATTTTCATATATTGGAAATAAAAATATTACTTCAAAGAATAATAATAGCTAGGGAAACAATACCGTTTATAGTATGTAAGGTTTTTATTTATCTATGAGTATGTGGACGGATGGAGCCGACCCGACAATGACAATCAGTCTCGTCATGACTCGTGCAGTCGAGTAATCAGTTCAGAAAGTCTGCAACGATGTCGTTAGTTAACAATTCAAAAGCTTGTGGGTGGTGGGGAGCAGGGGTTCCATTAGAAAAATATAGCATGTTGGGAACGCAATTGAACATTACACTTGCGTGTCTTAGAAATTGTTTAGTCAATGGCTATGGTCAAAAGGTTACTGTGGCATTCGACGGCTACTCCTAAAGCAGCACAATCACGAAATATATCGAACGTGAAAGGCGACTACTTAAACGTACGAGTCGTGAGACCGTTCTTGATAACAATACGTTATAGCCGGGCGCACATTCAGACTCGGGTGATGCAGCGCAGCGCAGCGCAGGAAAAACTGTGTGACCTATGTGAGCGCATATTACTACGCAGTTCTGCGTCACCATTCAACCAGTCATGAGTGAAATGATAGGAGAAAATTTAATAAATTTTAGTTCTGAATCAAATTCTGATGATGAATTTGATGAACTTCTTTTATTATATTTGTTAAGCACACGTAAAAAATTGTGGAAAAGTAATTTTATAAAAAAAACCGAAAAGTCATGGAGAATTCAACTTGTCGGAATTTTCTGACAAACAATTTTCCAATTACTTCCGCTTAAACCGAAATCAAATCAATGAAGTTCTTAATTTAATACGAGATACTATTTATTCATTTGGGTGTAATGCTCAAAAACCTATTGATCCTGAAGAAAAACTCGCGGTTTTCTTAAGGTAAGTTTTTAACAATGAACAGGATGTATGTTTAGAATGAAAGCTATAATAAAGAACAAAAAATAAACACGTTACATTCATTATACCATATATATTAACACTTTGATTATAATCGATCTAATATATACAACTAACGAATGGAGAAAAAATGAAAAAAAATTTGTGAGTCCCTATATAGGTACTATTAATTGAATCATAACGTTTTATAATTGTAACATGTTTTAACAAGATTGTGTAAAATATTAGTAATAGGAAAAAATTTAATTAAATGACTTATTCAGTATAAGTATTGGTGTAATGTACAATACTATCTTGGTTTTCACCACTTTCGGACATTGAACTTCTGCGAGATGTACACGAATTTTCTCCAATTGACCACGTAGTAAAAGGATGAGGTTGACTGTAGATATTACGTTGTGTTTGTTGAGGTTCTTGATATGCATTTTGTTGAAAATTCAAAAGATCAGACTCTACTTGCGAAACAACTTGAAATATTTTATTTTTTATAGTAAGTTGAGATTCCGGTGGCATTTTATGAGTCGTTTGGTACATAGACATAAAAAAATGGTAAAGTAGATTATTTATAGGTTTGAAGTCTACCAACTTTTGGCGTTCAATTGATCTTTCTTTTACCCGTTGTTCGCGATTAGCTTTTGACTGTTGAATTAAGCTGCCTATATCATTCTTTTTCATTTTTTTTTCCTTGGTTCTTTGAAAGTAATTTTCTTTTAATTTTACAACAGAATCTTCTCGTTCTTTGTTGTTGCTGTCCAATTCATTATCTTCATCTGGCATATAATCATTCTCCAAGATTGGTGTCTGTGTCTCCAAATCATTTGCCTCCAAAATTTCATTAACTTCAGTGTCTGCATTATAAGATTGCTCATCATCACTGTCAAGTACGTAAGGCAATTCGCTTCCTTGTTTTCCATGTATGGCAACAAAAACTCCATTTGTTTCTGGAATTTCCATTGTCTTATAACATCAGCTGCAGCTCCACTTTACAAAATTTTTTTTTGCCTTCGTAGAGCATCTCTATGACAATTTCTGAGTTTAGTCCACATGGCTTTCCCTGTATCACCTGTAATAACAATAGATTACAATGAAGTTTTTTTTTTAATTAATTTTTATATTAATAGTAAATAATAATAGTATTATTATACTATAGAATTATTATGAATTAAATAATATTAATATTAATTTGTTTACAGGTATTTAACTTCAGGAGATAGCTACAAAAGTATTGCATATAGTTATAGAATGGAAGATCGAACTGTTTAAAAAATTATAAATGAAGTATCCACTGCTATATGGAATAACATGCAACCATTGTATTTACCACAACCCACAACGGAAATGTGGAAATCGATCGCGAATGATTTTGAACAGATATGGCAGTTTCCATACGCATTGGCGCCCTAGATGGCGAATACGTTGTAATTAAAAAACCACCTAAAAGTGGTACTTCATTTTATAATTATAAACAAACATTTTCTGTGGTTCTAATGGCATTAGTTGACCCTCATTACAAATTTATAAGTATAGATATAGGATCTATGGGAAGATTCAGTGACGCGAATATATTTTCGAGCGGTACATTAGCAAAAAAACTCAATAAACAAACTTTAAGACTCCTATCACCAGCAGCGTTAACCAATTATGATCAAATATTACCATACACTTTTGTAGCAGATGAAGCATTTCCACTATGTGAAAATATTATGCGACCTTATCCAAAGAGAAGTGTTAAGGACAATTTTCAAAATAAAGTTTTTAATTATAGACCTTCAAGAGCACGGCAAACTGTCGAGAGCGCTTTTGGCATATTAGCATCAAGATTCCGAGTGTTTAGAAGACCATTTGAAAGTAAAATTGAAAGTGTTGATAATGTTGTAAAAGCAGCATGTGTATTACACAATTATTTAAGAAATGAAACAATAACTTTAAATAATATGCAGGGCGATAATGATGAAAATGAAATACTTAAAAATCAATTACTGCCGTTAGTTAATGGCAACAGTAGAAGTGGATCAAATGGTTTTTGGGCAAGACAAAAGTTCACGGACTATTTTACCACAGTAGGAAGCGTACCATGGCAAACTGATAGTGTTTCTAGGGGTAAATTCTAAATAATTTGATGTGTAGACAAATTATATTATAATATATACAACTTTATGAAAACTATTGTATTTATTTGCTATTGTAATTATAAATATTCTAGGTACGTTATCTAAATTAATTTTGAACATAATTACTAGTTAGGTACTTACCATTTTTTAATTTAATTTCACTTGCTATCTTTTCCCATATCTCATTTTTTAATTTTGTCTTCATATAGTCGACATGACTAGTGTCATATAAGACACTGTAATATCGGACGGCTTCAATTATAGATTCTTCCATCGCAAAAATAAAATACCGAATTAAAATTAAAATGGAGAAAGTTATGTTAGGCTGGAGTAATTTAAATGGGAAATATTTCAAACGCGTGTGACACGTGTGCAGTAAAATGTGCCGCGGACACTGCGTGACGCAGGTCAACACAGGCAAAGTTCTACCCTACCCTGCCCTGCCTACCAATATGCGATAGTACAATTCCAACTAATAGATTACAGAAAGCTATGATGCGCTGCCCTACGCTGCGCTGCGTCACCTGCGTCTGAATGTGCGCCCGGCTTATTGGTCGAGGAACAAAGTAAATTTCTAAGCAATATTAAAAATAAAAAACGACCCATTTCTCAGATTTCGGTACACCTGAATAGCTAAAATAATAGCACATCAATTGAAATAGATGAAGCTGGTGTCCAGATTGCCCGTACCGCCATTAGAATATCAGAAAAAAATTAACAAGTTCTAGTTGTTGGACAATTATTGACCTCTTGTTTTATTAACAGCACTTTCCCCCGAAGATAGAGACATTCTATTTCTAACCCTTCAGTGGTGACGTGAATATTTTAAACCGAAGTGGTGACGCCGGTCTGACGGACCGTGTATGCCATTTTTTAATCTCTAACAAAATTAACTGCATTAAAGTTACCCAAACAAAACAAAAATGATGGAATTTTAAAAATTATTTTTGAAAATATTACATTAAAAGGAAGCATTCTATTCAGTTGAGTTTAAAACACGGAAACATTGATCACAAATAACTCCAATATGTTCCAAGCACAAAAACTTACAACTTCTGCAACAGTACTTGATCTTTGGGTTCCTCTTGTAACCACAATATGCACATCTCCTAACAACCGCCTCTCCTGTCGCACTTCTTCTGGCAGAGGTAGGATGCAAATTTCTAATATTCTGAGATGAATAGATTTTGGTAGATTGGTGAGCTGAA
Source organism: Vesta saturnalis (assembly GCA_036346205.1). Lineage (NCBI taxonomy): Eukaryota > Metazoa > Arthropoda > Insecta > Coleoptera > Lampyridae > Vesta > Vesta saturnalis. The sequence goes on from JARFJB010002516.1 coordinate 611,288, forward strand.
CTCGAACTTTTAGATGGGGTTCAATTAGACTAAGTGCTAAGTCTTCAAGAAACTTTCCTCTCAAAATCTTCACATTAGTATTTGAAACATATCACTTGAGAATTTATGCCAGACGTATATTCAGCAAACTATAAAACAACCATCCAGCTGCCATGATCGACTACATCGCTTTTGTACGATTATAATCTATTATAATCTCCGGCTTTTGAGTTGCAGCATCGATTTTTTCGTCGTTGTGGCAGGTCGAAATCAAAAGGACATTTTTTTTTTTTGTGGATTGATGAGACAATTGTACAGTTATCTTCAAATAGAAACGTGCTACTTCCAATGGGTCGAGAATTACATTGAACAAATTCGGGGGATAATTCTCTTTTGCTATTGCGTATTGTTTCTATGGTAGTTAAACCTTGTTGCAGTAAGTATTTGGCTAATGGAAAGCTCGTAAACCATCTATCTGTGGTAAGATTACGTTTAAAACCATGTCTTGGCTGACTTAGCCCCTGCACAATCGCCATTCCACTATTTTCTTGAGCACACGGCGCCGCTGGTTGACTATCAACATATACTTCTAGATTGTGCGTATAATACATTTTAGCGTCATACAGAGCAAAAATTTGTATGCCATATTTATTTGGTTTTGAGGGCATGTACTGTCGGAACGGGCAACGACCCCTGAAGGCCTTCAATTTTTCATCGACTGTAACATAACATGACATATTATAATTTTGTTTGCAGTTGTTTACAAGTTTACCAAATACTGCTCTAAGTGGTGCTGATTTATCTATTTTACGACGCTCTTCTCTTGTTTGCATCACATCAAAACACAGTAAGCTAATCAGGATCTGAAATCTTTGAAGACACATTGTGGTTCTGAATAATTCAGGACCTGCACCATATCTTTGGAAAAGGTCTTCAGCATTCAAATGGTTGCAATTTTTTACTCCAGCCAATAGCAGCAATCCTAATAGGGCCTCAATTTCGACTTTATAACCTTTTCGTGTGTAGATTTCTCGGTTGTAATTGACTTTTGCAGATTGTAAATATTCATTAGTATGAGTCACTATAAAATTTATCATATCATCATCAAAAATCAAATCTCTAATGGGATTTGAAGGTTGCGCAATTCAGACCTTACAGATGGAAGTTTCACATTGATTATGTTTTTATTTTTAGTTTTGTGAATTGGTGGAGCATGTTTCTTCCATGTGGTTTTTTTGTACTTTCCAAGAAAAAAAGGATCACTATATTTCACTGCATCTTCCTCTATATCATCAAATTCTTGTTCTGTATCAGATGACTCTGCATCAACATCAACATGGTCTTCAGCTACTTCTTCATTCTCACCATCTGGTGAAATCTCTTCCTCTACATCAATAAATATTTCATTCATAAGTCTCTCAAGCACTTGTTGCTCTTTTTCGTAGGTTGCCATTATACTAATATAAAAAAAATCAAATTATTTCCTGAAATGTTTAATTGAAAACAAATTACTTCAACAAAATTTTTGAATCACCAGTGGTGATGCCGGTCTAGGAAACCATAAACCAGGATACAAGAAAAACGACTGTTCGGTTGAAAGCACTACCTCATACTGACACTGGTCGCTCCACCTCGGAAGCATTGATGACGCGACAGTTGGAAAGCCCGCCTACAACCAATTTTATTGGATAAAAGGTTTTCGTGCGGTCTCTGAGACAGTGCGTCACCGCTGAAGGGCTAAGAGAGGCCGTAGGTAATGTGAAAAGACGAATTCACAATTCCAAGAATTTACAATCATCTAGTATTTTACGTAAATTAAAAGAATCTATTTTATTTATTCATGCCAGAAGCGGCTGTGACGCATCAGGATGTTTTGGAAAGGAAAACAACAATACGTACAAATGGTTAATGGGAAAAAAGGCCTTGATAATATCGTATATGTTTTTAACAACGCAAAGTCAACCCCTGAGGAAATTGAGAAAGCCGGTGAAAGGTAGGGGAGACCGGGGTAACGAGGACCACAGAAGTAATAAGAACCACAATTATAATTTACAAACATTTTTAGTTTGCTCATTGTTGGGGTTCGTAATAAACGTCTGGCTGTACTGTCAAAAATACGCGTTGATTGAATGTTGTTGTAAGTTTTCGGATAAAAACCAAGTTTTTACGGTAAGTTGATGTAATCTAGCTGCTCTAATATACCTTGCTATAATTTCGTTGGTAGATTATTAAGTAAATTGAAAGCAATAGTGGTGATGTACATTAAAATGGCTGTAAAACTAACCTAAATGTTTAACATTATGTGTGCTTTAAAGTAGGCTAATAGATTACTTTGTATTGTAGTTGCATTTGGGGCAGAGAGGACCGATGCATTTGGGGCAGGTAGGACCAATCTCTAGAATCTAGTCCTCATTACCCCGGGTTTCAATTTATAGTCAAAACTTAAACTTATATTATTTTCAGATGAGAAATTACGTAAGAAAACGTGATGCGCCTAAGTGGACCGAAGAAAATACGAATTCCGCAATTCAGGCAATCCGCAATGGAATTGGCATCAGGGAAGCTTCTCGAAGGTATAACGTTCCAAAAACCTGGTTAACTAGAGGATTGAAGCAAAACACTGAAAATGTGCCTGGAACCATTGTTGGAAACTATACTACTGTATTTTCTGTGGAAAACGAAAATTTGCTAGTTCACCATTTATTAGAAATGCAGTCTTCATCCATTAGATGTAAGGCGTATAGCTTACGAGCTTGCGGAACGTCTCAAAATTAAGCACCCGTTTAATAAAACAAAAAAAGTTGGTGGCGAGGATTGGTTGTCTGGTTCCTTGAAAAGAAACCCCCACTTATCCATTCGCAAGCCTGAAGCAACTAGCCTTAATAGGGCTGCAGGTTTCAATAAAAAACAAGTCACAACTCTTTTTGACCGTTTAAAAACAGTTTTGCGTCAATACAGCTTTACTCCTGACTGTATTTTTAACTATGATGAAACTGGGATTTCTAGGTAGAATCGTTAGCGGAGAACTAGGAACGAACATAACGACGGCTTGTGCTGTTTCTGTTACTGGTAACTATGTTCCTCCAGTTTATTTGTTTCCTCGGAAAAGACTAGCACCATTATTGTTAAGAGATGCCCCTCCAGGGGCTGCTGGTTTACAAACGGTTCTGGCTGGATGGACAGGGAACATTTTCTAAAATACCTTGATTATTTCAAGGAACATGTTAAGCCCTGCAAGGAAAAACCATTGCTACTGATCTTAGACGGACACACGGGTCACAAGCAACTTGGAGGAGTTTTGAAAGCAAGAGAACATCACATAATAATGTTGACTATCCCGCCTTACTGCAGTTATCGGATTCAACCGCCTGATTTGACATTCTTTGGACCATTTAAGGCTCAATATGCACGAGAATGTGATCATTATATAACAGTCCGTAAAGGAGACGTGATTACAATTCACGACGTTATGCGTTTGAGTGGTAAGGTTTTTCAGAAACTTGCTACAACCATTATAGATAAAGCCCCAACAGGATTTCAAAGGAGTGGCATCTATCCAAACAACTCTTATGTATTTCAGGAAATTGATTTTTTGCCCTCAACGATTCATGCCAATAAAGAAGCTTTAATTCGTGATACATCACACAACCACGTACAATCATTTCAGATGTTGCTTCACTCAACAGTCCAGGGCCGAGCTGTTTGCCATCAGTTGCACCGGCGTTTTCTCTTATTTCCAATAATAATTATAATCCTGCTTGTTCATCTGTAACACAATCTTCATCACCATTTTCTGGTGTTTTACAAATTGTATCACCTGCTGCAGTATAAGATGTTACAAGAAGGGACAAACGTGAAAGAAGGAAGAACAAAAAATCCGTAATACTAGCACACCGGCTAAACATGCCTTAGGAGAAAAGCGATCATCTACCTCTTCCAAAGTAGCAGCAACCAAACGAAATCTTGGAAAAGAAAACCATATGCCACTTTCCAAAAAGCAAAAATGCTAGAGATCGCAGGGAAGAGATAAAACTAAGAAGCAAATCCTAGTTTTATGGATGAAAGTAGTACAAGCGGGAGTGAGAACGACGACGATTGCCTTTGTATTTTTTGTCACAGCTCATACAAAGTTTCAAGAAAAGGGGAAGGATGGATTAAATGTCAAAATTGGGGCTCACAAAGAGTGTGCGGGAGTAGAGCAAGACGAAGTTCTCTTCATATGTTAATTGTGCGACTAAATTAATTTTCATTTACCTTTTTCACTTCACTTTACATCATACAAATGTTAAATACCTCCTATGTTTTTTCTACTGTAACCTGTTAGATATATAACAGAGGTGTCCTATGCTTATTGTGAAAGTTGTACTGTTGTAAATAAGGATAATACAAATTAAAATGTCTTAAGTGGTCCTCGCTACCCCCGTCTCCCCTATATACTGGAACTTTACAGACTTCAACCATCAGAAGGCAGCCCAAGCGAGCAACGATACATTTGTTTTAATAAATTAGTTGGTCAAGTAAACAGCACTGGAGTTTTATCAACAATATGGCAAGAATAATCTCTAAAATCCAACCTATGGGGCTAAAAGGACATTAATAGCACACTGTTACCTATATACACAACAGAAGAGCCCGCCCCAGGCTCAATTTTATCATTAATAACTTGCAACTGCAAACAAGGTTGCGTGAAAAGATGCAGCTGCGTTAAGGCTGACTTTCGTCGTAAAACTATGTGCGAAACTTCTAGTAGGCAAAGTTGCACGAATACTGAGTACATTGAAGGCACTGTAGACGATGGCATGTAGATGAAAGGTAGCTGAATGGAATAGGCCTTATGCTTATACGGAAAACCACGTAAAATAAGTGGGGAATGTAATTTAACCGAAGTTAAATTAAAATTCTTATGTACTGTATACACATTTGTATTAATCAACTTCATCCTTAATGAAATTTTGACTATTAACGGTAACGACAGATCGAAATCGAAATATTGAGGATAACATTTTGGGCCGATTGTCGATGCAATTGCACAGAAACAATCATTCCAACCTATGAAGGATACGTTTACAATGATTGAGACGATCACCGTGTGCGTTCGTGTCGCAAAGGATGTTTTTATTTTCAGGCTCGATTTTGGACCCTAACAACAAGTCCAATCGAGACCCCGGTTTCTCTACACGTTTTCCTTGAACGGTTTTTCGATTAGAGCACGTTTTGTTGTGTCAAATGGCAAAAAACATGACAAAACTTGCGAAAAATCTGGATTTTTCAATTTTAACCTCTAGTTTGACCTTTAAAGACGCCTCTAATCGAAAAATTCTTAATGAGCAAAAAGACAAGAAATTACCTCAGCTTTCAGAATCGATCATAAATTTGCTATATTTCCTGACAAAATTTTGAGATATCAAAACTTTTGAGTTTGACACCATAACGCTGCCCAGGTCGAAAATCACCAAATCCGTCCGATCATTTTTTCCCCCGAGATTTCCGTTCGATAGCCATTTAAACAAACTCTATACGTCTTCATTTGCTCGAGAAATAACGCCAAAAAGGTTCGGAGAAAACAAAATGCGCATAAAAATCGCGCCGATAGCTCTGCCTCATGGGTGGTGTGGAAATGAGCAGCAACGCTAAAATAAACTAAAATATTAAAAAAACATAAGCAAAATATGCTTTTGCTTATATTTTGTAGTATTGTATCAGCTGTTGCGTCTTTTGAACGTTAAATCACTTTTGAGGACTATAAGTCGGATGGCGACCTGTGTTCGTTTCTACCCCTTTTTTCAATCGGTTATTTCTCGAAGTACATTGAATAAAATAGAATAAGTAAAACAACCTATTTTGTACAAAAGTTTATTGTGAACATTTTCAATAAGTATAGAATGTTTGGTTCGACCAATGGTTTCTGAGAAATATGCCAAAACCAACTTAGTGCGCATTAAGGGTGGTTTTTCGGGGTGAAGCTCACACTTCTAACTTGGGAACTCTTTTAATTTTGAAAACTCTCCCTTTGTTGCGTATAATCTCCAAATGGCAAAATTTTATAATTTTTTTCTATTCAGCTATTATTGGTCTAATATAAATGTACTATAAGTAGTACAGCTATGTCGGTTTTAATTCACATAGTAAATATACATTACCAAGATCGAGATAATAGAAAGTTTAGAAACTGTGAGGGAAAGCATCGGTGGTTCTGGTCTTGGCTATAGTATGTTTCCCGATTATATATTGAATGTCTTTACCAAAGAGCAGCGTTGGCCAAAGTATTTTATACATTAACTAAGACAACGATTCGCTTCTCAACTAAGGTAGACGGTTCACTTGTGGACTAAGGTGGGAGGTTTCTTTCTCAACTAATGTGAAAGTTTATATCTCGTCCGTTAATGAGCTTCAGGCTAGCTCTAACGTGATTTCGAACTTAAACAAATTTGATGGAGTATCCAGCTAAATGAATTTCAACGAAATGATCCATGTTTTTGCTAATTTAGATTTACATAGGATGATGATGAGGGTTCGTTTCCAACATTAAGTCGGCAGTGCTTATCTTGACTAAGGTAGTTAGTATCTAGACTGAAAGGTACCTATTCGGATGTCCGTCAAGGCTCCAATTATAAAGATGACAGCCATACCACTTATAAGCATATCTGACATCTCATCCAAGTAAAAACTTCAACGTAGCCTTAGTTATAGTAATTGACAACGCTAAAAGTGATCTAATATTTGGTAAAACTAGGATGCGACCGAGATCCTACTGCAGTTCCAATATGATCTTGTCACGGCAATCAAAATTAGGAAAAGACTTTATTAAAACGGAGATATTTCCCTAGTTCAATTGAGGGTATTGCTCTAGCTAAAATTGAAGATACAGTGTTAAATGATCCATATAAAAGCTACAAAATAAACAAAGGTTATTCAAATACAGCATCAGTCAAGAAACGAGACCAAAGTTATCTAAAGAAAGTCCTACGTATTAGACTGTGTATGTGCAAATTTTTAGTCCGTCTTTTTATAATAATCCAGAAAAAATTCTTAATTCCTTTGCTATTCTAGAAGATTAATTCCTATCAAAATTTATTTCTTGATTATTTCCGTAACCGCATTTATACATTATTCACAAACTATCAGTTGCACATGCCGTTCCTACTCTTGACAGGATCCTACAAATATCCGGCGTATCCTAAAGACTCTTGACTTCGCTTTCGAATTTGCTAATTCTCGGAACCTACCAGTCTACCTGAACAACCCGGATTAATTATTTATAATTATTGATATACTCATCTTGAACTTAATTCTTTCTTCTCAGCCCGTATTATCCACCTAAATACCAAAAATGTAGTAATCAAAATGGTCTATCTTAATACACTGGCACGGTGTATGCTCTAGATTTGAGTCAACACGGGTTCTGGTTCCGAAGGAAGGAATTTGACTGAATTTGTACTTCCTTTACTAGTAAAAAATGTATATCCTTTACGTACAAACTTAAATTAATTACTTACGAATTAATATATTTTTTTAATTGTTTGTATTGTAAGTGAAGACCTTTGAAAAGCTTTTCTACCTTAGAGCTCGCCACTACCTACGGACTACCCCAGAGAAAACCAACCAACGAGGTTTACGCCACACCGGTAGCACAAAAGCCTCAATCCGATACCCAGTTCAAGTAACTCCTAGAAAGTCGCCTTGAGGGATTCCGTAAACATTACCATCATTCATTAGCACAATGAGAGTCCTGTTTTTTATGCCCCCATAACACCCAACCAGGTCAAAACCTACTTCAAAAAATGAACGCATTTCTGCTTCGGGTCAAGACGGCCTTAATCGCAGAATACAACGAAGCCTGCCCGACCGAGCCCTTACGCTGCTCACCGACACCTGCAACAAATGTGTAAGGCTGTCCTACTTCACGACAGACCGGGAGTCAATTTCCACCGTCATGATACCCAAACCGCACGCCGACTCAACCACACCCTCATATCAACGAACTCGTTCCCAATAGCCAATTCGGATTCCGTCCGAACTGAACGTGCCACAATGCCATTTTGAAGCTGCTTACAAAGACCACCAGAGTATTCAATTATAAGCAATGCAACTTGGGAGAGTTTCTGGACATTAAGTAAGCATTTGACAGAGTCTGGCACGCCGGCGCCTTCGATGAAATACGCAATATAAATATCCTTCATCGGTTCTTCAAGCTTTTTTTCTAGTACCTGACCAACCGGTCAGTACGACTCAAAATAGGCTGCACCTTTTCCGATCTATTCCAACTCACAGCAAGGTTCTGCTTTAGCCCAAATCTTTCACACCATCTTCGCTATAGACATTGCCCCTGTAACAAAACTGTCCGTTGCGTAATTTGCGGATGGCTTTGCGTTTTGTAGTGCATCGTAAGAGGAAATGACCTTCCGCCTTATATCCAAAATTCTGTGGAACTTTATCAACTAGTCAAACCGGCGGGAGTATCAGTCAACCCAACTAAAACACAAGCGATCTTCTGCCGACATCTAAACTACCCCGAAGACAAATTTCCCAACCTGGCCAACAGTAATATTTCCTTGACCCTTAGCAACTCATACTCCAACAATCAGACTTCCGTGAACGCCGAATACTTAGACTTATATACTGTCTTCTGCTCAGATACCTTAAGTGCCTCGAAATACAACACGTAAGCATATCACCCATCACATATGGAATACCAACACTACAATGGATATTTGCACACAGACGATTTTCTGGCGACACAATTCCTATCAGAGAAATTCTTAGCAATACATACAACTGCAGATTTTGTCCATGCCCACAAAAAACCCTAACTCAACTTCAAACACCCTCCCCCCCCACTATCCTAATAGAGCCCCTAGGCAACCTCCTTCAACCGACGATAATAACCCATATGCCCTCCGCATCCCCGTCTATCCGATGACGACCACGTACGGATACCTGGAAAACGTGATTGGATTAACCACACACTAATACAAACAACACATTATCCTTAGTCAAACAGCACTGACACATTTAACCTCAATAATATACGCTAATTAAAATAAAATAACAACATTTTTTCTTCTTTTTAGAAACACCAAAAATACGAAACTCAAGATTGTGATCTATACAATCACATAAAGTTACCGCAACATCAACAACCGAAGATTGACAAAGGCTGAAGAGTCCACTCAAAGCATTGGAATAAGCTAATAGGTATTACCAACATAAGCATGAGTAAACTAGAAAAAAGTGCCGACACATTCAATCTTCTCACATACTTTTCCATCTTCTTAATCCGATTCTCTAGCGATTGTGTATCTCCAATAGCGACCCGGCTAGCTGCAGGCCAGGTATTACTTAGTGCTCGATATCGCTCGCCCGAAAGTGTTTAAACAACGCTTACTCTACACAATACAAAAACATAAACTCGAGGACGGAGAGTAAGTCCGAAACCACTTCATTATATCGTCAAACGGACGAGACGTAAGCCTGCTTCCCGGATAAACACGCGAAGTTTGCTATAAGGACGGGATGTTTGTTCTTGTTCCCTAGTGATCTTGAGTTCAGAAACATATCCACACGAAGTTAGCCAAAAGGACGGGATATATGCAGATGATCACTATTGACTTGTCTGTCCTTGTTCCCTAGTGATCTTGAGTTCACAAACATATCCACACGAAGTTAACCAAAAGGACGGGATATCTGCAGATGCTCACTACTGACTTTAATTAGACACACCTACACACGCTTATAAGGTAGAGTAAACGTGCAGGACGAGATCGTGAGCAAAAGTTACCCCAGTTCTAGAAACCACTAGTCAACTCCTGTAACCTATTTCTGTTGTAAAATTACGTTTTAAAAAAATTACTTCTATTTTACTTTACGTAGTTTTCTGTACAAAATAGTTATTTCCAAGTACAGTTCAGAAAAACCCGATATCCCGGAAGTAAGACTCACAACGTAATTTTTGTTTTTTTCCCAATTAAACCCGATTGATTAGGTATTTCTATCCATTCGAACACATTATTTAAACGTAATAACATTCCGCTGAGGTGCAATGAACTAAGTAAAACCATTAAAAATTATTTTTAATTAATAATAAATTAATTATTATAAAATTATTAATAATTTTGTAATTACATATTTACCTTTGAACTTATTCGTTCATAACAAAAAACTTATAATAAGTAAAACCATCATCTATTTATGTTATGTTATTTCCCAATTTTCCGTATTTTAATAATTGGTCTTTAATTACCGCTTTCTAATTAGAGCATACTTCATAAATTCCAAAGTAAACACCGCACAACTTAAAACCAGAAATATTGATTTTAACTAACATTAAGCTAGAAAACATCTCTATAGAAATGTATACAAGCTAATAATATTGAAATAAACATGCTTTTCAAAATAATTTCACAGAGAGAATTAAAACCACTTGTTCACGGTCCCGTTTGTCCGCTGCCAGACATCAGAGCCGCATCTAGGAAATTCATACATTGAAGTATTTTAACCGACATTTTTTTCAAATAATTACCAAATGTATTATTTGTACTACTAATACACTTTCCCTTAGTTAATCGCAGCCGAATAACCGCCCGCAGCTGTTTCAATAGAGACTCAGGCACTACTAGTAGTGTTACTTCTTTGCACATTCCTAAGTGTATTAAATTGTAGCATCATAATTCCGCGTATATTCTTTTATTATTAATTTTTAAGTTGAAATAATGAGTTACTTAGGATTGTAAATAAATAGTATACACAAAATCTTATAAAATCATTGTGACTTTGTTTGTCAGACGGTGCTAAATTAGTAGCAAGTTTATATAGTAACTTTAATTAGTGAATATCGGAAGTAGCCACAAATGACATTAAAATCGCCCCGTTTCCGACATTTCATCTAAACTGTTGGTAGAGTAAACTAGGGCTGTACCCAACTTACGAGAACATTAATTAATCAATATGCAAAAGGCTTTCCCTCCCTTTTCTCCAAAATTCTGAGGGGGCTTCTGCCCAGGATTGAATATTCTTCCAAACTGTAAAGGGTCTGCTCCATAGAGTTTTTCTGTTCGTCTTTTCTTGCCTCTACATGATTAATAACTCCTTTGTAAGAAACTATGTATAAAATACTCGTACAAAAATTGTAATCATCATATCAACCAACACCATGCCCGCCTGCTTCCCCTTCATATCAGAATCACCACCATTAATCATAAGGAAACACCAACACTACGCTTTACCACATTATCCACCTCCGTTTTTCCATACCTGCATAAATCAACCGATTTTTATCACCCCAGCTATAAAAACTGTTTTCTATTTTCCATTAATAGTGCGTTTTTGTATTTAGTCATAAAGTTTAAGCACATGGTATAATAACCACACAACTAACTTGTGACATAAAGTAACGAAACTTATTACTCGTCGGTGACAACATTGTATCCTATTAAATAAGGCACGGATAACACAATTAACTGGTACACTCCTTAAATCACATGCTTTCTTTATTAATTCGTTAGTAATTTTGTTTATACAGACGTGACACCCAATTATTTTATATAAATACCTTAACTAATTGTATTTTTGCAGTAATTCACACTCTGGTTATGATAAGCGACAATCATCAAAGGAGAGACATCTAAACCAAAATACTTGGACGCCGATTTAGAAACAGCTGGTAAATTATTTACCCCTTATTTAATTTAACAATCTTAAATTGTAATTTACTCCTACTTCCATAATTTTTCATTTATATTGGTAGTACATATACCACCAACTGTGAATTCGCGTAACCAATGACACAAATATTTAAAAGATTTATTTTTTAAATATAATTTTTTTGTACAGCATCGAAACCACCTAACATCAATATAAACTGGCGCCCAACGTGGTACCAGTGCACACTGTCAGAGGGATATTGCAATTAATTAATTTTGTAATATGAAATACCGGTTCATCCAACTGTTGCATTGTCTTACATATATTTCAGACGTAACTGTGACTCTTAGCATAACTAATATTTTATAATCCAGGCTTTATAATTGATCTTCTCTTTTCAGAAGAAGCCAGAATATGATCTTTAGGTAACAATTATAGTTCTATTACAAAGAAAACTTAACATTTTGTTCTAGACACAATTAAATTAGTAATTTATTTTTCCAGAACAAATCACAGAATAAATTATCAGACTACTTTAATAGTGTTATCCATAGATCTACGTTTGTTACAAAAATAGTCAAAATACTAATTAAGTAATTAGCAATAAATAATTAAGGCATTTTAATGTAAGATTTTCGTGTGAGAAATTATTTGTTCTTTACAAACTTTTGATTTTCTCTTCCAGTAATGTAATAAACGCTAAATGACCTTACTTTCTAGCAATTTGCACCTATTTAACTGTTTCTTTACAGCAATAGACGTCCAAGGACATAGAAAACTAATTTATCCGTGAGTACTAGCAAACCAATCTCGGAGGAAAAATATGTGCATATGGGATAGCTTTACATCGTTCCACATCTTGATCAATCCAATGCAAACACTAGTGGGCACAGACCCTTTCCAAAGCTTGCTTCGGGAATAAATTAAAGAATAGATTAATACGGAATTTTGTTTTTCTGGAAACACTAGCCAGTGACTCTTCGCCGGGGAGACGAAGAGGTACATATTTCCAGACATTCTGCGGAAAAAAAATAGGTACCAGGTTTTGAGTTAATACTGTCAGGGTATTTTGAACACCCTATATACGTATTGGGTAATTTTTTTTTATTTTTATTTATTTAGTTAGATTCCGAATTTTTCCTTTTCTTTCAATTTTAGTTTAAGAGCTTACTGTAGATAATGAATATTTTGCTTGAATAGGTCACGCTGTATGTAAAGGAATTTTAGGAATGTGCAATTGTGCATTATCTAGATAGGAATTACGTTTTTTTTTGTGTAGTTACGTAATTTCATTAAGAGAAGTCAGTGAAGTTTTTGGGATTTTACTAAGATAAACTCGTTCGATTTTGTTACATAGTTTCATTACAAAGAAGTGTTGTTATCGCGTTGGTGCCGTACTGTCGCATTTGTGCAGAGGACCAATTTGAGAGTAGCAATGATGTTTTTCATGCATATAAGTACTATGGGTGGGCGATTGGTTGTACCTTTGCAATAACATATCTGTGTCGTGTCGAAGGGAAATGCAAACGTAGCAGTTTCTTCGCCTTCAGTGGAGGTACCTTCGTATATTTAGGGGGGTGGAAATTTTAAAGTTCAAATGGTTGATTGGTTTGTTTAATTGAATTTGTAGGGAGGGGAACGTTTTTTTAAGATGGCCAAAAAGTGAGTTTGAAAGGGAGAGGACTCTGCACTAAGCTTTTGATGCGTGGAGTCGTGTGTGTGGAAAGTCGTTCGAACTAGCGGAATTTGGGGTTTTATCATTGTGCGAGCTCCTAGTGAAATTTATTTAAGTAGCGTTGAAGACTTGCAAGATTAGTCGAATGAAACCAAGTTTGGGATATTTTTGTGAAGTAACATTTCAACCGGGCTCGCTCATTAATTCAGTTTATTGGAGAATAATGGCATCTTCGGGTGCGGTTATGATGGAAATTTGGGTTTGTGTTTTTTTGTAGTGCGAACCCCAGGACTACTGAGTTTCGTGATTAACGAGACATAATTAGAGAACCACTTTCCTAAAAGTTAAGTGAATGTAGTGAACGAACACCCCAACCACACGTACTGATCTTAGTCACTATTTTGGAGTGATTATTTTAATATTAAGCCTTAACAAAGGTTGATGATATATTGCTCAAATAGGAAGCGTCGCCGAGTTCTAATGAGAGAAGTTTGAAGTTTTTGTTTTTGCTTTGTTACAAGATTAAGTTAACGTAACGTAATTTACTAGTTCAGAAAAGCGTTGTAACCGAATTGAAGTCAGTTTGGTATGTCTTATTTTGATTTGTTGAAGGGGGATTAGTAATTTAAAATTGAAGGGAACCTTAGAGATCTGTATTGAGTATTGAATTTGAATATTGCTACACGGTGGTAAGTTGATCAGATTAAGGTGGAGATTTTAAAGCCTTTCAGGAAACAGTATTGCGGAAACCTGGATCTACGAGCGTTACGATTTGGTAAGTGTGGTAAGTTGGGTATTCGGACCACTACGTACCGTCGTTTATTTCGCGTTTTAAAACACCCTGGTGTGTTCGTTTGGAATATCCTGGCGCCTACCGGAACCTATTCTTGCATTTTCCCGATTTCGACCTTGGTAGATAGCGTATCCTACGGAGACGAAACTGCTTTTCCGGATAGACCCTCACCCGCACGCCAAGCTAGCCGTGCAAAAACCTTGTCCTAGTGACCATTTTTACCGTAACAATACTTACCTAGTCTCTTCACCAATATAGTGGCGGGATTGCAATCCTTATCAGTCCAGGAAACCATTCAACTTCTAATTGCAAAAAAAAAGATTTTACTCTAGAGCGTATTTAGGTTAGCATCGATTGGTATTCCAGAGTCAGACGTTCCAAAACTAGTAACCACCACGCTAGCTCCGTTCCAGTAGGTACACATACCAGTTTCCGCAACAGAATGCACAAGAAAATTAAAAACTGGCTGTCTGAACACAACGCATTCCCCGAAACTGAAAAAAAGTCATTCGAGCAATTTGCGATCACCAAAAATAAAAGTATTTGCTTACCTGCGTTAAACCAGGTGTACCCCATAGGCATTACCTCAAGAATGGTGAGTAATCGGCAAATGGACCAGCATCTTCATGTATCTACAAAGTAGCTAGCCTGAAGTTCTCAAGTCGCCAGACCAACCTGGGACGTCCCGTGTTGCTAGTCTTCGTCGTCCCGTCGCTCAATCTAGAGACCGAACGGGAGTAAGGAGTCATTAACCCATCCACCAGTCATCCTTAACTCGTCTCATAGCCTTCTGCACATCTTGTCAATCTAACACACCTTTCTTATTCTCCCTCCTGACTAATCCCCAACAAACATCCGGACGCCTTCGTTCGAAAGCCATTTGATTTCGATTTTAAACATTTTAGTTAGTCTCCAATAATCTTTGAACGTTTACAGGGTGTTACTTTGGTTTTCGTATGATTAAATTTCGAATTATGGTGCAAATGTCTAATTTACGGATTTACACAGTTAATGTTCCAGGTTAGCACATTAGAAAGGAACGTACTGCTTACATTCCTATGTTTGTATCTATAGAATTCACAGGAATTTTCATCTACCTGATTTCCTGCCATCCGATCAACACTGATTTTAATGTCCATTCATACTAACGCATTAAAACACCAGGTCATTGTGTAACCCTAACTTGTGAATACTAATTGTGAATTAGGTAACGCTGCTTAATTATACTGGCATCTTCAGTACAAAATTAGCTTGAAATCCAGATGCTTCTTTACAAAGGAAACGATGGTTTGGAAGTTTAATGCGGGTTGATACATCACCACCGATAGCCTATTCACATCTATACATTAGTTGATCGTTTAATATATATATATATATATATATATATATATATATATATATATATATATATATATACTGACTTCCATAAACAACACCCAGAATTTATTGAACGATTTTATTGAAATTGTCGTCAACGCAGCAAAACATATTGCAAACACACTATTAATTTACGGTGTATTTACTACATCTCCAAGAAAAGTAGAAAAAAGCAGATAACACGAAAATCATTCCGTTTAGGTATAGGAACATGATATATCAGCAGACAGGTAATTAAATTCTACATGGAATCAAAAAATAAAGAACCGAGTTGCAACTTAAAATAAATGACTTTGACATTTTTAATTTTCTTAACTACCGTCATTCCCGGACCTCCCCCCCCCCCCCCTAGAAATAAATTTCAAAAATATCTAATACTGAAAACATAGTCCAATATCATGTCTAACCGTTGTATAAGTTTTGCATATCTGCTTTTTATGTTTCATGAAATATTAATTTTTCAGAAGATTCAAATTTTCGTTGCGTACAAAATTGGGGCATTGTATTTAAAGTAACAAAGTTGGTATCGACTTCCGGTATAACCAAAAGTTACACGGCCATGAAAATGTTTTCAGTAAGTAGAACATGTTCATTTATATAAAGTTGCAAGTTTTCAGCTGAATAAGTTTTTCCGCTCCCATTATTCGTCTAACAGGCTATCGTCGAGACACACCCTGTATATATATATATATATATATATATATATATATATATATATATATATATATATATATATATATATAATACAA
>JARFJB010002516.1:630000-760000 GCA_036346205.1 Vesta saturnalis
ATAGTTTTAAATTTCTCTTTATATTTTGTTTTGCAATAAAAATTTTTAATAACAACAAATTTATAAAAAACATAGTAAATTGAACAGGTTACACAGATTTTTAAGTTGAATATTCACTGTTTCCTTTTCGTAATCGTAAGATTTTAGGAATAAAATTCATATACACATGAAATAACAGATTAAATTAAATAAATCAATCACTTTATATTTAGACTGTAAATTTCTAGATTATACTGTGTGTGTTTATTGAGGAAAAATATTTGGCACGCGCATAGTAGTTTTAATTAAACAAAATCGGCGTGGGATACGTATAGCGTACCCACGCCGCCGCCCCCAGCGCATT
Source organism: Vesta saturnalis (assembly GCA_036346205.1). Lineage (NCBI taxonomy): Eukaryota > Metazoa > Arthropoda > Insecta > Coleoptera > Lampyridae > Vesta > Vesta saturnalis. The sequence goes on from JARFJB010002516.1 coordinate 630,344, forward strand.
TTATTTAAAATAATCTTTCGGGGCGAATATATAATTACCCGGCGAAAATGCCTACGGAGGCCGCGGGTCTTTTAGAGGACGACGAGGGCTTTAAGCGGGTGGAACGGCGGAACACGAGGCTGGCGAGTAAATCCAGTCAGGGGCGGGATATTGAAAACAAGGGAAATACGGGAACCAGGAAAAGGCAGACCAGGGTAATACCGCGCGATTCGGATCCGGAAAGCGAGACAGAGACGGAGCGGAACGCAGGAATGTTACGCGACGGAATAAGGGAGCAGGAAATGATAAATTGCCGCATTACGGACACGCTAGACCAGGATACCGGTAACACATCGTGCCCAAGCCAAGAAAAGATACTGGAAAACGAAATCACTACACTATGTACGTATGCGTCGTTTTTAATTCCGGAAGACGGCTCTAAGTCATTTCCGGTGAGCCATAGAAGGCAAGTACGCGCGCATTTGACAATGGTCGGGGTAAAAATGGGAAGATTATTGGGAATAATCAACGAACTAAGAGCGGAAAATAAGAAAAAGGACGGGGAAATCAAATTAATTAGGGAACAAAAACAAGCGTCACAGGGTGCTAGTCGTGAAATTAGGTCGCGCGCCACAACAGGTACAACGCCGAGTATCAGCTACGCGGAATTGGTTCGCGCGGGTCCGTCTAACATAACCGATATTGCGCCACCCGTTAGCAGAAACGCATTTAGTGTCAGCGTGATGGCGGTTAACGAGAAGACCACGCCGGAGGAAATATTGAGGGAAAAGGTAAATCCGGAAAACATAGCCGTTAAAAAGATACGACACACGAGACAGGGTGTAATCGTAGATTGTGCAGGGAAAGGAGACGCGGAGAAGTTAACGCGCGCGGTCCAGGAAACGGGAACTCTACAGGGACGAGAAATCAAGAAAGGCCATCCGCGCGGACTGTTTAGAAAGGTCGACAGGGAAATAACGACAGACCAAATTATAGGGAAGATAGTAAGTTTTAACGGAGATCTAGTACGGAAAAGAGGAGGCGAAGATAGGTTTAAGGGAGAAATTAAAGAGAGGTTTAGGTTAGGCGGTAGAGGGCGCAACCCTTACGCGGATGTAGTTTTTGAGGTCCACCCCGAACTTAGAAAGGAAATTGTAGGGAAGGAGGTGTGTTTAGGATGGAGCAGCGTGACAGTGGAGGACCATCTTTCGGTCCTACATTGTTACAAATGCTGGGGCATAGGCCATCAGGCGAGAAACTGCGCAAACAAAGAATATTGCGGAAGATGCGCGGAAGTAGGGCACAGGGCCAGGGAATGTCGATCGCAAAGGGTAAGGTGCGTTCAATGTGTACGGGCGAACGACGAAGCGCGCCGCGAGAGATTCGACGAACGCCACGAAGTACTAGACTTCAATTGCGGAAGTCACGCGTCAATAAAACGAGGAATTTCGCTAAAGACCGATTATGGACATTAAAATCAAAAAAGTAACGACCGGAGCACACGGAAGGCGGCCGTTGAGACTAGCGCAATTAAACGCGGGAAGAGGTAAAGGGGCGACGAGTAATCTCGTAAAAACTTTAAAAAACGAGGACATCGACATCTGCTTCGTACAGGAACCACACGTGTACCGCGAAAAAATAATAGGGTTTCCGGCGGAGTACGAGGTAGCCGGCGGAACAAACGAGGGTACCAAGAGTTGCATCATACACCATAGACAGGGGTTATCGTCGACACTAGTCGGACAGCTATCGGACGAACTGATCACCACGTGCGAGATAAAATCCGTCGTCGGGAACCTCACTTTTTACGCCGTGTCGGTCTATTTACCGCCGACCGGAAGTGCTTACGACGACGACGAGCTCGTGGCTAAATTTGATCGGGTTACATGCGCGCTAAACGGGAAACTTGCGGTTTTTGCGGGAGACTTTAACGCGAAATCACCGTTGTGGGGGGGCCACGAAGAAAACGCGAGGGGCGCCGCGATTTGCGATATAATCGAAACTCGGAATTTGATATCTTTTAACGAGAACGAGGGACCGACGTTCGTAGGCCCCAGAGGAACGAGTCACGTAGACGCCACGTTCGGAACGGTCGAGATGTACAACGCGTCGCGCGAATGGAACGTAACAGAAATAGAAACGCTGTCCGACCACAAATTAATCACGTGGATGCTGGAAATCGACGAGGAAGCGAACGATGAAGGTCTAGCCGTGAGGTATTGTAACGGCAAGGCAAGGTGGGAAGAGTTCGACCGGGTATATCGAGCGGAAATAGGCGACATAGCGGAGGCGGCAAACCAAATCGAGAGTGACGATGCCCTGGAGGAGTGCGCAGCTAAACTAAACGAAGCCGTAAGGGTAGCGTGCGAGGCCTCGATGTCTCGCAAAAAGAGCTACAGAAAAAGCGTGCCGTGGTGGACGCCGGAACTGACAACTCTGAGAAGGGAAGTCAACCGGCTAGCCCGGAAATCGAAACGCCACACTACGATTCCGGAAAGACGAGAAGCAAGGATACGGGAATACCGCGAGGTAAGAGCGAGGTACAAACAAACGATAGAGGAGACACGCACGCGGAAGTGGAAAGAGTACTGCGCACAAAACTCCGGAAAAGACCCTTGGGGAACTGCGTACAGGATACTAAGGGTAAGCAGACGGAAGACGCGGCCTAACTACGGTCAGGCGGGAAGACGGATCGATGACGACGGGTGCGTTAGAAACCGCGGAGACGCTATTGGAAACGTTCTTTCCGACGGACGACCGCAATAGCGACGAGCCGGTTCACCGGGCCATAAGGAAGGCACACGAGACCCCGGGAATGTGGGGACCGGACGACCGAAGTATCACCGCAGAGGAAATTCGCAAAGCGTTAAAACGCATGAGGGACAAGAAAGCACCGGGACACGACGGGATCACACCGGACGCGGCGTTAAAAGCGCTGGACGCGACACCGGATGTCTGGTCAAAGATCTTCGACGCGTGTCTAGATAGGGAGTATTTCCGGCATGCTGGAAATTACAAACCATGCGATTTATACCGAAAGCGGGAAGGAGCGACGCCACGGACCCGAAAACGTACCGGCCGATAAGTTTACTTCCGGTCATAGGAAAAGCCCTGGACAGAATAATAGCGACGCGTATCGAACATCACGTTAAAGCCGCGGGAGGATTTAACCCCAATCAATTCGGCTTCAGCTCGGGAAAGACCACCGTAGATGCGATAAGGAAAGCAGTCCGGGAAGTTAAAGCGGCCAAGGCGAGGGGGGACTACTGCGCCGTCATATCGCTCGACATCCGAGGTGCTTTCGATAGCGCCTGGGTGCCGGCGATAGGATGGGAGATGCAGAGACTCCTACTACCCCGGAATTTAATCAAGATCACCGGAAGCTACTTCAAGGACAGGACGGCGCAGGTGCAACTGACCAACGAGGTTGCGAGAAGACGAGTAGAACGCGGATGTCCACAGGGAAGCTGTACCGGGCCGGTATATTGGAAAATCATGTACGATACCATATTCAGAGCCACGCTGCCACCGGGATGCAGCATAATAGGATACGCCGACGACACGTTATTGATCTCAACGGCCGCCCAATATAAACGGTTAAAAAGCGTAACGAATACTGCACTCGAAACGTTAATCGCGTGGGGGCGCGAGTTTAAACTCGAATTTAACGCGAGTAAGTCGGAAGGGGTATTTTACGGTAAACACGTAAACCAGCAGAAACCATCGTTCAGGTTGGGTAACGAAAGAATTCGCTGCAAAGACTTTATCAAATATCTAGGCGTCCTGATAGATAACAGGTTAAATTGGAAAGAACACGTTAAATACGCGAGCGCGAAAGGTAAACAAATAGGGAACAAGATAGGCGCGGCCGCGAAATTAACCTGGGGAATCAAGGGAGCGGCACTTAAAACCATATACGAAGGCGCGATACAGCCGGCCGTATTATACGGAGCGGAAATATGGGGTGAAAAACTAGGCGTCAAAGAGCGGAATAAACTTTTAAGCGCACAGAGAACGATGGCCGTCAAGACGGCCCGGGCGTACAGAACGGTTTCGACCGAAGCCGCACTAGTCTTAAGTACGTTATTGCCGCTAGATTTTTTGTTACAGGACGAACGAGACCGTGCAGCGGCCCGAAGAGGCGGAAGGGCAAGCGGGAGAGTACTCGACGAGCTGGGATACGTAAACAGAACGGCCGAAACGAGGGTCGACGCCGGCGAACTGGGGCATCCGGCCGACGTGGCTTCATCTTCCGACTTTCACATCGGAGAGGAGGAAGCGGCCGACGTCAGGTGCCCGTGTAGCACGGCTCGGCATCGGAAGGGGAACGGAGCGGCGTACGTAATATACCGAGACGGGAGGGAAATAGCCAGCGGCGGAGCGAGGCTCGACGAGGGTTGTAGCAACTTCCAGGGCGAGCTGGTCGCGATCGTCGAGGCCCTAAGATACGCGCTGGAACATCTTCGAGACGTTCCGGAAGTATCCATCTTGTCGGACAGCAAAGCCGCACTGCTCGCTCTGACAAACGTCACCAGACCTACCGAACTCGTGGCGGAGGCCTGGCGACTGTTACGTCGGGTAGCGGCGGTGTCGGCCGTCAAGCTGCATTGGGTGAAGGCACACGCCGGAAACCCCGGAAACGAGAAGGCAGACCGGCTCGCAAAGGAAGCCGCGAGGGACGACAACGCGCGGATCGCCTACGCCAAGATTCCGATGACCACGGTGAAGAGGTTACTGTCAAACAGGACAATGGAGAGATGGCAGGGAAGATGGACCGGCGCGGCGACCGGCCGCTTAACCTTCAGGTTTCTACCGGACGTCGCACAGAGGATATTTACTGCACCCGAGTTGGACCCCTTTACAGTCCAGCTCGTAACGGGGCACGGCGGAACCGGAAGTTACCTAAAAAGATTCGGGAAGACCGAAGACGAACGGTGTGCGTGCGGGCACGCCACCGAAGACTCCGGTCACATAATTTTCGATTGTGAGATCGAGGAAGGCGCTAGAAGGTTGGCGGATGCGAGATTAGTCGGCGCGGGCCTACGGTGGCCACAAGCGTGGGAGGAAATCACGGCGATGGCGGGCGAACGGGAATGGTGGACGGAACTATCTAAATTCGCGAAACAAGTGCAGAGACTTAAACCGAACGTTGCGCGAGTAGTGTAATCCGGGTCGTTATTACTAAAATCGCGTCTTTTACCTTTTGTGACACATCACCGATTATGACTTTATTACCGATTGGGACAATATAAAAACCGGATTTGACAGCGGCGGGCGCGTGTGCGGCATCAAGTTTCCTAGTGTCGCGCGCAAACTAGGTTAAGGACCACCGGATCTAAATTACGTTCCGGTGTTAGAGTAGGCCCCCTCGGAAGAGAGGCGGAAGAAACGGATCCCCGATAACCACGTAAAGGTCTTGCGAATGGTTTCCGTGGGTGGGATGCGGGGCGGAAGAAGCCGCAGGACGGTGCGGACCTTACGTCAACCGGATGTCGCTCGTAAGGAAACGACGGGCGAACGAAGGTCCATCCACGGCATCGTTTCGGGTCAAGTGGAAGTTGCCAAGTTTTTTATTGGACGTCGCCGATCTTCCGAGGGCAGCGAATCGACGGGAAGGAGTAGCGGATAAGGACCACCGGAGCAGCCACGGAGTCGGAGCGACGTGGGGGCGACGGTGTTAGTGAAAGTGCTAGTGCTAGTGACCGCGAGTGACAAGTGTTTATCCTGAGAAAATGACGGAAAAGTGCTAGTGCTTGAGTAGGTTTGACCGGACGCAAGCTTCACTTGCGTACAGTCGGCGCATTTCCTTCACGGGAAAAGCGTCGACTTAGATAAGTAGCGTCGAGGGCGCGAGCTTCACTCGCGTACAGGCGGCGTCGTTTCCGGCGACGTAGACGATAAGCTCCGTCGCCGGAAAGGGTGCGTACCTTATGCAAGTATGGGTGCGGGCCTCACTCGCACACAGGGACCGCGGTCGCCAACTGTATCCGGCGAACGCGGACCCTTAGAGGTATCTCTCTAGGGCGCGGGCCTCACTCGCGCACAGGAGTTGCGGCCGTCGACTGTAGCCGGCGTATGCAAATCCTTAGCGGTAGCCTTCCGGGCACGGGCTTCACTCGTGCACAGATGCCGCCGTTCTCGGTGCACCGAGAGCGGCGGCATCTTAGGGAGTACGGAAAGGGTACGACACCAGTCGTGCACAGGCACCTTCCTTTCGACGCCTGCCACCGAATGGACGGTGTTCTTAGTTAGTGTATACGAACACGGGCGTGGCTCGTGTATGATACCTTCGATTTTCTAGTTTCGGCGAAATCGGGGGTATCCTAGTTAAGTAGTTTTAAGAACGTAGATTAATTAACTAAAACGGGCGAAGGCTTCACCGTCGCACAAATTTTCTCCTCCCCCGCTCCAACTCTGGGGAGAAGGAAGTTTTAAGTAGCATAAGCATAAGGAAATGGACGCGAGTTGCACTCGCGTACAGCCGCCCCTAACCATTACGTGGAATAAGGGCGGGTTACTTAGAATTAGGAACTAACATTAATTTAAGAAGTGGGCACGGGCATCACTCGTGCACAGATGATTGGGTCGACGGTTGCGTCCGGAAACCCAAGATTCTTAGTTAGATCATAAGATAGTTTTTTTTAAGAAATAGGCACGGGGCGTCGGAATAGCCGCCGCTCGGACGCCAAATAGCGTCCTAATTAAGAAATTAGGGAAAGGGCGCGATATTAGACCGCGTACAGGTGTCATGTGGCACCTCTAGGTTAGGAACAAACCAATAGGGCGGGACGCGGGCAGCCCGCGCCACAACCTGCATTTGCGCAGGTTTACAATAAATTTAAATTAGGAACAGGTGGCCGCAGGAATAACCGGCGGACAGCTACCGGTGGGTGGCTTAGTTAAATAAGAATGTAGGAACGGACGTAGGATTAGCTTACGTACAGATGCGATGGCCGCATCTTAGATAATGCAACATAGGGCGGGTACGGGAATAGCCCGTACACAGGCACCTGCGGTGTCCTTAATTAAAGGATGAGGGAATAGCCCGAGTACAGATGAGGGAGCCGCCGCCTCGGCGACGACTCCAACATCTTAATATAGGTAACACGAGGGAGGAGGCAAGCGGAGCAGCGTGTTTTTATTTGACTCAGGATTGCTTGTACAGGGTTTCACACTACCCCGGAGCTCGGCGAGCCTCTTCCCTACCCTAGTTAAGGTGCATTGTTAATGACACAGGAATGTAAGCATTTCTACAGGGCGTTGATTGTACACCTGGAGGAATGTCGATAAAATACTATTTGTAAAATATCGATTATGGGCAAATAAATATATATTGAATTGAATTGAATTGAATTTTCATTTGTTGCCTTGCTCCATATAAATTCCTTTGTGATGCGACTTTTCAAGTTGTTCAGATAGTAGTCCCTTGGGTTTTCAATCGTTTGGTTTTCCTTAGTTTTTTTTATGTATATGTTGTAGATACTTGACTTTGCCATGTTTAGAATGAAGTTTGCTAGTCTGTAATTTTTTTATTGTGTTGTTTACCCCTGATGTAATATCTACCATAAGTAGTTTTCTTCCGGTTAGGTTGTAATACATTGTTTTAGTTATTTGCCATACAGGTTCAGTTCGTTGACACTGCAGTATTATGTGCCAGGAAGACGCAATTTCGTCGCACCAGATACATTTTTCATTGTCCGAAAGACCGGATTTTCTAAGAAAAATTCCGTCTGCAAGTCTACCCTTTGCAAAACGCCACGATATCGCTCCTTCTTTACCTAATGTAGGGTGTTCTCCAAAGGCTTCCCAGTATACCTCATCCTTTGTGATCTCGTTTTTTAGTGGGTCCACTATTCCGTATTCACCTTTTAGTAGAAAATCTGTCAAGGTCTTTTTGTGTTTTTGTATATTCTCTAAGGATATTTCTTTACTATTGTTTAGTATCAATATAAAGTGAGATGGTTTATGCTGCGGGCCTTCGCATTTTAACTGAGATGCGTATATTTTGTTGATGCATGTTTGGATCGCTTGCTGGTTTCCATCTAGCTCACGAATCTGATCGTCAGACAGAGTTAGTGATTTTTCCCTATCGTTAATATTTCTCACTGATGTAACTTTAATTAGTCTCCAAAGAGAAGATATCTCAATATCTTTTAAAAGAACGTTATTTGTGAGAGGTATATCCAGAACGTCTTGGGCAGTGACAGGAAAATTGGATGTTTTTAGGTTTAAAACTGAGCATGCTTGTAGCACTTGTTTTTGAAATGCGCATACGTACCTACATGTATACGTTTCTTTTTGGAGTAGAAAATTTTGCCACGTAAGGTTTTGTTTTCTGTTTTTCCTTAGCTCGTAATCAAAGAATGATTTCCAGTGGATTCCTCATTTGTGGTGAGATACCTTTTAGCTAGCACGATTCGAAACAGTTTTTGTTTAATTTTTATGTTTATTAGTCCTAAACCACCCATTTTCTTCGGAAGACATAAGTGTTTAACAGTAACCTGACAACCCAGAAGCCATTTATTAAGCTATTTTCAAATATTTGCAAGTCATTATCGCAGAAGGGAAGGTGTGTGTGTGTGTGTGTGTGTGTGTGTGTGGTGCGTGCGTGCGTGCGTGCGTGCGTGCGTGCGTGCGTGCGTGCGTGCTGTGCGTGCGTGCGTGCGTGCGTGGTGTGTGTGTGTGTGTGTGTGTGTGTGTGTGTGTGTGTGTGTGTGTGTGTGTGTGTGTGTGTGTGTGTGTGTGTGTGTGTGCTGTGTCTGTGTGTCTGTGTGTGTCTGTTGTGTGTGCTGGTGTGCGTGTGCGTGTCGTGTGCGTGTGCGTGTGCGTGTCCGTGTCCGTGTCCGTGTCCGTTTCCGTGTCCGTGTCCGTGTCCGTGTGCGGTTGCGCGTGCGCGTGCGTGTGCGTGTGTGTGGATGTATGATAGTATCCACGATAACTCCAGAACGAAAACGCCTACTTACTTAAAATTCTGTAGTTAAAATTGTTTTCATTTCGCTTGGAGCTGATTAGATTTTGAGAAACCAAGCGGCGTAGAGGGGGTCTATTAGGGTGATTTGTGGTTTTCATTAAATATTTCTCAACCAGCTGTATATTTCAAGGGTGTAAAAAATACCTACATATTGATAAATTATGTTTTATGCAATTTTTTATGCGACGCGTAATTTAGCGGCAAAAAATCGTAAGGTAAAATTTAAGTGTTATTTAAATTTTTTTCAATATCGGAATGACGATTAACATTATAAGCAAAAGTGTAGACATATTTTTGAAACCAAATTTAATTTTACTTTTTTTTATAAAGTATTTTAATATAACGCAGGGTAAGTTTAAACATTAAATAAATATGAATGAAAATGTATTCATATCTATTAATCTCTATCTGATATGAAGCATTAAACGTCAGATTATTTTTTTTTTGTTGTTACAATGTTGCCTGGTTTTGTTATGAACGTATAAAAGGAGGTTGCAGAGTTATCCTAAAAACATTACAATTTAAATTATTTCATTCTTTTTAATCTCTGTCTGACATGAAGTTTTAAACGTCTGTTTGTCATAGATTATTGCTTCACAATGTTGTTTATTTTCGTAATGAACGTATTATAGAAGACGTTGCATAATTATCCTATAGTTACTGATTTCAAAAATCCTTCAAAACCGCTAGAGCACATCTGCCATGCCAATCATTATAAGGCCCTTTTCAATAAATATGCGAGTAAAGATATATTTTAAATATTGCCATAGTAAAATGTGCTGGTGGGGAACATTAAACATGTTTTATTTAAATGGAAATCACTCAGATATGAGCTAACGGAATTGAACAAGCTAGGTATCGTTTAAAAGAGCTGTTCTTATAAAATGTAATATAATCTGCTGGATAAACATTGTTCGAATACATTTTGCCGTGGTAGCCACTGGGCTCTGTTAGAAATTGCAACAGTTAATGCCCATTATATATAAGTTGAGATTGGAGGCCGTCCTAACCGCGTGAAGGCGGGCATGCTTTACCCGTGCCGGAGACTCCCGTCCACGGAACCTTCGGTAAGATCTTATGTATTCCGGGCTTATAAACTTCGAACACGGATGTCAACGAAAAGTTATTTGACTTGATAGGTGTTTATTTTGAATTCATGAGAAATACTACAGTTGCCGCAAAGGTATATGCGCAGCAATATCCCAAGTAAAATGCTTTTGTTCAAGTTATCCATCATTTACGAACAACTGGAAACATCCGTGTTGCCGTATACCGCAACAACTCAGTTTACGCACTGAAGAGAAAATTATTAATGTTTTAGCTTATGTCCAGTTTAATCCCTCCCTAAGTACTAGAACTATTCCTCAGGACTGTTCAAAACATTCTCAAGGAGCACAGGAAAACGAGTTTTCGATTTTGAACCTCCACTATAACCTTACAAAGGTTTACTTAATGCTTTACTGCAAAAATCAGTAATATTCTGTTGAATCTGTGGTCACCATCTTCTTTCAGATTACATCCATATCACTTAGTCCTGCACCAGACTTTGCCTTCTGCAGATTTTGACCCAAGACTAGACCATTGTCACTGGCTTTGGGGTATGATGGTAGAAGATCGGCAAGTCCTTTCACGTGTATTGTGGATATATGAGTCCACCCTTCATATCAGTCGAGGTGTGAATCTCCATAATACGTACTATTGGTCAAGAACGTATCCGAACTGGATGCGAGAGGTCCATTACTAAGTTGCTGGTCTGTGAACTGTTGGTCAGGAATTCTACGAGGATGAATTATCGGCCCATTCTTTTTTAATAACAAACTAAATGGTGACAATTACGTAGAGTTTTTAAGAGTTACCGATTTTGTTAGAGGAAGTGCCCCTTCAAATTTGACAACGAATGCTGTTGCGCCACGAGATCACCCCAGCTCACTTCGCGGTAAACATTCAGGAACTTTTAGATGCCAATTACTTTGGTAGATGGATGGTATGGGGAGGCATCTTTCCACGGCCGGATGATCACCAGATTTTAACGTGCCTGGACTTTTCCTTACGGAGTCGAGTAAAAGATATGGTTTTTGCAATCGGACCCAATACACGGGTTAAGATGATTGGACGAAGAAGGGATTATATGGAAACTATTTTAGTTGCTGAACTAAAGAGTGCAGTTTGATCTACGCGTGAAAGGATGCTTAAGTGCATCGAAAACGATGGACGGCAGTTTGAGCATTTAGGGCGTCATTTATTAAATCATGGAAATTAATTATATTCGTTTACCAAGTAAAATATAGTATAGATATTGCACACACAGCGGCCTTTTATTTTTTTTACTGATATCTTCGGTTTGCGGTTTGACAAAAGATATGATGTTCCGGTTTGCGCTGACTTTTTAGGAATTGTGCATTCTATTTAAATATGTAAAAATTTTATGGGAATACGCAGTAATTGTTGTAATGTCTAACAGAGCTCTCTAGCTACCAGGGGAACGTCTATCGGACAATGTTTATGTAGCAGATTATTAGGTAAAAAGAGCTTTTTTAAACGATATCTATTTTGTTCAATTCCGTTTACCACTTAAATAAACATGTCTGACGTTGTCATACTACTACATTCTAGAGCAAAATACTCTAAGCAAAAAAAGTCAAAAATTTTCCAATACTATGGCAATATTTAAAGTATATCTTTTCTTGCATATTCTCTGAGAAAGAGCACGTTTTACGATTGACCACTACAGTTGCGCCCCCTAGCAGTCATCTTTCGTACTTCCAAATAATTTCCAGCGATTTCTCTTGACCAATTTACCTATTAACATTTCTTTCCTAATGTCAACAGAGTTACAGTTGCCGAGGTATATCTGGCGTTCATTCTTAATTGGCCACCTGGTACGTGATTTAAAAGAAGTTTACAGGCAATCCACAGTTTAATTTTAAGGCACTTCGGACGGATGGAAGTAGATCTACAAATTGCAGGATGTTAACAGGTATAACCAGCATCTCTGGCCACAGGAAAATTCTCATCATATGTAGCATACAAGACTATAAATTAAATTCCGGTTTAATGTGTGGTGTGAGCGTTACCTTAATTTTCTACAAAATGATTTCGAATATCTCATCAAGTGTTATCACTACTTCGGGATACACCACTTCCACTTCTTGGAGGTTACCGCCAGTATTCTCCACTGCGTTAAAGTGATTTATTTAAAATATAAGAAACTGTTGATCATGTGAAACCCTCATGTATAGGTGTATCGTCCTTTCCTAGACACTTCAAGAAATATATTGTATTATGATTGAAGGGAAACAATTCACATGACTTAAAACCATTTATTAATGGCCCTGGCTTAACAGCTTCTTCAACAACTTTTTTAATAGCGGAGCGGAGTTATGCCCATCCAGAAATAATATAACAGAGATTGATATATTACTTTCTACTAAATATGGATAAAATATGATTTTATATAGTCATAGGATGTCTCTGAGGTCATCTAACCATTATCTGATGATTTAGTTCCCCAAGTAGCCTTCACGGTAGCACTTGTTTTTTCAGGTATCCTTTTTATAACCATAAATAATCATCGGTGGGCATGACAAACCAGAAGGAGGAAAGGAAAACTTTGCAGTAATGTTTTCTTTTGCTGGCCCTTTGTCGATGGAATAAACTTTCTTTGTGACTTTTGTAGCAAGAACTTTGCCAGTGCTTGGGAAAATCTGAAAAACTGTTTCATCCTCATTTCACACTCGAGAGGGATCGTTAACGTCTACATTTCTGGACACTAGGCAATATTCAATTTCCTTGATCCATTTTCTAATATTTGCTTGAGATACACATGCACTCGCTGTACTTACTGACTCACTTGTTTTCTTTGCAATCGTTGGGTGTCGTCTCAGAAATGTCTAAGCATAAAATTGTAAAACAACTCATTCATTTGTGACTGGTCCATTATTCATAAACGGGTTAGATGGTGGATTTTTCCGTTAAAAACCTTTGAACACTACTAAACGTGTCTTGCTTCTTTCTGGGAAATCCACGACTTTCAAGTTCTTCTATCCACCTTAAAAATGTAAAATTAAAATAAAACACTATAAGATTAAATGGTTTTTGAAAAGCATACTTTATTAACTCAAGCTCCTCTTGCGTAGTGAGTATGGGTAAAGGACCGCACGTGTCTTCACGTCCCGGATTTTTTAATTTAAGTTCCAACATAGACTTTGGTATCCCTTATTGCTCGTAATGACCTTTTATTGTCTTTTAAATTACTTATTGTTGTCTCGATACACTAACTGTCATTCAAACTCTTCTTCGGCATGATTACAACCAATTAAAAACAAATGGTTACTAGACATGTGTCCAGTAACTATTTATATTAAAAATCTGTTGTAAACCAGTAGTTCGACATTGTCCAACAAGTACAAAATACGGAAAAATGCGTTTAGTCATTTGGCCCTCTTCCAAGAACCTAACCTAATTGAATTATAGCGGTAAAATTATAATGAATTAAGGCCTTAGCCTAATAGGTATACCTGAAGTTTAGAATTTATCTTACATCATCTCTAGCATTAATATGACATTAATTTCTGAATGACATACCTTAACAAACCAGTAAGAAAACGGCACTAACTAACACTTCTAGATGAAAAGACGATTCGCGTCAAAACAAATTCTGACAGATTTGTCTACTGGCTGAAGTTAGCTGTTAAAGGGTTAATAGTGCTATCTATATGAAACCAAACGAAGTAATATAAACAGAAACCTTATTTTGTTCTATTAAAAACAGACTGTCTAATGACTCCCTCATGCCCAGCAACTGGGTGGTTTACCCTAATCATTTTGAATATATGTACCGGGTGGCTAACTAAGAACGACCGTCGGCCATATCTCTGGAATGGATTATAGCACAGGTTCGGGAAAAAAATTTTTATAACAAAAGTGGACTTGAGAAACTTCTGGAAATTATTTTCAGAATGGTAGGTGCACCGCTAGGGGGCGTATTTGACAGTTAAAATTTTAAAAAGCAAAATTTTTCAAAATTTACTCAATTAAGGGGCATATTAAATATTATAATCTGATTCCTCGACAAATTCTGCATATTTTTTATTTGAAAAGTTTTAGTCTATCTCTTCAAATAAGAGGTGGGAGAGAGTGGGAACCTTATTACGAAAAAGCGCCTTTAATTCCGGTTCTGCTTGACCGATTTTAATAAACTTGATGTTGTTTGAAAGAGATTTTGTTAAACAATAGAAAATTTGTAAATTTGAAGCAATCCAATTAATAACATAAATGCTAGAGGGCGCTGTTTAATATTTCTTAATATTGTGTTTTCTCTTTACAATTTTAAATAGAAGCATAAAAATTTAAGTAGGTCTTTAAAAAGTAGACTAAATTAGCAATAAAGCAATGAAAACTGCAAGTCGATATCTTTTTCCTATCCTGAGATATCGTAAGAAACAGGTAAATGGCGGAAATTGTTCTTCCAACGTCTAGTAGGCTAGTTCGCATTAACGGAAATTATTAAATTTAGCCTGGATGAAAAGATCTTACATTAGTATGCAGTAATTTAAACTGTTATCATACTAATGTTATGATAGCCGCTAGATTACCTAAATGTAATGCTGTTTCTACTAACAATGAGAACAAATTATAAAATAATAATGTGATAAATCTAACATTTTTTTAATTATATAAGAATGTTATATTTGTTTTCAAACGATCTGTTAGTAAATCAAAAGCATAAAATATCAATAAAAACCGATATTTGTCCAGCAACAACAAATACAGTTTAAAATATGAATTACGATTTACTGACGACAACAAAATTAGTAAAGAGGGCCATGTAAGATATAAAATAAATTCCCTGTTGAAAACAAGCAAGGTATAATTTTCACACATATGTCAAAAATTATTCATCGTGTTGCATTTAATAGACTTTCTTTATCTTTTCGTACCACAATGATTCTTACAAATGAAGAAGCATTTGATATGTTGGCAGTTTATTTTGAATGTATGAGAAATGCAACCGTTGCTGCTATAGTGTATGCAGTACCCAAACAGACGGCATCACAGCAGAAGAGTTTTTCTCCGACTCGCACACCGTGTGCGTACTACTGGAAATGTGGATCTTCCTGTGTACCGAAGGCAACGCAGAGGTAGAACAAAGGAAAATGTTATTGATGCTTTATTTTATTTTATTATGTTAATACTTGGGTATATGTCGAACCACCGCCCAAAATATTTTAAGAGAACACAGGTGACTACCTATTTATTAATGCATGTTTTATTCGGTACTATAATGATAAAAATGTTTTAATTTCTGTCGTTTGTCGTTATACGTTTCTCATTTTTATCATACCGAAAATGTCATTACATCAAACTTGTGACAACATGACTAATGTATTTGCCGCCATTTTATGTCCAGTTTCAATAAAACACCAAATTATTTAATGAAATTATCTTATGCTATGTGAATCGATTTTAAGTAACAACATGATAGTTAAGTGAGGCAAAGTAAAGTAAAAAGGTACCAATAATAAAAAATAATGAGAGGCCGGGGGAAAAAAGTTCGTAATAACATTACGAGAGTTAATGCATTTAAAGTCCTTTTTCGTTTACTAACAACGAAGGACTTCAATGTGTCTTATTGATCTGATTACTTTATAATATATACTATTTTAGATTTTAGATAGAGAACCTGAATTAAAGGCGTTTTTTCGTAAGAAGGTTCCCCCCCTGTTATTTGAAGAGATAGACTAAAACTTGTCAAATAAAAAATATGCAGAATTTGTCGAGGAATCTGATTATAATATTTAATATGCCCCTTAATTGAGTAAATTTTGAAAAATTTTGCTTTTTAAAATTATAAGTGTCAAATACGCCCTCTAGCGGTGGACCTACAATTCTGAAAATAATTTTCAGGCGTTTCTCGAGGCCATTTTGTTATAAAATTTTTTCCCGAACCCGTGCTGTAATCCATTCTTGAGATATGGCCGACGACCGTTCTTAGTTGGCCGCCGGTACAAACATTTATGTAATGCTTTAGTTGTTAGCCGTAGAGTAGCTTTTGTAGTTCTTTACTGTTTATGTTTTCTGTGTGACAGCCAATTTTGAGTAATTTATGTAGTTCTTTGCTGTTTGTGGATTTGTGTCATATCCTACGTTGTGTTATTAACACCTTTTTAGTTGCTACATAATATTTTTCAATTTTTTAATACATATTAGGCTTTTCCTTCATATTGGAAAATTCATAGTAATGATGCAAATCAAATTTATTTCCATGGTTCATCATATTAGTAATTACGATATGCATTCGTCAATCAACAACGGCTTACGTGGCCTACCATACTAATACTTCTGAAATTAAACTGGAAAAATGGACGTATTTCTTTAGACTTGGAAATAACCAGGTCAGAAAGAACGCTTCCTTAAAAGGTCATCGTGAACTATTGTTTCCATTTAAATAAATGTATGTCTATTTGGTAACTCAAAAACAAAACTTTATATCAAAATATCGATTTAAATGCCTTATAAAGACCATAATTATTTATAGCTTTTCCTTTGCTCTTTTTTTCTTAAAATGGAAACAACGGAATTATTCGCATTTAACCCTTAATTAGTCGCGCTGGCACATTTTATGTGCCATTTTTAGATTAACGGATGTAATTTCTTTACAGATCGATAATCATACTCACGTGGCTATCTAACCTACCGCCATACTGTCTTGCAAGAGTACTCACAGTGGCATTACGTTCCTAACGTTAGTAGATTTGTTATCGGTGTCTGACGTTGACGTTGCACAAAGTGGTGCACTAAATATTCCGCTTGATTAATTATGTAAGTATTTTTTTTTGTCTTTCAAATTTGGTTTCAAATGAATTAAATGTAGTTTGTGATTTAAGTTGAATATATACTAATAGTTTTGATATTTTCACAACAAATTACTAAACAAATAGCTCTATAAAAGTATAATATCAACAATAACAAGTCGTTTTTATTCACATTTCATAGGTTTGGCGTGCCTATAAGATATCCAAATTGCCTGACTGAGGAGGGGCTGCAACTTATTGCGAATGCAATTGTGAATGAGCAGCCTGAGGATGAAGTAGGTGGTATAGAGGAGAAGGAGAGTTCAGAAGATGAGATCATCAATGAAAGTGAACATGATTCGTTATCGAAAATAGAAGCAAGTGACGAAGAACGTTTTGAAAGTGATGGCAGTTTGGAAGGTAGTGAAACTCTTTCAGAATGTTCAGACCAAAATGAAAATATTTTTGTTGGTAAAGATAAAACAACAGTATGGAATAAGAATCCTTTGGTCAGTAAATTTAGAAAGACAAATCGCAAAAATATAAACTAAAGCAAAATTCAACCAATATCAGTGATAAACTAAGTGCTTTTCAGATATATTTTGCGGACGACATTATTGAACATATTGCTTTGTGCACAAATATATTCATTGAAACAACACAAGGAAATTTTGACCTAGTAAGGACGCCAGAAAATTTCCAAAATGAAATTTTAGCGTTAATGGGATTACTTTTTATTTCTGGTGTTAAGAAGCAAAACCATACTAACTTCCTCGAATTGTGGACGAATGATAGATCGGAAATTGAAATTTTTAGGGCATGCATGAGCTATAAGAGATTCTTATCCTTACTGTCAGTTTTACGATTTGACGACAAAAGAACTAGGCATGAAAGGCTAACAAGCGGTAAACTAGCCCAATTAGATTTATGATTGACAATTTTGTTTCTAAGTGTAAGGAAAACTTTTGCCTTGGCGAAACGTTGACAATACATGAAATGTTAATTCTATTTAGAGGAATGTGTTCTTTCATCCAGTACATTTCGAATAAGCCCGCGAAGTACGGATTAAAAATGTTTGTTGTATGCGATTCAAAGACATTTTACGTTTCTAATTTGGAACTGTATTGTGGTGTACAGCCAGAAGGTCCCTATAAGCAGTCTAATACCCCGACAGATATTGTCAATCGGTTAGTCCAACCGTGTAAAGGGCATAACTGCAATTTAACCTGTTATAATTGGTATTCTAGTTATCCACTAGCAACATCGCTTTTGAAGGATAAGGTGACTGTGGTTAGAACACTCAAGAAGATCAAACGGGAGATACCCTCAGAACTCCTTCCAAATAAAACAAAACCAGCACTTTCAAGTGTTTTTGCATTTCAAAAGATGTAAGTCTCGTTTCTTTTGTACCAAAACGAAATAAAGCTGTGGTTTTGATATAAACCATACACAGTGACGCAAATGTGGATGAAGAAACTCAAAACCCGAAATTATACTCTTCTACAACTCCACAAAACGTGCTGTAGACTGTGTTGACCAGATGTGTAGTAACTACTCTGTGTCGAGGAGAACCAACAGGTGGCCTTTGTCCATCTTCTTTCAGTTACCCAATATTGCTGGAATAAATGGCCAAATTTTGTACAATGCAAAAATATAGAAAATCCTTGCATGGATAGAAGAACTTTTCTAAAAATCTGGGTATGTCGCTAATTAAACTTCATCTCTCTGACAGGGCTGAAATCCAATCTCTACCTTCTGACATAAAAGCAATACTATCGAAATATAAACATCAAGAAGACCAAGAAGAAGAGCCGGCAGCAAAAAGAAAAGTTGTCGATGTGTATTTTGCACTAGAAAAGAAACAAAACACAACTATAAGATGTTCACTGTGTCAAAAGCTGGCTTGTAGTGAGCACGTAACAAAAACAATTTTGTGTATTGAGTGCAACAACCAAAGTGATGATCAAAGTGATTAATTTTATTATAAATACGATTATCATTCATTTTCATGCGACTTTTCTGATGTTTTATGATTTTAATTTCCAGAATATTTACTGTTTTTGTTGTTAGTGTAAATTGTTATTGCCCTAATATATGCATAAACACTCAAATTTATTGTTTTGATACCTGGTTTATATTATAATAATCAAAACAGCAACAAAATGTAGTGGCACATAAAATGTACCGCGCGGCTAATCAAGAGAAATTTTAAAGCGCGACTAGTTAACCCATTCGCTGCGCCTGTCACGGATCCGTGACACGCAGGTCTCACCACAGTGCGCGCGACACGGATCCGTGACGAATGTTATTCCATTTTCACGAAGCAGTACGCTGTTAGCACTCAAGGAGAGAATACCTTTGTTGGACAGTGTGTTACAAAGATATCAGTTTGCATAAAAAATTTTACCGTTTTAGATTTTTATTTACTAAGCTGTGTAACGTAACAATGAGTGGAGAGGGACTCTCAACGTCAAAAAAGAAAGGTGACGATAAGAAACCCTAAACAAGTTTCTGAGGTTGAGTTGTTAGCCCTATTAGAGGCTTCAGACGACGAATTTGATGATTTATACAGCGACGATGGGGATAAAACTTTTGAGCCGGACACATCGGGCTGCTAAGAAAGTGCCGACGATGCAGAAGATGGTAGGAATTATCTTAATTTTATTCTTTTTATTGTCTATTGTTCGTTTCACAGATTTGCAGAGTAATATACAAGGAGTGGTACCTCAACAAATAGCGACACCAGCACCATCGGTCGCGGGCGGTGATAATGTTCCAAATTGGTCCGGTAACGTGCAAGGCATGAGATATTTTCCATTTACAAAAATAAACGAACTATTAGAAGTCATTCCGAACAACGAACCCGTCGACTATTTTCGAGCAATATTCGACGATGAGATTCTTGCAATGATTGTAAGTGAAACAAACCTTTACGCGGAAGAAATCTTTTGTGTGCAGGTATTTCTGAGAAATCAAGAATTACCAAATGGAAACCCGTTACACCTGACGAATTGCTAAAATTTGTAGCTCTTGTCATTCACACAGGCACAATACGCTTAAACCGATTGCAGGACTATTGGAAAGGGCATCCCTTATTCAACATAAAGTATTTTCGGAGCATATGAGTAGGGATCGTTTCCTGATAATTATGAGATGCCTACATTTTGCAAGAAATACGCCGATGGAGATTCCCACAGATTGCTTGCACAAAATACGACCAATTGTAGATTTTTCAATAACAAGATGGTACAACTTTACTACCCTGAAAAACAGTTATCGGTAGATGAATCGATGGTACTGTGGAGGGGACGTTTAGCCTTTCGCCAGTACGTCAAGAATAAGAGGCATAAATACGGCATAAAATTGTGTATTCTGACCGAGCCAAGTGGTGTGATTTTGAAATCAATAGTATATACCGGAGCATTGGATGATTCCAGTGGAAAAGGGCACACAACGAAGGTACTTCTTGAGCTCATGGCCAACTATTTAGATTCAGGGGACGCTGTATACTTGGATAACTTCTATAATTCATTTCAGTTGGCAGATAAACTGACAAGTCGTAAGACCTACTGCACAGGCACACTAAATCCTCAACGCAAACACAACCCCAAGCAAATCATAAACGAAAAATTAAAAAAGGGTGAGACTATTGCAGCTTTTGCTAACAATGTCATGGTTGCTAAGTGGAAGGACAAACGCGACGTTGTATACATTTCTAATGAGGCAAAGAAAATTCCCATGCCGAAAGCGTCAGAGCACTTGTTTATAAAAATTACGTCAATAAATGGAAAGTGGGAGACAAACAGGAAACGGTGTCGGGATTGTTCGCAGAAGAAAATTCGGAAAATGACTTTATACCATTGCGCGAAATGTTCTCAGCAGTCTGGTCTCTGTGTTGGAGAATTCTTTGACATTTTCCACGCGAATAACTGAGTATCACGTTTGTATTCCGTGTTACCGAAATTTTTTTTATATTTTATAAACATTTTTGGTTACTGTCATTTAGTTGTTTTGCTCTGTTTACCGAGTTATTATAAATAGTCTTCGTTTTAGTTTTAGACTTTCACTTGACTTATGGTTTTGTATTGTTTGTTTTCAAGGTTTACTTTTAAGTTTTTTTTTTTTTTGTATTTATAATAATAATAAAAGTTTATTTCGTTATGTGTATAACAATTTTCATCCGAAACGTCACCAAAATTACGTGTCACGTTTCCGTGTTGGGCGCACCTGACTAAAATTCAATATTAGATGCGCCTGACACTGATCCGTGCCGCAAACCCAAAAGGGCATAGATATACATATATCCAGTGTTGGGTAGGATCTAGATCAAAGTGATCTAGATCCACTAAACGGATCTATGATCTGGATCTAGATACTTTGCTCTGCTAGGATCTAGTATCTGGATCTAGATCACATTTTAACAGATCTTTAGTACTTGAATCCAAAGATCCATTAGAATATTTTAAAATGTATTTTAAGGGTATTTTGTAAAATTTTTAACTGGCTTGAGGCAACAGAGCTTTATATTTAAAAAATATATTATGCTCCGTTACGACCGTTACATCCGTACCCCACAGAGATACATACACATTTACACAATTACCTACTGCCTGAGGCATGTTAAATTCCGAAATAACCAATAATAGAACTATTCATTGCCTTTGTTAATATTTGCGTCGGTTGTTTTTGTTTCCCAAAGCTACAAAGGCAGGTAATGACAGCTAAGTGCTAATCTAATGACTTAATGAGTAATGACAATGGGGTCATCCATCCATTAAAGTAGGTACTTAAGTTAAGTGGAACTGGAATTCCCTGTTGCTAATTTAATCGAACAAAAGGAGGTATAGAAAACAACAATCTTGTCTTCAGTTCTTAAGAATACGACTTTAAGTAAAGCACATTTGTTAATTGTTAGTTAGATCAACAATGAGTGACGAAGCTGAATTAATGGAAGTTCCGCCAATCTTAAGCGGTAAATTTTATAAAATTTTATCAAAATGTGACAACAAGATAGTGACCCAGTGTCTAAATTGTCCCGCACAAATACAAGGTCATGTGACTTCAACAGGAAATTTTATTCGGCATATGAAGGTATGTATTAATATAGTTTTGGCAGAATTTTAGTATCATTTATTGAATTCTTACGAAATACATCATCTGATATATCAAAACGTGATTTGTAGACTTAATTTTTCTTATTAAATTCTATATGAATTACGTAAAGTATTTTTGTTGCAAAATACTTAGTTTCTCGTGTAAAAGAAGGTTTACAAAAGGTTGAGATTTATTTCTTAAAGTCCCTAATGCATCAAAAACTTTTTAAATGTTTATGATACCTGTATTCATAAAAAGATGGGATTCAGTCGCTTTCAAAATTGGTGTTATCTAAATTTTGACTGAAACTTGAAGTGACTTCAATCTGAATTTTATAAATTAACATACACTTTCTCCTTTTTTCTAGAGAAAGCATCCAGTAACATTTAGCAAATTCGATGCAGAAAAGACAACAAAAAAGTAAAACCGAAATTTTATCAATGAAGAATTTCAACAAGACTAACATTTTCAACGATCTACCAGTTCTACCACAAAGAACTCGGTTAACAAACTCGTCTTAGATTACATAATTGAAGAGATGAGGCCTATTTGTACAGTCGAAAAACCCGCATTTATTAGGTTAGTAGAAGGACTTTCTGGCAAAAACCTTGTGACCGAAAAACGCTCAAGAGTAAATTAGAAGAAGAGAAATCAGCAGTTATTGGTGCTGTAATAGAAGAATTAAATAAAACCAAATACGTCTGTACAACTGCAGATGTTTGGAGCACCAATAACAAAAGTTATCTTGGTATGACTGCACACTTTATCGATAGTAATAGCTTCCAACGTAAATCTTTTGCATTAAGCTGTAGGCGATTTAAATTTGCACACACATTTGACAGAATTGCGGAATTAATAAGTGAAATTCATAACGAATACAAATTAAATCTCGGTAAAATTTCAGGAACGGTAACAGATAACGCAAGCAACTTTAATAAAGCTTTTAACGTATTTACTGCTTCTATATGTAATAAGAGCAGCGATAGCGAATTAACAGAGTTGCAAAATCAAAATGATGTAGATGTTGAATCATTACCTGCTTTTGATACTGACAGTACTTACGTGCTTTTGCCCGAACATTTTAAGTGTTGTTCGCATACTACTCAGCCTCGTAATTACGATAGATGCAGCTAAAGCATTTGAAAACATAAGGTATAAAAAATGTACGATACTGTTTTTGGGAAAGCTTATTCTTTATGGAATTTAGTGAGTAGGTCAACTAAGGCGTCGGATCAGTTAGAAAATGTTTGCGGTGTCAAATTGAAAGTTCCTTGTCCTACTCGTTGGAATTCCTTGTATGACGCATGTGTTAAACTAATTAATATTGAAGCAAAATTAAGTGATGTTTGTAAGTTATTAAAATTAGACGTGTTCCAACTGTCAGATTTTGTGTTTTTAAACGAATATATTTCTGTTACAAAACCTATAGCCGTTGCAATAGATATTTTACAAGATGAAAAACTTGTCAGTTAGGTACTGTTTTGCCAACACTTTTCAAAATTAAAGCTAGCTTAGAAGCAATGACAAAACTGACATTTTGTTCCAAATTAAGAGAATGTTTATTGAACGGCTTTACAAAACGTTTCTCTAATATAATGGATATTAAAAATTCTAGTAGTCGACCATACCTGTTATCCACAATTTCTAACCCAAAATTTAAATTATGGTGGTTAAAATTACCCCTTCAAAATGAAACAGCATTCTGTCAAACGCAATTATTGTGTGAACTTAACAATTCCGGATTTCAAGAAAATCTTAATAATTCAGAATCAGAAATTCAGTTCACACTTACTGAAAAAAAATCCTCTACCACGGACGAATTCTTTGATTTTTTTAAAATAAATACTCAATCGCAAACAACATTTGATTCAGAATGCACAAATTATTTTAAAGACACAAGCACTAACTATGAGCAATTAAATATGTACCCTGCTATAAAAGAAATCTTTTAAAATATAATTCTATACTTCCTTCATCTGCCCCCGTTGAAAGGATATTTAGTATGGGTAGACTAATTTTAACTCCTCGTAGGAATAGATTAGGTGATGATATATTTGAGATGCTATTAATTTTAAAACAAAATAAAATAAAATTAGATAATAAAATGTAATTATGTAATGTATACTTATAATAACTTAGATAAATGTCCCTATCCTTATAATTGTATAACAACTATGTGTTAAGTTAAATTAACAATTAACATTGCAACTTGCAAGTGTAAATGTGTACCTAATACTAATTTTGTAATTTGTAGTGCGTTAAATAATTAATGTCAGTTTTCAATAAAAACCTATAAAAATTATATTTGTATATTATTTTTCTTAATAATTTAACCTTACGGACTAATATTTGTATTACATGAAAAATGATCGTGGGAATGGGAGTACTACTCATCAGTAGCAATACTAGCAATTAAAGATAATATTAATAATTAGAAAAATCTCGAAACAATTTTAGGAATGTCGGATCTTTATAAAAGATCTAGATCCCATTTCAAGGATCTTTGATCTTTATCTAGATCCATTTTTACGTACGGATCTTGGATCTTAATCTATATTTTAAAAATGTGTTTGGATCTGTATCTAGATCCTAAATAAATGGATCTTACCCAACACTGCATATATCCATATATAAAGTAGAAAATGTTATTTTTGTAATCGTTACTTTTAATACATAAAGAGAAAAGTGGTATATAACTAAATATATAAACTTTTTTATTTATGTATTTAATTTGACATTTGTCAACAAATATTTCAAAATTTAATTTTTTCTAATTTTATGTGAACGATTACAAAATGTATTCGAACACGTGCGCTGTCACCTTTTGGTGCTCGGCCATATATTTTATCCCTCGGCTACGCCTCGGGTAAAAAAGAACAGCCTCGCACCAAGAAATGTGTAAACAGCGCACTAGTTGCGAAATCTACTATTATTAGATTAAAAAACAGTGATTCTGCTGCAAAAGCTGTGCCGCTCCTCAGACGGACACAGTCAGTTCTGGTAGCAGCGAATGGGTTAAGGGTTAAAGAAGTTACAGAAAATTGCGTTCTGAAGTATCAGTTAGCTTTGGACTTTCTGAAGAAAATAAAAGGTGTAGTAAATTGACCTCATAAAATAGCAAATCTTTCCCCATTCAACCGTCTTTCTATCTGCTTTAGTTTCCTAGATCTCCATAGTAGACATAAAAAAACTCACCCTGTATATGGCACTTTGTATTATATGATCATTATTTGTCGATTTCCTAAGTTTTCATCTAATTAAATACATTTAATCTGAATTTATTGCATAATATTCTTTACACACCTGCGTTTAATGTGCATAATAATTAATCTAATACAAGCACAGTATGTAAAATTAAAATAAATTGTACATCAATCTAATATAACAAGCAGTTCAGAATCTCTGCTTGTATTTTAACAGGTGCAAACACCTTCGAGATTTCATCTTACGGACCAATGCACTGTATTAATGAACTACGATTATATAGTAAGTTCAAGATTTGTTCTACATCTTTTATGGAACGTGAAATATTCACTAAATGAGCAAGCTAAATTCCATAGTAAAATTTATTGTGTTAGTATACATTCACAATAAATAGAGTTATTTAGATCCTTTACGTTTAAATAGGATATAAAGCCTTGAGTTGGCACAAATTTGTAGAAATATTTAATACTTGTCTTATTTCATTAGTAACATTCTTTTAAGTTTAATTGTTGGTTAATGCAGGCTTAAAAGGCACAATACAAAACAGTACAAAAAGAAATACAAGACCATCTAAAAAAGACTAAGTGGCTGTCCTAGTTAAATGGAGATGTATTATACTGTAGTAACAAAATGGGTATTAATGACTTTACGTGAAATGCCTTTCTACTCGCTGAATTGTGGCTAAAGCAAAGAAATAGGAACTTTTCAACAACTATAACAATTGCTTTTAAACACAATTTGGGTTTTTATAATTTAAATAGAGAGAGGATTTTGAATTTACTAAATGCATTTTTAGCGAACAGAAAAGATAGAGTTACAAACTGATTTTTGTATTATCGGAGTATATATTTTAGTACGATAAGATCGAGCAAGCGGTGTTTCTAAGTGCGTCTAAGGGTTTTAAGTGTTAAATTGTACAGTGAAAATTGCACGGCTACTTAAATATACGATAAATACGTATATAAATTTAAATAAAGTTAGATAAATAATTAGTATTGAACT
Organism: Vesta saturnalis; assembly: GCA_036346205.1. Classification (NCBI taxonomy): domain Eukaryota; kingdom Metazoa; phylum Arthropoda; class Insecta; order Coleoptera; family Lampyridae; genus Vesta; species Vesta saturnalis. The sequence continues at coordinate 656,387 of JARFJB010002516.1, forward strand.
AAGTAAATTGAAGTAAAGATCTAAATTGGTAAAGTTGGCCAACGTATTAAACACTCTACCTTTACCAATGATTACAAAATGTTACTGTATACAGAGTGCGTTCCGACCTTCTAATGATTCAGATCCTTATCACAAAAATCCAAAATTCTGTCAATTGCAATATTTTAATTGCACCTCCCAATTCACGTACTAACCTACCATGGTAGAACAGGGTAAACCTGCACCTCCCGATCCCTTACCTTAGCCCTGACAACGACGGCAACGCCGACCGTGACATATGCTGCCATAGCCTCATTACCAGTAGCAGTAACACGGCATTTAACAGCCACTACGATGACGAGAACGACCACCAGATCACCACCCTAACCCTCAACCTCTACCTTGCCGCCCTAATCGAAACCTTCCAACCCACCCCGACCACTGAAGTGGAGAAATCCATACAACCCACATTCGGAACCCCAACCGTCACCATATGCCAGCTGTACGGCCCAACTCACACCCGACCCGCACCAAAACCCGTCTCCTTATCATGCATCATCCACAAGGTTGATCGTGATATTACCCCAGAAGAGATTACACAGGTTGTTACGTGTTTAACCCTAGTCGCCCGGACAGTGGTACACCTGTACTTTTTTGATTTTAAACTGAAATATTTCAGAAATTAGAAGGCCTTGAGAGTTGAGTTTTCTTCACATCTCCAAGTACTTATTTCTAACTTATTGTGAGCTCTTGAAACTCTATTATTACGCAAAAATTCGGGCGTAGAGTAATTTCTTTGAACCTACCCAGTTGCAGTCGGACATTGGTACATTTGTACCACCATGTATTTTCATTGAGTTTCTTACAAAAAATGCAGTTTGTAATTATTCCTATTAATTTTTTTCAATATAAGAAAAATATAAAGGTACTACATACTAGTAAAAAATAAGAATAAAATTAAATTAAAAACTTAGGTAGGTTCTGGCTGTCTATAGGGGTCATTGCATTTGTATGTTTGGGTGGAATGGATGGCACAAATTGGACCGTTGCAACGAACACGAGCATTCCTTGTCTTCCTCTTCTTCTTGTCAACTTGGTAGCATTTATAACAAATTCCCTTTACCTTCCGATGCCCATGTACATCTTTTTGTTCTGACAAAACAGCACCAGATCTAGGGGGAATGGTAGAGACTACTTTTTCTCCCAAAACAATTTCCATCGAGTTCTTGATCAAGAAATGGCTAGTAATAAAAGGTACTTTAGATCTTGCTTTCACTTGTTCTATACATAGTTCGTGTGCCAAACAATCCAAGAAGCGTCTACGAGAATCTTTGGCATTTTCATCTGGGTGTAGCGCTTGATAAATAATGTATGCAGCGAGACCAATTGTATCGAGCATGTTGAAAAATACTGCTAATGGCCACCTGTTCGTTTTCCTTTTTGTGGTGTAGTTCCCAACCATTCTGTCATACACATCAACCCCACCCTTTGTTTGGTTGTAGAAGTGGTTGATTTCTTCCTTGTTGTTAATTTTTTCTCCTGGCTCACCGCAGTGCATACTGCTCAATAAATAAACGGCCTTATTTCTCTTTACCGTAATGGAGAGCAATGTACAATCGTCTTGAAAAGCATAACGGGTCGTACCAATTTCATCGTTTGGTTGGGGCTTCAATTCATTCGGAATATACCGTTTATTTTTTCGTAATGTTCCAACCAAAGACATATTTTTCAAAGCCAGCATTTTTAAAAGTTGTAATGATGTATAAAAATTATCACAGGTTACGTTTCTACCAGAATTGTAATATTTAGATACTAGAGACATTACTGTATTTTCGCCCACATTTATTTGTCTTGGTTGGCCAACTGGCTTTCCTTGGTAAAGTACTGATCTAAGCGGATAATATGTCAAAGCATCGCAGGCGACAAAATATTTGAGGCCATAAGATTTAGGTTTATCAGGAATGTACTGAATAAACGGTGCTCTACCACGATAGGGAAACAATTGTTCATCTACTGTAATTGTTTCATTAGGATAGTATAATTCTTCCAACCTCGTATTCATCATAGCCCACAGCTCTGAAATTGGCGCAGCCTTGTCATTCACACGTCTCTCGGCACGTGTGTGTACGTTGTCGAATCGTATAGCTGATAATACTTGCTTGAATCTATCACGCGACATTGTTGCATGAAACAGAGGTAATGAACGACTGCCCCACAGATCATGCAGTGTTAAATCGTTCCGTTTGTTGACACCCATTGCATACAGCATACCAATAAATGCATCTAACTCTATATGGCTAAATTGTTTCCATAGCTCGTTATTATTAGGGCTTTTCTCATTGTATTTGCATACCATTTCGAGACCTTTACGATTTGTGTGCATTACTATTTGGGTCTTTATATCATCACTGAACAATAGATTAAAATTTCCTTTTTGACATACAACTATTAACCAGTCTCCCATTTACACCACCTGAAAAAACCCAAGATTCAGATTTTTGGATTCAATTTTATTTAATTTATTATTTATTGTGTTTACCTTTGCGGTGCATGACGTTCAAACGACGCCTTTGTGATAGCACTGGTGGAACAGAAAACCATTCCGTGCCATCGGGAGCAATAAACTTATTTCGAGTTTGTGTCGGTTCACGTTGCACATCGTCTTCTTCGTAATTATGCTCCTCGGGTTCAGCCACTTCAATTTCGTGGTCTTCCTGTTCAGCATCGGACGCTACTTCATTATCTGGAACCCAATCTTCATCGGCTTCCAAATGAAAAATCTCATCATCACTTTCGAACAAAATATCGAACTCCTTTTGCGTTATACTAATAAAACCGGGTTCAAATTAGTAAAACTAGACTCGGAAAAAGACAGAAAGGAGAGCATTATATAAAATACTTACGTTTCTAAATTCAAATTTCCCTTTCGGTCCCACGTCAGCTTATCTAAATTTGATTGCGGTCTATGCATTTTTTATACAAGTGCCACTACGCACAACACAAAACTTTGTTAGAACTAAACGCGCCAACAAGTCGCCTGTACACTGAAATGACAATGTAAGCAGGTAAATTGTAACTGTAACTATAACTGTAATAAAGTACCTACTTAACTAAAGCAACGAAAACGTCCGAAGACAAAAGTCTTACTCAGCGATAACGATAACTAAAACGTATACAGCAGCAAATAACATCTTCACTTGATACAAAGCACATACATACGTATATTAAGCAGTGGTACACGTGTACCTCGTTCGTCTAAATATGATAGAAGATTCCCCCGGCAGACTAGGGTTAAAAGGGGAAGAAGTAAAGGTATCTCTGATCATTCACAGATAGTGAACACAGCGAACTAGCTCAAAAGTGTCGGATAGGGCGAGGTCAGAGAAGAAAGGACGTTAAATATGCCGGCGCCAAGAGCTGCTTCCCTAAATAGAGATTAAATTCACCGCTGTCCCGACTCTTGGACAGTGGTGCAGAAGAATGAGCAAGGAGATTGAGTGAGCAAGGAAATAGAAATAAGTGTAAAAAAAACAACTGAGTAATATTTTATTTTTAAAATCAAAACCAAATCGTTGAGGCTGTAGATCGAATTAATCTACAACAAAAACAATAGATATAAATACTCCAAATGTACAAAAAAAGAAAATTAAATACCGTTCGCAAACAAAATAATTTTATTCTGGGCTCGTCACCTGTGAACCAGTAATTTGTATATTTACTTTTTTTTTAAACAAAAGGCCTTCCTTTGTATACCTAAAAGAAAACATATATCGACGCCTATACAAAGCGTAAATTATTACCAAATAATAATAAAAAAACTTGCGGTGGTTTACACAAAACAGATAATAAAGAAATAATTTTTATATTGAGCAAAAATTTTATAGCTCAGCCAGCATTTCTTTTAAACAATAATGAATCAAATATATATGGAAATCTAATAATTGCTTAACACTGTGCGGACGGCGGGGGCTTCTCAGGCCCGGTTGGCGAGCTTAAACCTCTCTAATTAATTTTGGGGAAATAATAGAGATGTGAAATTTTTTGACATTTCCTACTTCTATGATCGCTTCAAATTCCTGGATTTTTTTCCTCAAAACAATTCTATCTAAAATAAAGTTGACTATCGTTTCAGACGGGTGGGCCTCCCAGGCCCTTCTATATAAAACCATATTACATGTCTCTGTGGTTGCACTATGTTTTGTATCGGTCGATAAGATCACAATACCCTCCTACTGTCACAGTTTGGCCTTGTAGCGCTTCGGTTTAGAAGAGGAGGAAGGATGAGTGATCCGTTGCGCGGTAATTATTAATCATCAGTATCTCTGTAGAGTTGTTCGAGTAAACGTGTCGTTATTGTTAGTTTCATAATGCAGAAAGAAGACCTCTCACTATTGCTGAACTTGAAAAATTATAGCAGAGAAACTTTTTAATGATGTGGAGACTGATAGTAGTGATATTGAAGAGGAAATGAAGATATTGTATTTGATCCCGAACCAATCTCCGAAGTAAGTCATAATGAGCCAGATATTGATGTAAGTAGTTTACACTCTAACTCGATTTATACCGCTAATAAAGAATACTGGTACATATAAAAAATGAGGAACAAATTTGGTGCTCCTTGCCGCTTACAGGTCCAAAAGGGCGAAAAAGAGAATATAATGTTCTGAAAGAAGGGAGGGTCCTACTCCATCGGCTGAAAGAAGATGTTCATCAGTATCAGACAGTTTTTATTATATTTTAAACAACCCCTTTTGGACAAAATATGTAATTGGCGTAATAAAGAAGCGCAAGTTGTAAAGGCTGGAAAGAACTAACAACTGAAGAGCTGAAGAAATATGTGGGCTTACTTATTCTGATGGGTGTTTATAAATCAAAAAACGAGGATATCAGTACTATGTTTAGTCGTCAAGATGGTCGCCCCATTTATAATAAAATAATGAGCCGCGATCGGTTCAAAGAGATTACACGCATCATGAGATTTGATGACGCAGAAACAAGACGAATACAAAGAACTGATGATAAGTTACAGCCTATTCGTGAAATTTTGAGTATGGAATGGCTCCTTGAGAGAAGTTTATGTTCCTGGATGGTCTATGAGTGTGGATCAGCAATTGGTAACTTTTCGCGGCCGTTGCCCCTTTCGCCAGTACATACCCTCAAAACTTGGAAAGTACGGCATCAAGTTTTGGATGATTTGTGATTCTTTCACAGGATATGTTTGGAAAGTCCACATTTACAAAGGAAGACAAGCTGGAGAACAACGAGAAGTAAAACAGGGAGAAAGGGTAGTAAAGGATATGGTACAAGAAATAATAAAAAGTGGGAGAAATGTTACCTGCGACAATTTCTTCACAACTTACTCATTGACAGAAGAACTTCTAAAAATAAACCTGACATTAGTGGGAACCATTAGAAAAAACAAACCTGAACTCCCACTAGAATTCATTGCTACAAAAGGTCGTGCAGTTCATTCGTCAATATTTGGATATCAAAACGGCGCTATGATTGTTTCATATTGCCCAAAAAGAAGTACCATGCATGACCAAGCTGGAGTTGATAAAAACAATGAAGATAAGCCAGATGTAATAACTACTTATGGCGAAACTAAAGCAGGAGTAGACAAAGCCGACCAAATGCCGCGACATTATTCAGTAAAAAGGAAAAGCCTCACTGGCCAATGATTGTCTTTTCAAACATGATCGACATAAGTGCTCTAAATGCTTTCATAATTTTTATGGTCAATAAAGGAGAAGAAAATTTTTGATAGCTCTTGGTAAAGAACTAGGTGGAGTTTTTGAGGAAGAACCATCGCAGAAAGCTGCACCTGAGGAAACTGGTAAATTAGCTGAATCAAAAAGAAGAAGGTGTCACATTTGCCCAAGCAAAAAGGATAGAAAGTCAAAAAATGTTTGTTTAGATCATAGTCGCTTGATATGCGCAAAATGTAAATAATTTGTTACTTAATTTCTTACTAATTACTTAATTCATGTAGCCTAATAATTAATATTTTCTTAAATACAAACTCTCAAAGTCATGCAAATTTATTTTATAATCTTAAAACATTGTTTCTTAGCTAAAACGGTGAGAGGCCTGATAGGCCCGCTCCGTCGTTAATGCTATACGAGAAGCTCCGCCCGCAGAGTGTTAAATTTCAAGAAAAAAACAGGTTAATAATTAATTTCTACACCAAATGCAATAAAAACATATGTTTACATGACGGTTAGTTAGGCTACTTTTACAATTAAAGTGATGCTGCGCACAACACAAAAATGGCAGCCAAACTAGGTACAATTAGATGTTACTATTATAATCACAAAACAAAATGAGGGAAGAAAATAAGGGTAACAGGACAGATAATAAAGGTCACATAGTTGTGAAGTGAAAGATTAATGATACAGCAATAAGGATATAGTGATAACAGGTATACGAATATAGGTTAAGATATTATTGTGACTGACTAATTGGTTTACATTATTTTTAGCAGGTGTACTTTATCATTACTTGTCTAAAGGTTTACACAATAGTTAATGAATTAAAGCTCCTGTGACAATAGAAATAGAATGATCTAACCTTTATATAAGCAGGTAGTAATTACTTTCAGTCAATGCCCTCGGATCACGAACATATGCAGAAATTGTCACGATCCTGTTTTAATTTAGTTACAATTCAGAAGTTAAACCAGAATAGTACTTGAATGTAGATAATATGATGGTATTAGTTGAAGCTAAATCGTTGAGACTAAAAGGAGAAGGTAATTCGTTGAGGCCAAAAGGAGAAGGTAATTAACATGATGTAAGTAAATAATCTTTATTCGTTACCCCTTTGATGGAACGGGCCAAATGAGAATCTATCGAAGTGCTTTCCTTGCTATATGAAAGCATCAATATTCATGTCTTGATTAAAACGTCTTCAAACGCTACGAAAGAAGTCAGGTATTACTAACAAATCAGAGAAATTCACCGGTAACTTACTCAATCTTGCCGAAGAGAATTTTTCTGATACCGCATGTAAGCGAGCAACAAAATTTGTAGATAATGATTAGAAAAGCACCAATTGTTTTATTGCAAATTATGCTTCATGAAAATATATCCGATTATTTAAATCGTATAGTAATATACAGTAATTTTTCAAGAAGACATCAAAAATTTTCAGCGTGGCAAAGTGGACGCCACAGGAAAGAAAGAAGACGTAATTTTTATGTTAAAGTTGTATTATTCAGAATCTATTATATCGACCTTTATGTATCAATAAAAACGAAATTCTAAATTGTGATTTCTCCACTAACGCCATCTAGAGAGGACTTCTAAAAGCTTGTAATATAGTTCACCTCAATTACCTATATTTTAGGATACGTCACCAGAGGGAGTAACAATGCAGATTTTAAATGAAATATTATATATATATATATATATATATATATATATATATGTAAATTTATAACCTACGAACAAAGGTACGAACATTTATATTAGGCTAATAGTAAAATTATTTAGAAATACTATGTGGTTCAAGCTATGAACAGAAACAACGTAAACATTCCTAGAAAGCAGGTGTGAGCAAACATGTACAACTTGTACATAAATTTACAGTGAAATAACAAAGTAACCTAAACATACAAAATCCAAATTATTTCGTTACAAGGTCATCGACATCCTCCTCGTAACCAAGGCCATCCGTGTAGTCTCTATAGCCACCTTCCGTCCCATAACCTTCCTTCGCATCCTTATCAATTCCAAATTATCCATAGACTTCCTCTTGCATAACGGCGTCTGCATGTTCGGCAGACGCTACAAATGAGGGCATCCGTACACACCCAAGTACTGCTCCACCTGCACCCAGGTGGGTCACCTAGCAGTGGAATACCTTACCAGATCACTATAGTGTCCCTCCTGTGGCGGAAGTTACAAATCCCAAGCCTGCCCTTCCATACCCTTGTCAAAATGTAACAACTGCGGCGGCTCCAATTCTACTTACAGCTTGGACTATAAGAAAAGAATGGAGATCCCATCCTCTCCTACCAAGACAGCCTCCATATCCAAGCTGGAAAAAGCTTCCACCAACTCCACCGATCCTACCAATGAGTGCCACGAGAACTTTCTCAACACCTTCCTGCGAGCCCTAACGTTTACTCTGTCCACTATCTCTCCCGATAGGCGTGAGCTTATCACGAATAGGATGGACTACGAAGTGAAAAATTCATTAGACAAGCGATCGTACTGCGCTTGGAGCGGTACAAAGGTAGGTACACCTACCTACGCAACAACCCCGACAGAGGCAAGCGAGGTACTGCACTCCTAACACACTTCGAATTTGTAGCTGCTACGATGCACCTTCCTTCATCTCCTATAATTGTATTCTGCTATTCTGACCCTCCCGAACACAACATTCTGCCCTCTCCATTACTACACTATATATCCAACATCCCCAATGCAGTACTACTCGGAAACCTTAACGCCAGATACCAACAATTCAGCGACACGACAGACAACCCGAATGCACAACTATTAACTGACAAACTACTCAGCGTACGAATAAGAAACATCCACCCCCCGTTTATTGGATATAAGCCCTTCTCCATACCTGACCACATAATATACTCAGAACAACTGATGCAATTTTTCGATAACTACCACCGCGGCACAACAATAACGTCAGACCACTTTCCTCTACTAGTTAAGATATCCCTAGGCTCCCCACTTCCCCCAACACATATCATATCCCTAGGCTCCCCACTTCCCCCAACACATATCACTTATACAGTTAGAAGTTTGCATAATGCTGATTGGAATGCGTTCAAAGAACACATTTTCAATAACCCCCAGATCAACCCCGAAACACAACGGACGATATAGACCAGAGCCGACGTAGCCAATTCAGCAATCCCCACATAAGTTATAGACATCACGCGGAAACCACTCTCCCCGAATCGTTCTCCAGATTAAGGAAAAGCGACGGATATACTGTCGATTTAAAAAAACTAGGGACCCAGTACTAAAAACCGACTCAACGCAATAATCGGACTAGAGATCAACAAATACACCCACAAAATTGGATTAACGAAGAAGCCGTGCTATATTACTGTGAAGGCCCTAAATTTTGGCACAGATTTAAGGTACTAACAAAACAAAAACCAAACACAAATGCCACTTCCTCAAGGTAACTTCGCAGTTTGAGACCAGGCAATGCCGACCTGTTCGATCTTCACCTGCAAACGGTTCTAACTACCCCCGACGATCCATCGTTGGAGAAGCTTTCAAAGGTCAACTTTAGCAAAACCTTGAGGAGTTCCAAAATCAAAACCTTGGACCGTAGGAACTATCCGACAACGACCCGTTCCTTAATCCATTTTCACCCAATCAAATATTACAAACCTTTATACAAGGGAGAAACTTCGCTCCAGGACAAGACGGACTAAACCGTCTAATAATCAAGAACCTACCACAAAACTTCATTAGACAGTTAGCCCAACAAATCCCTTACCCTATTCTATTTCCCGACGGAATTGAAGTGCGCTTCAACCGTCATGTTACCCAAAATTAGATCTGATCTTTCCCAACCGTTATCCTACAGACCGATGTCCCTTTTAAATTGGATGGGAAAATGTGTAGAGACCATTGTGTCCCACCATTCCAAACACCCAGTTCGGCTTCAGAACGAACCGTTCTTGCCATGACCCCCTCGTGAAACTTTATCTGGAATCCTCCAAAGCCTTGAACCAAGGTGATTTCCTCGCAGTCTTCCTTGACATTAAACAGGCATTTGACAAAGGATGGGACGTAGGAATAATCCACAAACTACGACTTTTTACGGATTTTCTACTGCATTCGTCCGACTCCTTCCCTCAAGTCCCACTGACGGATATGAGAAGGTACGAGTACCTCTACTTTACTGACATTTCATCCGACCACCGGAGTTCCGCAAGGATCGTCACTGGCACCTATTTTATACACTATCTACGCCTATGAAATTCACCAAAGTGCAACTCGAACATAACTATAACCCAATTTGCCGACGACACCGTTCTCTGGGTGACTAGTAGGGGCGGAAAAGGCTACAACTACAAGACACAATCATATGCCTAGGCATCACGTTCTCTTGAACCTTGCACTAGCAACAGATGCTCGCAGCGCTCTCAATAAGATGCGCAACCGCGCGTCACCATTGAAAATGCTGCGAGGAAACGTGAAAGGTTGTCACTCCAATACTCTACAACATACATACAAAGCTTACATCCGACCAATACTCGACTACCACGCTCCATTATACGAAACCCTTAAAACCAACCAACTCCAATCCCTCGCCTACTGTGAAACCACAATACTACGTACTATACACAAACTACACAACTGACACCCTAACCAATTAAACATGCAACACGCCAACCTTAAACCAGTAACCGACAGACTAACTACACTACAGAGCCAATACACAAATCTCATTCTCCAACAAACCCCGACTATCACCAAAACCAGAAACCAAGTTTAAACATCTCCCAGCACTCTTACTGTAACGAGTAGACAATCTAGCAGAGGAGTTCAAAGAACTCCTCAATAACACTCCTTACATCCTATGATAACACCCACCAATCCTCAAAGGGTAACCGATGACGACCGCCTTTGGCGTGAATGCAAATACACTTTATATTACCTTAATGTACAGCCTTGCTTAACTGTGTTGTAGGTCAATTAGAAATAATTATTTGTAAAATTGTTTTCTTAAAATAATGCGTTATTTTAATATTTAATCCAGTTATCTGCTGTGTTTTTACAAAGTCAATCTTACAGTACTTCGATTTAATTTTAAATATATATATATATATATATATATATATATATATATATATATATATATATATATATATATATATATATATATACATATAGGACAATCTACAGGTAGATGCATTTATCCCCGTTGCTTCTTATGTGTATTATTGCTATATTGTTACTAATTCTATAAGGTTTAAATATTGGTCTCGGATTGGGAGACTGTAATGTATTGTTGACTGCTAGTCTTTAACGGAGTATTATTCTTGGTTTTATTATTGTACACTGTACAATACATTTAAATGCCTTATGGTTGGTCTGTGAATTGAATTAGCATTGCCATTTTATTTTTACTAATTTTTTATTTTACCATAAAAGTTTATACTAAATTTAAAACTGTTCAGCTTTGGGGTCTTCCGATTTATGTTTAAATTAGACATTTAATTTAAATTGCTATTATTAATTTACATGGAGTACAAGAAATTATTATTATTTTCTTTTGGCTGCGTTATCATTGTAATTGAATATTAATTCCAGATATTTAGTCAGTTTGACTTTAAACTTGACATTTGCTTTTAGTTCTTTTATCCCTAATGTTCTCTTGAGTACAGAGTACCATTAAATTTCTTTGGATTACACTTTAATTTCAAAAACATTAATTTAAACAATTAGTTTTCTTTCATACAGTAGTGTGCATATTTGGATAATAAAAGTTTTGCTACTATTTTCCTGTCCATTACTTTCACATGTATATCTTGTGTATGTTTGACCTTCTCTTTCAGGAACCTAGTTAATACCTGTCTTGTCGTGTATAAATGCTCCTCCGTGTTGTAAGTTAACCTTTCTTATTTCGTGTTTTGAGGAAAGGGGTCTTTTGCGTACTATCTTAGAAACTCGTGGCGACCAAACTTCTCTCTTCCGTTCTATATATACATACTCCTTTTCCTCCTCTTTCTGACCACAAGGTTCCCCACGCATCCGCGCAGATGAACACGCGCACGCACACGCACACACGCACACGTTCACGCACACGCTCACGCACATGCACACGCACACTCACACGCTCACGCACACGCACATGCACTCGAACACGCACACGCACACGAACAGGCACACGTACAGGCACACGCACACGCACACGTACACGCACACGAACATGCAAACGCACACGCACACGTACACGCACACGTACACGTACACACACACGCACACGCACGCGCACACACGAACACGTTCACGCACACGCTCACGCACATGCACACGCACACGCGCACTCTCACGCACACGCACACGCACTCGAACACGCACACGCACACGAACAGGCACACGCACAGGCACACGCACACGCACACGTACACGCACACGAACATGCAAACGCACACGCACACGTACAGCACACGACACAGCACACACGCACCCACGCACACGCACACGCACAGCACAAGCACACGCACACAGCACACGCAACGCACACGTCACACATGCACACGCACACCCATACGCACAGCACACGACACACGCACACGCACACGCACAAACGCACACGCACACTGCACACACGCACACGACACGCATAGGCACACGCACACGCACACGTGACACGCACAGCACACGCACACGCACACGCACACGTACACGCACACGCACACGCACACGCCACGCACACGCACACCTACATGAACAAGCACACGCACAGGCACACGCACACGCACACGACACGCACACGCACACGCACGACGCACACGCACACGCACACGCACACCTACATGAACAAGCACACGCACAGGCACACGCACACGCAGACGTACACGCACACGGACATCCACACGTACACGCACCACGACACGCACACGCACACGCACACGCACACCACATGAACAAGCACACGCACAGGCACACGCACACGCAGACGTACACGCACACGGACATCCACACGTACACGCACACGACACGCACACGCACAGACACGCAGCACCCACGACAGCAACGCACGCACACGCACACGCACACGTACACGCACACGCACACCACCACGCGCACACCGCACGCACGCACATGACACGCACACACGCACACGACAGCGCACACGCACACGCACACGCACACGCACACGCACACGCACACACGCACACACACGCACACGACAGGCACACGCACAGCACACGCACACGCACACGCACACGCACACGCACACGCACCGCACACGCGACACGCACACGCACACGCACACGCACACGCACACGCACGCACCACACCACGAACAAGCACACGCACAGGCACACCACCAGACGCACACGACACAGCACACGCACAACACGCACACGCACACGCACACATGCACACGCACACCACACGCACATGCACACGCACACAGCACAGCACATGCAAAACGCACACGCACATGCACAGCACACAGCACGACGTACACGCACAGGCACATGCACGCACACGCACGAGTACACGCACACGTACACACAGCACACGACACGTACACGCACAGCACACGCACACGCACACTCACAGTACACGCACACGCACACGCACACGCTCACGCACACGCACACCTACATGAACAAGCACACGCACAGGCACACGCACACGCACACGCACACGCTCACGCACACGCACAGCGCACGCTCACGCACGCGCACACCTACATGAACAAGCACAAGCACAGGCACACGCACACGCAGACGTACACACACGGACATCCACACGTACAAGCACACGCACGCACACATGCACACGCACACGCACACGCACAAGCACACGCATACGCACACACATGCACACGCACACCACATGCACACACACGCACACGTACACGCACAGGCACACGTCACGCACACGTACACGCACACGCACACGTCACACGCACACGCGCACACGCACACGACACACGCACACGTACACACACGCGCACGCACACGCACGCGTATACGCACACGCACACGCACACGGACACGCACACGCACATGCACACCCACGCGCACACGCACAGCACACCCTCACGCATACGCACACCTACATGAACAAGCACACGCACAGGCACACGCACACGCAGACGTACTTGCGCACAGACATGCACGTACACGTACACGCACAGCACAGCACACGCACACGCACACGCACAAGCACACCACACACCGCAGCACACGCGCAAGCACACGCACACGCACACGCACTTTCACAGTCACACGCTCACGCACATGCACACAGACACGCAAACACACAGACGCACAGACACACAGACACACAGACACAGACAAACAGACACACAGACACACAGACACACAGACACACAGACACACAGACACACAGACACACAGACACACAGACACACAGACACACAGACACACAGACACACAGACACACAGACACACAGACACACAGACATACAGACACACAGGCACACAGACACACAGACACACAGACACACAGGCACACAGACACACAGACAATCAGACACTCAGAAACGTAGGCATACGTACACGCGCACACAGGGAAGATGGACAGACGAACACATGGCCAGACGAACATATGGCCACACGGACCACCCGGACAGACGGACACATGATCACACGCATATACGGAGACCCAAATACGAACACACATACACGGACATATTTTATAGTAAGCGATGCTTAAAACGCTTAGCAACATTGTTTAAGCGATTGCAATTTCACTTTTCCGTATATAAATATATATATATATATATATATATATATATATATATATATATATATATATATATATATATATATATATATATATTTATACCAAAAGGTAACAATGTATTTGAATATTTTGATGCACAATGAAGAAATATCCTAAAATATTTGCAAAATATTAAATAAAATAAACTACCAAGATCTCTAAGTCAGCCGAAAATATTGCACTCGTTTTAATGCAAGTCTCGTAATACAGTTACACGTACACAGACTCAGTTACACACTCGGACACGAACACGTACAGGTTTGCGGACAAAATAAACACGGACATATGGACATATGAATACACAGACAGACTGGCATACAGACAAAAAGACACACAGACACACGAGTGCAGGAACGCACAGACACAAGGGCACGAAGATTTAATCACAGACACACGGACATTGACATATTTTATAATCAGGGAATTTAAAAGATTTAGTAAGGTAGTTTTAACTATTTCAGTTTCACTTTTATCTTTTATGTTTTATGCAAGAAGCTAACACCGTATGAGGCAGAATTTCAATGCTGAATGAGGAAATGTCCTAAAACGTTTACAAAGGATGTAAATAAAATAAACCTCCAAAGCTGTTAACTTGGCTGGTGATACCGTACTAGTGTTAATGCAATATTCGAAAGGGAAGGTGACGTAAAATTGCATCTTCAGTCTCTTTAGTTTTGTATTGAAAGTTTTAGCTGTTGCAACCTGTTTCACGTTCTGATTTGTAACATATGTACAAGAAAGTATACAGATTACCTTAAATTCGAAATCAAAATATGTGTGTAGAGGTTCTGAGGGTCTTTGGTTGTAAAAAATCGATGTGGGGGGGGGGAGACGTTCGTGTGTGCGTTTGTACGTGCGTGCGTGTGCGCGCGTGTTTGTGTGTGTGTGTGTGTGTGTGTGTGTGCGTTCTTGAGAGCGTGGGTATGTGCAAGCGTGTGTGCGTTGCAACGTGCCACTTCAAGGCTGCTTTTATAGTTGCACATGCCTTTGTAATAGAACCAATGTTTATCATATTTTTGTATTTTAGGTATCTAAAGAAGATGAGTGATGTCTTAGCAAAGAGAAAACCGATTTAGTTTATAGCAATCGATTTATCTCTTATATCCTTTACGACCTGTTGAAAAGAAACATATTTTAATTTAGAGATACACAGTAAGTATATCAACTTATATATCGATAAGTAAGCAACCGGTGCAAGCGTTGATGTGTGACCTGTGATTTGTGAATGGTTATAATAGTACGGATGGAGTAATTCAAACAAAGAAATAATTAAAATATTTCTTGTTATTCCAAATTGCTTCACAGTTGTAATTATATTTAATTAATTAGCAGAATTTCCTCAAAAAATCGCAATGAGTTTAGGAAATACGAGAAAGTTATTTGCCCGCTAGAGAAAAATTACTGCTGATTTTTAATACATAATGTAATTGCACTCGTACGCACAAATGTGAAAAATTTTGAGATTTGTTAGTTTTTTTGTAAATTCAAGCTTTTAGCAACGAACAGGAAACGGAAACTTATAACGAGAGTGAAGAGTTATAAAGGCAAAATTTTATTATAATTAGATATATTATCCTAAAATTGTTTTGTGAAAATTTATAATTAAATTTGATTAAAATAGTTTAGCAACAATAATTGTGTGGAAGGGTGAAAGTTAGTTATAACTTTATATACGAGAGTATGCTATTTCTAAATATTTCGTGAGTATAATAGCCAACATTTATAGTGGGGTTGATATGAAATACTTGCGTCGAGAAAATGACAAAATAATATGTTTTCCCTCGAGATATTTGCATTGCGGCGTCCAGACTCGGCCGTTTTCCCGTTTATAATGCATAATACATCCCTTTATCCACGCACGTCGGATTGCTCTCGTCTATTTGGTTATCGGCTTATCATGGCAATATTAGAGACTTGTCTGGCTTTTCATTGAATTTGCAATACTCTGGAATTTTGATGTGGTCGATATCGGCATATTGATTAGTACATTCTAACCTCATTAATTGCAACAAAGTATTACATAATACTGATAGTAAAAAAACCAAAATTTGCATAGTGACTTGAATACGAAATTGAGAAAGGAATTTAAAAGAAATCCATCTAATTTTGGTTGGAATCCTTACTGAATCCGGTGTTAAAGAAGAACGAACGTCTAATCCTAGGTTTAGTAAAGATCCCGGATTTAGGAGATCCTCGAGTTAACATTTGACCGGCTCAATCTACAGATTTTATTTGAATGAAGTAGTCCTCATTTGAATATCTCTCGCAGTGAATTTGTGGAGACTGTTGCCAGACGCCACAGCCGCCGCCGCTGTCGACGTATAAAACATGGATCGTCATAAGTATACCGAAATGGAGTTTCTGCAAGAGATCGCCTTCAATTTGGCAGCAAAATCCGGAATATACTAGAGAATAACACGGCTTCGTCGACACCATCATATAAATCAACCTAGCTTATTACCGGAGGCTCTCTTAAATCAAACTGACGACGAAAATATGTAGAGTAAAAAGTAGCCGAGTTGAATGCAGTCGTAATGGGCCATTGCACATATTATAGCACCCCATTGGCTTCCTACGCCGTTACTACAAATTATCGAAGCCATTTCTTAACCGCTCCGGAAATGTTCATTGCTTCTTCTGTTGTTAATAGCTAACGATGTTTCTTAGCGTTGTTTTACAAATCAGTAACCAATTTTAAACGCTTCTCTGATTTTTCGACTATTAGGCCATGCAGACCAAATCTACCCTTATTTTTTCCTCTATACCACATTTGTCACTCGTTTCGACGCTGAAATTTATTTCGGTCTCATTCGTTTAGAACTTAATCATTTTCTCTGCTGTAAATAAGTTCCGCTTTTATGAATAATATTGCAAAAATATAAGAATGGAATTAAATACTTGATCTGACAGTTTTCGACAAATTTCTCTCTTTTTACTCTCATACGGTTTGTTTAAAACACACTTAGATTGGAAAAAATAGATTAGTAAAAATATACGTTGTGTAATTGCATGCCATTTTTGTAAATTGATGTTTGTAGTTCCGAAAAACCAATTATGTTTTGACGGAAATCCATTAACGAAAAGTACACTTTTTATGTTTTTTGCATTGTTTAAACTGCGTCCTAACTGCCATTGTGAGTGCTTTATGTTAATTATCTCACGGTACATATCGTTCGTTACGAAAGAATTTGAAACTCTTTCAATTAAGGTATTAAGTAAACGTTCTTATCGAAATAGTACACCGGAGGAGATAATGTATTAGTTTCACAATATTAATTGTAGGATTACAATGACATGAGTAAACATTGCTTTATACCTACATAATCACATCTTTTTTAACACTAGAAGCACCACAAATGTTATCTACCTAAAAGCTCCATCGCAGTCAAAATGACCGCTTGTACTTTATTTAGTAAAACACATTGTGCAAATAACTGTTTATTATAAAGAAAAAGTAAGACAATACTTACAAAAAATTATAAAGAATTGTATTTGATTAATTAACTCATGTAGTATATATATGCTACACAGTTCTTTCTAAACAAACTATACAATAACATTTTGTTTCAATTTTTCCTGTGCAAGTACCGCAAACTGCTTTCTTGCATAGTACACATATTTCCTTGGTTTTATTTTTCTTGCATCTAGCAACTTGGCATTGTCGACGTTTATTTTGTGTTGGATTCTGTGTGATAGGACAAGCTGGCCCTACTGGTGATTTTTTATATGTGATGCAGCTTTCCCTCAGTTCTTCTGCTAGTTTGAATATGAAATCCTGTCGACTAATTTTTTTACCTGTAACTTCTTTGTATAGTATCCACGCGTTTATGGCTACCATGTCGACCGGTGTGAAGTTAGCCCCCCAACTTTCGAAATTTTCACTTTTTTCAATTGCAATCGTTTGTTGGTCGTTTGTCGGTGTTTGTTGGCTATTTTTGAACGTTTGTCGGTTTTTTATATTTATAATAATCACGATTATAATTTAGGTGTGAAGTTAGCCCCCCAACTTTCGAAATTTTCACTTTTTTCAATTGCAATCGTTTGTTGGTCGTTTGTCGGTGTTTGTTGGTTATTTTTGAACGTTTGTCGGTTTTTTATATTCATAATAATCACGATTATAATTTAGGTGTGAAGTTAGCCCCCCAACTTCCGAAATTTTCACTTTTTTCAATTGCAATCGTTTGTTGGTCGCTTGTTGGCTGTTTTTGAACGTTTGTCGGTTTTTTATATTTATAATAATCACGATTATAATTTAGGTGTGAAGTTAGCCCCCCAACTTTGAAATTTTCACTTTTTTCAATTGCACGGTTTTTTATTATATTTATAATAATCACGTTTATAATTTAAACGTGAAGTGGTAGGTGTTATTTTATGTCTATGTAGACGAACTTATGCGGAACAAGAATAAGTGTCAAATCGGTGTAGTGTGTATGGGTGATGTGCAATATAACAATATTCTTATAGAGATTTTCGAGGCGAAAATGAAAATACTCTATATAAGTCAGAACAAGTTTAGCGCTTCAATGTAAAAATTGTCATTTATGTGCACGATTTCCATATCATAGAATCCAAGTATAGCAATTCATTGATGACTTCTAGCAGGATGCGGTGTGTCAGGATTACTGGTAATATTTTCCTCATTTATTAGCGCTTGGTTTGTAAAACCACTCAGACTCTATCCACCGCGCTTATAGTTACATCCTTTGTAGCAGTGCTTATTAAACCAGCAAATTCTTTCTCTGTATTGCAATATTTTTGTAATTATGGTTCATTTCTTTTGCGATTTTATTGCGGCGTAGGAACAAAGAATTACTAATTTCAGTCAGCATAGGTTTTAATTTCCTTCTTTTCCTAACCTTGTTCTGGCTTATATAGAATATTTTCATTTTCGCCTCGAAAATCTCTATAAGAACATTGTTATATTGCACATCACCCATACACTCTACACCGAATTGATAGTTCTTCTTGTTCCGCATAAGTTCGTCTCAATATACATAAAATAACACCTACCACTTTACGTTTAAATTCAAAAATAGCCAACAAACACCGGCAAACGACCAACAAACGATTGCAATTGAAAAAAGTGAATATTTCGAATGTTGGGGGGCTTAACTTCACGCCTAAGTTATAATCGTAATTATTGTAAATATAAAAAACCGACAAACGTTCAAAAATGGCCAACAAACACCGACAAACGACCAACAAATGATTGCAATTGAAAAAAGTGAAACTTTCGCAAGTTGGGGGGCTAACTTCACACCTAAATTATAATCGTGATTATTATAAATATAAAAAACCGACAAACGTTCAAAAATAGCCAACAAACACCGACAAACGACCAACAAACGATTGCAATTGAAAAAAGTGAAAATTTCGAAAGTTGGGGGGCTAACTTCACACCTAAATTATAATCGTGATTATTATAAATATAAAAAACCGACAAACGTTCAGAAATAGCCAACAAACACCGACAAACGACCAACAAACGATTGCAATTGAAAAAAGTAAAATTTCGAAAGTTGGGGGGCTAACTTCACACCTAAATTATAATCGTGATTATTATAAATATAAAAAACCGACAAACGTTCAAAAATAGCCAACAAACACCGACAAACGACCAACAAACGATTGCAATTGAAAAAAGTGAAAATTTCGAAAGTTGGGGGGCTAACTTCACACCGGTGCCATGTCGAGGGTATTGAAAAAAACTTGAAATGGCCATCTTCGCGATCCTGATTTTGTTGAATATTGACGAGCCATTTGGTCGAAAACATCCACTCCAAATTTTGTTTCATTGTAGAATTTTACCGTCTTAGGCAGCTTTTTTTCTCCATTCCCTATTTCAACATATGGATGCACGGAGCTGAACAGGAATACATTTTTGTTTCTTTTGCCTTGATAAAAAGTGGGTGTCATTCTTTCGTGTTATATTTTGGAGCTGTATATATCCTGTCGTGAATGTTTTAGCGAAAGCGGAATTTCTTTTCTTGAACGGTTCAGAGTTCCTACTAAACTGGTCCCGTTTTTCCCTAATTTTTTAGCTAATTTTACGGAAGTACAAAATTTATTGGTGGTCACGTTCCTACCTTTATTCAAAAACGGATCCATTATCTTCAAGACTATGAGGAATTAATCATGAATTGATCTCATGTGAAAAGATATTTGGAATCTCCGCCAAATAGAAGACCCAAATCCTTAATTACAACGCTATTGAACGGCACCAAGTAAAAGATTCTGCGGCCGTTGATCATCTTTGCCAAGGTAAGGAAACCCGTTTATCAAATATTTAGTCTTTACATCCGCTGCCAGCCAAAATTTGATGCCAAATTTATCAGGCTTGTTAGCCATATATTGCGTAAAGCGGCATCTTGCTCTAGTGGGAAATAATTGCTCATCGATTGCTATATTTTCCCCTGGCTTGTAACATAAAATACAATTTTCAATAAACGGATTCCAAATTTCGGACGCAATAGCAAATTTATCTGTCGCTAATCGTTGAGATCTAGTGTTTCGTATGTCAAAGCGAACAAGTCTCATAATCTCTAAAAATTTATTTCGTGACATTGTATCTTGAAAAACATGTGGTCCCCATTCACGTGACCAAAGTTTTTTTACCGAAATTCTTCTAGCTCCGTAAGCGCCTCTAGCATATAACAAAGCAATAAAGGCGTCAATTTTATGGAGAGTAGTAGACCATAAGTCATTTTGAAGTTGTCTCATTCGTTCGGCATCAGTGCACTTTTTTATGTGCCGAAGCATATTTTCAGTGATAATTAGACGCCATCCACTAGAAACTTTATCTACAGATATGTGTCGCTTGGCATAAGCAGTAGGGCCAGGTAAAATTGCAATAGAATGATATAGATTTTACCTGAAAATGTTTGGTTGTGATCCAGCATCTTCCAAATAGTACCATCGGAGCCAATTTCCTCGACACGTTCTGATTCCGCACCTTGTGTATCCGTATCATGCTCAAACCTTCTACCACCATTTCCACGACTCCTACCACGGCTAATACCACGAGAAGAACGTATTGGTTGGGCACATGATGACGTACTTGCAATATCAGCGATTGAATTTCTTCTGGTCAGCGTAGACAAAGGTGATATAGTTTCATCCGAATCGCTGCTCGATTTTTGAGATTCTGGCACATCTATCACAAAATCTTAGTCTTCATCGGTGCTATTATTTTTGGATGGTAATTCACAATCCAACTCATACTGTGGTAAATCCTCCAATTCCTTCAATAATTCCTCGTATGACAGACCACGACGAGACATTGTTCTTACGGCAAACAGGCAGTAACTGAAAGGCAAAGTAATCACAACGTTAATTCTCCGAACCACAAAACCCCCCATCATTCGCGGAAAAGGTAAACGTACACTGCGGTCAAATTGACCGCATTGGTGCTTCTAGGAAGTAGACGTCGTAATTCAATTATTTTTGTTTTTTCATGTTTCAACGTTTTAGAGAATAATCATGATAAATATTTAGAAAAAGTCATAAAAGCACATTTGTCTAGTAAAATTTTTCCCGGAGATATCATTATTTAAATTTGAAAAACCGTCAAATTGACCGCTCCGGTGCTTCTAGTGTTAAATATAACATTTTTTTGCGTCACAGTAATCGATTTAAAAAACTTTTTAAGCGTAGAGCAGTAAAAGAGTTTGGATTGTAAAGCACCCATGTTGAAATTCTTACAAATACTAACTCTATTTTAGTTCTACGATAAATGGAAGAAATGAAATTTTTGTTAATATATGGATTGTGCCGTCATGAACGGGAAAAAACGCTTAGCCTCTCCAAGATATTAACTGTTCCTAAAATTCGGTATACTACTTCAGTGCACACAATTTGTACCTTTTTGGTGATTTCGGAGATATTTTGAAAAGTCATGGAGGATTAAAAGTATGTTCGACCCCTTTAAAATATAAACCTATACTATAACACTCACAATTTAGGAGACTGAGCCGGTGTAGCAAACAGATTTATGTTTTTTACTTTCGTCCTCAATTTATGAGGAATTAGTCATGAATTGATCTTATGTGAAAAGATATTTGGAATCTCCGCCAAATAGAAGACCCAAATCCTTAATTACAACGCTATTGAACGGCAATAACAGATTTGAAAAATAAGAATTGTTTTTCTGTAATCGTGGGCACGAGCTGACGACCGGACTGACTGAAATGACAAAATGATAATTAAGACGAAATAGTTCTTTACACTAAAAACATTATATTTATCGCGACCCAGAATTATAGTGCCTATTATTAAGACAACCATTTGGCCCAAAGAAAATGCTACTGGATATCGTACTTTGTTTTTAAAAAAGGCACAATGGAAATTCCATGAAGTATCACTCTTAATTCAACAAGTGTGGAAATTGAGAAGAGGGGGGGGGGGCGCCCTACTAACTTAAATTTATACAGCCGTAAAAAAACTTCTTTATATATAGATATAGATATATAAGAGTATATTTCATATATATATATATATATATATATATATATATATATATATATATATATAAATTGTTGCTTTAAAGTCAATGAAATATACTCTTATGATACAAAAACATGTATTTCGATATCGGTTGATATGTTGGTCTCCAGCTTATGAATATTTGCTCAGATATTAAATGTATAACACACATTTAGTCAAGTAATAATATACATGTATTCCCACGTTCGTATTACAAAAAAGTAATAGACACTGAATACAGTATATATGGATAAATTTGCTTATCTATTATACATTTCTCTCTTTATGTAATCCAATACATAATCAATGGTTTGACATTTAGTTCGATACAAAAAACAAAATTTTGTTCAAACTTATGTTAGTCAAACACAGACGTTACGTTTTGTCAAACTTGAAAGTCAATAAGTCAATATCACATTGGAAGATATTCCTTTTCATGTGACTGCATACATATGATGATTATAAAGCATACTTGGTCTCCTGTAAAGAACTTTTATTAGAGAAAGCTATCTCGAATTAAATTGAATTGATTTTAACAAAATTAAATTATATGTTGAGAGTTATACAACATAGGCAAAGCTACGATAGACTTCTTTTCAGTTTTTGCGTTTATTTATTACCCTACCAAAATTACTCATCAAGAAATTTACATAGTACTCACTTACATTTAATAACGATATCCTCTATTACCGCATTACAGCTAACAATTTAAAAGATATTTACACAATGAGGTCTCCTTTATGAAGTACCCACATTAGTAATCGGATTTTTAAGAAAATGACACAAAATGAGTTATTCTAAAAGTTAATTTTAATATGGAGTTATATTAAAACCAGTTACTTGTAAGTGATTATACCCCCCCCCCCACACACACACACGTACATTGCGCACGAATCACACACAAACAGACAAATTCACAACCACACAAACGCATAAACATGCAAACGCACATACTCACAAACACAAACACACAAACACACAAATTCACAAACACACAAACACACAAATACACAAACACACAAACACACAAACACACTAACACACTAACACAAACACAACACAACACACAAAACACACAAACACACAAACACACAAACACACAAACAACACAAACACACAAAACACACAAACACACAAACAAACACAAACACACAAACACACAAAACACACAACACACAAACACACAAACACACAACAACACAAACAAACACACAAAACACACAAACACACAACACACAAACACAAACACAACACAAACACAAACACACAACAACAACAATACACACAACCACACAAACAACAACAACACACAAACACACAACACACAACACACAAACACACACAACACAACACACACAAACACACAACACACAAAACACACAAACACAACACAAACAACACAAACACACAAAACACAAACACAAACACACAAACACACACAACACACAACACACAAACACACAAACACACAAACACACAAACACACAAACACACAAACACAAACACACAAACACACAAACACACAAACACAAACACAAAACACACAACACACAAACACACAAACACAACACAAACAACACACACAAACACACAAACAACACAAACTACACAAACACACAACACACAACACAACAACACACAACACACAAACACAAACACACAAACACACAAACACACAAACACACAAACACACAAACACACAAAACAACAACACAAACACACAACACACACAAACACACAACACACAAACACATACAAACACACAACACACAACACACAAACACAAACAAACACACAACACACAAACACACAAACACACACACACAAACACAACAAACACACAAACACACAAACACACAAACACACAAACACCAAACACACAAACACACAACTCACAAACACAAACACCAAACACCAAACACACAAACACACAAACACACAACACAAAACAAAACACAAACACACGAACCAAATCTCTATAAGATATCAATAATAAGGTTAACCATTTTGGTCAATTTAATTGATCTTTAACTTACACATTCATTATAATTCACAGAAACACTTATAAAGAACAAGTTATGTGAACATTAAATTTCTACAAACCTTTTCTTAATAATTACATCATCATTCAGATATTGAACAAAATTTGAATTAGCACTTACAATTCTACCGAAGAATTTTGCACGATAAATTACAGCGTCGTAACTAAAAACTAGCACATAATTGATATGTTTAAAGGTCTATATCCAGGTATTTATATCTTTAAATATGTGGCTGTTTTAGAAATATTTGATAAAAACACAAAACTGACCTCTCTCCTGCTGGATTTCTTCTAATCAGCTCAAGCGAAATGCAAACAAACTTAAATACAAAATTTTAAATACGTAGGTATTTTCGGTCTAGATTTATCGTGTACTAACATACAACACACACACACACACACACGCGCACGCACACAACACACTCACACACAAGATATATATATATATATATATATATATATATATATATATATATATTATGTGTGTGTGTGTGTGTGTGTGTGTGTGTGTGTGTATAGAAAGTTATGCAATCGACTATTCGTGTGCGTGCGTGGGTGCGCACACACTGACCGGTCACCATCATGATTTCTAGATAAGAATAAAGTGCATAAACAGGCAACTAATGAATACTTAATCGATTGCGCTAATTATAAACTATCGAACGATACTCATCAAACGTTCCACGGCCGTACTTGAATCTACAGCTTTGGTTCACGATTCAGCTGCGTAGCACATCCACATATTGAATCAACTTTATTTGCACGTTACTGCTTAAATACTTTAACCACTGCCACATCTACCCACCCCTTGCTGATGCACTTCTAATTTCTCGTTTTAGATTTGACCTTGACCAACTTTAACACAGAAATTCGTATAATGTTGTCCAGGATCGCGGTCTAGTACATCTTCTTCACATCTACTAATTTCTATTTTTAAATTTAACCTTCAAGCGGGGAGCGCGTAGGTGCACGGTGGTCCAGGATCACCCTTGGGATAGGATTTAGTAAGATCAGATCAGATCGGGTAAGTAATGATAAGATCCGGATACCTCTGCAGGTGATTGATTTCTAGGAATTGTAGTAACTTCTAAGACATACAAAACTCATTGATTAGGAATGATTATTTCCAAGAATTTGACCTTGAGGAGAATTTAGCCAATACAAGAACCATTTAAACTGGACCTACCTTTTAGGATAGACAACTATCTTTCTGAACTGTAATATGATACCCCTGACCTTGAAATTTGATTTCTAAGAATTAACATATGGCCTTGACTCGACCAAATTCTAAGAATTTCTTGGTGAAATTTTCCAGCCAAAAGGGTGTGACCTTGAAAAATTTCAAAGGATTACTCACACCTTCAATGCACTTGCCCTTTAAATGTAGGGCAAATTTAGATAACCTAAGTGAGAAAGTGAGATAGAAGTGCCAGAGCTATTTGAAGAATATTTTTGATGTAGGCAGTGTGTACGTACGCTTCAATGACCTTGTACTTGGACGCATTGGATGTGTACGTGATTTAACTTTGAACAAAGAAACACTCGTAGAAAAAGTATAGTAGAAAAGTGGACCAGGATCACGTTTGGGATAGGATCGGGTAAGATCGGATAGGATCGGGTAAGATCAGACAAAGTCGGGATACCCCTGCGTAATAACACATGGCCTTGACTTGACCAAATTCTAAGAATTGCTTGGTGACCTTGAACATTTTCCCAGCACCTTAAAAATCAAAGGCCCACACGTATCTCGTTCAATGACCATTAAAAATATTAAGGCCAAAGTGGATTATTATCACCATAACTACATTAACGGGTACGTGATGACCTTGACTTTCTGATTTAGTAATTTTTATAAGACTTGGCGCAGGGCAAATTTAGATATCCTAATGTAAAATATCAAGTCCAAAGTGGATTAGTGTCACCATAACTATATTAACGGCTTACGTGATGACCTTGGCCTTCTGTTTTAAAATTTTTATAGGTCTTGGCGCAGGGCAAATTTAGATATCCTAAAGTAAGTGACAAGTTGGGTCAGGCTCACCGTAGCTCTACGTGACCTTGAAGCATACACTTTGATGCAGGCAATGCGTACGTGAGCTTCAATGACCTTGACCCTGGGAAACCTTGTACTTGGACGCGGGGAGATGTGTACGAAATTTGGTCAGGTCCAGGATCACCCTAGCATATCTGTGACCTTGACCTTGAAAATTATTTGACTTGGACGCGGCGAATGTGAACAAAATTTAACCTTGACTAACTTCAGGGTGGTCCTGGAGCGGCCTAGCTATACTACTGTGGATTTATTTCGTTCACTTTGTTCACGGGCGAAACTTCATTTACGAGAGTTTTTAATTATCACAATGAACTTTACTCTGCAGATAAAAATGCTATCCATCAATCGCGACACCAGCAACCAATGTTTTCAAACAATGTGTGGGCAGGAATAGTTCAAAACTAGTTGTTTTACCCATAAGATTGGACGGGCAAACGTTTTTGTATTTCTCTAGGAGAATTCACACAATCCACTGCAATTCGTTCCTCTTACTTTTAGGCAACATTTATGGTTTACGCACGACCGAGCCTGTTCATTTCAGTCGCAAAGTAAGAGCTTACTTTAACATTACATTCCAAGGAAAGGGTATTGATCGCAGCGTGACTTACGTGACCACCTTGATCACCCAGCGATTTCTACCTCTAGGGACATCTAAAGCAATTGGTGTATTCAAAGTAAATGAAGCCACATTAGTGGAACGCGTTATCAATGCTTGTATAACAATACGCAAAAGAACCCAAATACTACAAAGAAATATGCTAAGACGATTTAGAGGGTATATTGAAGAACAGGTAAGCTATTTCCAGTACTTTATTTAAACTTAAAATTTAATACACTGTTTTCTGAAAAAATTTAGAAATACAATAATAAAATTAAAATATATCATTCCTAGGATGCCTTATTATTGTTCTGACTAATAAATAATATTTAGTTCAAAAGATGTGGGTCGAAGTGAAAAAGTCCTAAAGGCACTTTTTAGCAGAATTGATCTGACTAAGAAAGAATCACTAATTTTTGTGAAAAATAGTGGCGTATAATTTTTTTAGGTAAACATAAAGACTTGCCAGCACGGATACCACTGATGGAAGTGCTTTCGAAAAGAATTTTGTACATGTACCTAAATGTGATCTTCAGTGATACATTTGCGTCTACCAAAACTAATCTTAATTTCTATTATAAAATAAACTATTAAAAACGGAAAAGCTTAAACACTCCATATCATGTAAATGGAGCATTTTCGGACCGATCTTGAACGTTTTTCAAATTTTTTGGAAGACACTGCCCTTAAATTTTCCTCCCTACATTCTGCAACACCCTCTATATTGTAAGATGTATTACGAAACATTAGGAATAAATATTTAGTATGTCTAAATCTCATATTATGTTCATTACCTGCATTGCTTTCTCTTATACTTACGTACAAAGAGAACTTTTGTAATGTTTGTCCGGACTTCGAAAAATTTCTTATCAACGCTATCGATATAAAATTTGGTATAAGAATTATTTGCCATAAAATCCAGTGGCGGAGCATTATTAAAAAAATGCATTGCTTCAAATTTTAGAAAGTTACAAAATTAGAAAACTAATACTTTTTCATATAATTTCAAAATAAGAAAAATGGTAACCAGTAGTTTTTAGAATGCAAAGTTGTGCATTTCTTAATTTATAAACCAGTATTTAGTCCGGTATTGGAGGTTTTAAAATCGCTAAATATAAATCATTTGTCAGAATTAAAGGTTGAATAACTTTTTAATGCACGCAGGGATTGCTTTCGTGCATAATGCCTTGCTTTAGAACCATAAGAATGATAGTAAGAACTCATGTCAAACTAATGGAACCCTCAAAATGTAATGTTTTATTATCAACGTAATAGTTTTCTTTAGATCCCTAATAATAATTCCAGAACTGCCGGTACTCTCCAAATTTTTGTTAGAATTTTCAATTTGGAGTCAACGCTGCTTCAAGTTCTATAACTATTTAATACACGATCCGATCGCTTTCGTCCTTAACGGTTTTTCAGAGCTCGGAGAGTACTATCTAGAACTCTGCAACTGGAGCGCTAAAAAAAAGAACTTTCGTTCGAACTTAGCAAATCTTCAAAATCAATATAGTTATAGGTCGGATACATTTTTAATGCACAATTGGATTACTTTCTTCGATAAAAGTTTTCTTTTGAAGCGCAAAGGTGCTAGCTAGAACTCAGTCAGAACCACTAGAATACTTAAAAAATAATTTTTGCCCGATCTTCAAAAAAATTTCAAGTAAACGTTGTTTAAAGTCCTGTAACTTTTTAATATGCGATTGAATCACTACTGTCCTTAATTTTACGATACTTTTAGGTTCAATAGCGATCAGATCGCTTTCGTCTATAATAGTTTTATTTAGAACTTTCTTTAGAAATACTACCCAGCACTTTTATCAAAACCACCGGAGCTCTAAAATATATTTCTTGTTCAAACTTCGAAAAATTCCTTGTCAACGTTGTTTATAGTTCTATAACTTCTTGAAACATGATTCTTATCACTTTAATACACGATAGGGTCTATTTCGTCATTAATGGTTTTCGCTAGAGCTCGTGCCAGAACTACGGAAATTAAAGAAAAGTAACTTCAGCCCAAATTTAGCAAAACTTCAAAATCGACATAGCTACTTGTCGAATACAGTAAGTAATTTGACTCAGTTGGTTATAACGCTACTCTAGCAAACTAGATGTCGTAGATACAAATCCTACTCGAGGTAAACTTTTTAATTATGTATTTAATAGAAGTAATAATAATTTTTAACTTAAAACTGTTCTTGTTGCCAGAAATTGGTACTTTTAAGCCTTTTTGTTCTCTTCCGAATTCTTGACTTCCCTGCTGTATATATTTTTAAAATACAGAAATCATGACTATAATTTATGAGCTAGGTCAATGTGTGCATTAAATATATTTCATGGGTGTATCACTAATGGTGCATAATAAGTACGTAGATTCATTCTTCCATAAAAGCTAAAATTAAGAATGCGAGAATTTCCTCCCGGGCTTTGTTCTAGACATTAGGTGTTAAAGTCTAAAAAACTTGCGAACGGGGTCTTAGCATACTGATGATGCAGACTTTACCCCATTTTACTGAAAAATCATTACCTAAGTAACTACAGTAATATGTTATTATCAGTTAGGATCAAGGGTTTATTTTAGTTGCGTAAATGTGTAAAAGTGACGATTCCCATTTTTGAAATTATGCCAAGTATGTTCCATTTGTATAGATATAATTTATTAAAATAATTAAAACAATTCAAAACGAAAAAACTGTTTATTTTAAATAGGTTTAACTTCTGTGTTCATACTAAATATACAAGGTTGTACATTCCTCTGGAATGATAACCGCCTTCTGCGGCTCTCAGACGAATTTACTTTGTAGTGCGTCACTCCACCTTTCTTCCTTGTATTATTTTCTTCCACACTCTCCTGTCCTGTGTTTCCCTCCCCAATTCTTTATGCCTATTCTCTCTATATCTCCTTAGATTTGGTCGCTCCCTCTGTTTTTCGGTTTTCCTCTTGGTCTATTTTCATCTCGTTTCCATTCTGTGACCTTCTTGACATCACTGCTATGCTTCATCCTTTTTATTTGTGTAATGTTAAAGTTTTAATTATCTTCACTGTATTTTCGTTTTGAAGTATTTTTTCTATTTTGAAATTCATTAGTATTTGGTATTCCCCTTCTCCCATCTTCTTAGGTCCGTATATTTTCCTTACGATACTTCTTTCAAATGCTTATAATGTCCCTTCTTCTCCATTTGTCATTTTTGTTGCCTCGGCCGCGTACGTAACTACTGGTCATATTTCCGCCTTGTATATTTTCATTTTTGTTTCCCTCTTTATGGTTTGATTTTGTATTATTTGTTTAAATTTGTGGTAAGCTCGATACTCCGCTTGTATCCCTGCGTCATTTCCTCCTTTTTGTCATTTTTATAGTTGATATTTTTTGCAACATTTCCAATTTGTATCTATTAATTTTTAGCTGCTAGATTTTCTTGTCTATTTTTTCTGTGAAATTCCATAAATTTTGATTTTCCTCGTTAGTCGCTAATCCTCTTTTCTTGGCGTTTCGTATGAGTTGAGTTAACGTCTCTTCTAAACTTTTCTTGTCTCTTACTATAATTGCTACATCGTCTGCCTATGTCACTATTTGCACTGCTTTACTTCTTATTGTTCCTGTTACTCTTGCACTCTTTTATAATTCCGTCCCTTACTATATAGAAAATGATTGCCGATAATCCGTCTCCTTGTCTTACTCCCGCATTGAACTTAACCTTCGTCGTACCATGCTAAAAAAGTGCTTGAATTACCAAGTGGGGTACATTTGTACCCCAAATAATTATATAGAAAACAGAACGGTACAACTGCGTTTATGAGATACCAATAAATACGCATAACAGTTTATGTAGGTTTATTAAATGATAAACTAAAGATCAAAGGGTAAAGTAACATTTAACATTTATTAGTACTTATCCTTCTTCACATTTTATGCAAATTGTTTTTTGATAGAATGGATAGCACATGTAAAATTTTTACAGGTCAGACAAACCTGTCTTTTTTCTATCGTGCAGGTTCTTTCGGTTCTTCTGCCAATTCTGGAAAAATTTCCAAAATAGAATTTTTCAGATTTTTGTGCACTGTCGTTTTCATTTTGTATCTTCTTATTACGTTTTTTTTCAGATCTTGTTCGCCTAAACCTAGCAAACATTTTCTACTGCTGTCTTTGCCTTTGTTTCTTTCTGGATGTTTTATGCTCCACAATATAAGCTCGTTAATACCAGCTACATCTAATAATTGACTAAATATAGCCATTGCCATCGAAGGGTAATTAGACGACCTGAATATTCTGATACCATTTTTTCTGTTGTATCAACAGCACCTTTGGCTTTATTGTAGTGTAAATCACATTCGTCTTTTCTCCTAAAACAAGATCATCATGATGTTGAGTGGATAATTGTGTCACAGCCCTTTTTTTTATTTAATACATAATATTCCATTGTATGCCTATATGTAAAACCAAACATACTTGAGAACATATTTTATGGGTTCAGGTTATGAAGTGACTGCTGATAATTTTTTCACCAGTTTACCTTTAGCGGACAAACTGTTGCAAAAGAAATGACCATATGTGGTACATTACGAAAAATAAACCATACATACCCTAAAATTTCTCCTAAACCTTATAAACCAACTAATCAAATCAAGAAGGACTCTTTGTCCTTGATTCTTTTCGAGTACTATTTATTTAACCTAAATATGGTTGCATATTTATGGTATACGCATTATCACTATCAGCAGCAGCCCAGATTTTATGCTCTAAATGAACTTCGACCTCTAAGCGAAACCATTTGTTCATCTATAGCAATATGGGTTCCAGGATTATACACTTTCTTACAACTTTCAACAAAAGGTTAAATACTTCTCGTACTGGAGTTAACTTATCGTTTTTTCTAACATCACATGTTGCTGCATCATCAGATCTACGAAATGACGTTATCAATTGAAAACGACAACGTGACATCGTTGCTGAAATTATCGTGCGAACATAACCTTTTGGAACTCCATAACATTATGGTTGGTTCTTTAGTTTGAATTGCACATAATAGAATAAGACCTATATATGCCCTGATTTCCACATCAGTAGGTTTCCAAATAGGGCGTTTATCTGGATTCCGTTCATTCCACAATTGAAATACCTAAAAAGTAAAGACATAAAGTAAAGTTTATCTGAAATACAATTATTAAACCTTTTCGGCTCTATCGTTTTATGTAAATTATGATTTCAAGTACTTTGTCTGTCAAAAATAGACTAAATGCATCTAGTTCAGATTCAATATTCATGCTGTACTGATTCAAACCTTGAATTTTTATAATTATATTTTCTTTTCTACGTCACCTATGTTTGAACGGTAACTTATTCCATTTTGTACCGCCTTTAGTATAGTAAAATAAATCATATTCCGCAGTTTGATCTGTAGATTCTATTACAATGTTACCTAACACAGACGATTCCTCACTTTCTTCAAATTCAATACTGTCCTCTACAGCTTTTTGTATTTCAGGCTCGGCATCACAGTCTACGTCACTGTCAAAAGTATTACTAATATCGAAATTATCTAAACCTAAATCCTCATTTACAATTCTGTCTAACTCCAACTCAATAAGCACTGTACGATCACGAATTTTCACCGACATAACTAAACAAATTGAACGTATGTACTTCTACAACGAGTAAACACGATTCAGAAGCCGTTGTACTTAATAAATGAAACTGAGTATGCGAAATAATTTGTTATTGTACTTCGAAAAATGTGGCGCCGAATACCATGCGGGATACAAACGTACTCCACAGTAGTTTTTAATTATTATGTTGAAAGTTTACATTATTTCACGTACAAAATATCGAAAATACTGATAGTTAACCCTTCAGTTGTAATAAATAAGATTATCATTATGAATCATATGAAATAAGAGGTAATATAAAAAAAAAATCTAAACTTAGAGTACGTTTGTACCCCGCTCGGTATAACTAAGGTTAAACTCCTTTGATATTCCTTCGTCTGTTAGTATAGCGGCTTTGGTATTCTTCATTGTCATTTCTGATAGCTTTATAATTTTCTTTGGTACCTTTATTCTTTGCAATTCCATTCTGCATGGAGTCTGTCGTTGACCTTCCCTTTTGGAACCCATACACACAATCCTCCATTTTGTCTTCTATTACTTTCTCCATTCTTTGTTGTAATAAGTTTGTTAATATTTTGTTAGCCGTATTCAACAGCGTGATCTCTCTGTTATTGTTACATTTCATTAGGTTACATTTTTGAGGATTGGCGCTATTAGCCCTTTATTCCATTCCTGTGGTACTGTTTCGCTTTTCCATATTTCTCTTGTTAATTTGTGCATCACCTTTATTAATTCCTCTCCTGCGTACTGTATCATTTCTTTCGCGATGTCGTCTGATCCCGCAGCTTTGTCGTGTTTTAGATTATTTACTATCTCTGTCACGTCCTCTTCCGATGGTGCATCTTGCCCTTCTTCTGTATTATGTTCTTCTTCCTCGTCATTTTCATTTACTTCCTGTTCTGAATTTGTTAAAAGGTATTTTACCCATTCTTTCTCTTCTATTTTTGCTATTCTTGGTTTCCCAATTTGCTTTATTATGTATTGATATATTTTGGCATTGCTCTTGCTTTCTCTCTCTATTTCTTCCATTATATATTCTACCCAACTGTTCTTCTTTTTTTTCATTATCCTATTTCCTTATTTTCTTATTTCTTTGTATCCATCATAAGGCTGATTTTTCTCTTTTCTTATTATTTGTTCGTAATCCTCATCCCACCATTTACTTTTACCTCGTCTCTTATCTCTTCCTCCTACTTCTATGGCTTTAGTTGTTGCATTTTAAATTCTATTCCATTTTGTTTCTATTCTGTGACCTTCTTCCATTTTTCTAGTTGCTTTTTTACTTCTTCCGCGTATTTTTGTTTGTTCCTCTTCATCTTTTTTGCATCCCATTTTTCTCCCTGTCTGCTTCTTGGTTTGTTCTATTCCTCCTGTGTTTATCTTTGCCACTACCATTATGTGGTCTCAATCTAGCATCATGTATCATTTTCTCTCTCTTTTTTGATATTACGTAGTGATATATCTGGCTTCTTGTAGTTTTCCTCGGCATCATCCGTGTAATTTTATGTTCATGCTTGTGCTGACATTTCGTACTGATCATGTACATCTTCATTCCCATTGCCAGGTTACATATTATTCTCATCCCGTTATCATTGAATTCCTCGTGCACTATATTCTTTCCTGCCACTTATTCTATGTACTTTTCTTTTCCGATTTGTGCATTTAGGTCTTCTAGTATTGTGACCGTTTCGCGTTTTGGTATTTCGGCACATGTTTTTTCCGGCGCATCGTAGAATTTACCTTTCTTTTCATCGTCTACTTCTTCTGTTGGCGCATTCACATTTATTAGTGCTAACTTTGCCATTTTATTTTTAATCCTCCGGTATGACATACTTCCATCTATTCTCTTATATGTAATCACCTTTCTTTTAAACTTCTTGTTGATCAGGAAACCTGCTATTCTGTGCTCTTGTTTCCCTTCCCCTCTCTAATATTGTGTGTAATTCTCGTTTTCCACATTTCCTTCTCCCTTCAATCTAATTTCTTGTACTTCCGTTACTTCTACTTTATACTCTATCATTTGCTTTGCAATTTCCTTCATTTTTACTACTATCAACAACGTTTGTGCATTACACGTCGCAATCCTTATATTTACTTTCTTTGTATTCTTTGTATTTTTCTTCTTTCCCTTATAACATATCCTTTCTGTTATACTAATCTTCACCATTCCTTCCATCCCCTCTTCATTTGCTCGTTTTCTGGTTCCTTCGCCATTTTTACTTGTTCCTTCAATCGCTTTCTTTAGTTCTTTTGATTTTTGGTCTTCATAGCAGTCTAATTTGTTATCAGTGCTCTTGTTTTTTTTTTTAGATTTTTGATTTATTCTTCCAGTATAGGTGATTGGCCTCGTATGTTTTCTACCTTCGCCTTCTTCCTTGTCTTGGGGTGATCTTTCACTTACTGTTTTTCCTCTGTAATTTACCTTATTTTCTCTCGAATCTGTTTACTTCTTGATTTTCTTCTTTCTGATCTCTATTTGTTTTCTCCGTTCTTTCCCATCTCTTTACCTGTTGCAGTGTGAAAGCTTCATCGGTGACTTGTAGTTTATTATAGCGTATATTTGATCTGTATGCTTTGTTTCTTGCTTCCTTCATGTATATAAATTATCGTAAAGTTTATGTTTTAAAGTTTTTGTACTTATTAATTATGTCCTTAATTCTCTTTATCTGTTCAGTTCACTTGTATTTTGTCTTACTGCTTTACGTGAAATTTTTACCATATTTTTGTATGTTTACTAGCACGTATAAATACGTGTTTATCGCACAATGTCCAGGACAGTATCTATGTATTGATACTAAGCTGTTTAAGATGAGCTCCTGCTGCTTCTAAACATTTTTGGCATCTTTTATCAATTTTATTTGTCAAATGTTGTAACATATTTTGATTTGTTAACTCTTCAGCGGCGCCATCTAATTGAAACCATATGTTTTTTTCTAACTTGCTAAAGACACATCTTTTGTGCGTTTAAGCAATCTACCAAAATGAGCAGTCTTATAAGTCTCCCTCCAACAACTGCAGCCCATACATTACCACTAAATCTAATACGTTTGTTAGTTTGAAAAATACGGTTAGGGTTTTCGTCCGCCCAGTGATGTTTGTTATGATAGTTATGAATATTAAACATCCCTTTCCGCGTAAGTGTTGCCTCGTCCGTTCATAAAACGTTTTCTGTCAATTCTGTGTTGGCATCTTGTTGCCGAAGATCCACCTACAAAGCGTCATCGACGACGTGCATAGTCTTTGAACCAACCCATGAACAAGTTGAAAGTGGAAATGATTTATACTATTTTCCCTTGATACGATAAATTCAAGTATGACTGATATCAAGTCTTCAAGCAACGGGACGGGTACTTACTTCGAGTTCATTTTCCACTTCATGCAATACATTTTCTTCCCATTCGGGTATCAATACTTGGCGCAGACGACCTCTGTTACCACCAAAAGGTGCAAAATTCCCAGTTACCCTCAAACGCTGATCTCGTCGTCGGAAAACGTTAGCATCAGGGTTCGAGGTACCCGCTGATTCTGTTGCGCTAAAAAGTAATCACATACTAAAACATGGACCATCTTATTATTGCTCATAATGACATAAATACAACGAAAATATTTTTCTTTCATATTTTTCAGTACGTCTGATAAATGCTTAACTTAATTTTTATCAATTAAGCAACTAACTAATTCTTTCTCTTTTTCGTAGTATTTTAAAAGATTTTGCTTTATATGTAACCTACCTTGTTACGTTTTAATTTTACACTAAAACATAGATAAACTGAAAACCATAATTGTGAATAGTTTAAAGTAACGGAATCTAAGAATAAGAAAAATGAGAACCTCATTTTAAAATACACGTTTCTGTAAATGGATAAAAGTCTTAAAGGAATCTGCGTCTTCTTTTAATATTCTTGCCACCATCTGGCAAATTTAAAATTATCTAGTGATATTGGGAATTTTTGAATAGCCTTGTGGTTATTCTTTACCCTTTTCGTCGGCCATCTTAAAAAAACGATTTGAAGATTATCGTGAAGTAGTTCATTTAAGTTTCAATTCGTGCTCTCTTTGGAGGATTAAAAAGTTTACCAATATAATATGACAGCGTCTATATCTGAAACCCTTCGATGAAGGTAATTTTTTGTATAACATCTGATTTACTTTCTGATGTTTTTCCCTGCAGGGTTTTAAATTGCAGTCGCAGTTTCAATTTTAGTTTACGATTTTGTGGTACGATCCTCGTATGAAGTCATAACCCAAGTTTTACGTTTCTGGAGTTTATTATAATTTACCGTTGTACATACATTAGGATAAGGATCACGCTTTGCGCAATTCCCTTGGTACAAATTGGTAATTAAAGAATTGTACGAACATATCAGCAGTTGAATACAGGTAAGTGCCGTAATCGTGGAAGTACAACTAGTGCATTGATTTTGTGAATGGTCTATCGTCGTCTGCATGCTGCAGTTAGTAATAAATTTTTAACTATGAATGAGTGATTGATGTTAATACTTACATGATCGTCTGATTATTGTTTTCGTTCAATTTAAGAATTTAGTAGTGGTCGTTTCAATATTAATGAACTTACAAAATTGGAATTATCCCTTTGAGAATTATGATTGTCAAAATAGTTTACGTTATACCCACGATAAACTAAGCAACCAAAATTTATCTCTGTGTCAATTAAAGCAAAAAAAAAACCTCGATGAAGCAAAACTTTATTAGAAACGCATGCAACCATAAATAAAGGAAAAAAATTAAAATTCATTCTAACTAAATTAAAGCTCATGCAAATTAATGAACAATACAAAGCAATTAAAACCCATGCAACCATTTTTAGTATAACTATTGCATGTGGCATAGGAAGTTGTAGCAATGTTGTCTGCAAAATAAAATTTAAAAGCAGTGTTGCCGAATTGGTAATTGTCATTGTCTGACCCTGCAATAGTGCGGTGCCTAGTTCAAACGCCATTAGTGCAGTGGGGTGTGGTAAACCCCAGTGCTACTATTACTATTTTTCTCATAATTTGACGTGATTTTATTTACCTCTGTGTAGTATATGTAAGAATGATAAGCACATTTGCTTCTTCTATTATACATTTTTAATAATAACACAATATAATGTCAAAAATAAAACAATATTGTAAAACAAAACGCATTTAAAGGAAATCGTCAATCTTGTAAAACAAATAAACTCAAAAGTTACAAATAACTATTAAAAACAATAATATATTTTTATTCACTGTCATTTTCTATTGGTCTTTGATTAGCACAATCACTACACAGCGCATGAACATGTTCCAAACATAAATATTTATAACACATTTGACAAAAGTATTTCGTTTTGCGATCTGTTCCTCTGGGACACGTAGAACATCTTCTCTGCAAACCCATTTTTGGTACTTTCGAGGGTTGAGGATCAGTAGCTGAACCGGAAAAACGTTTTATGCTGTTTCGCAAGTCTCTCGGTAATTTAATATTTAATTCTCTTTGCTTCATGTTTTCAGAGATTAGCTCTAAAGCTAAAGTTTTAAGAAACAATCTTCGATTTACGGTTTTTTGGTTATTGAATGTATAAATAACTCTAGCATTTATTCCAGCAATATCCAGAATGGTAAAGAATATTGTTAGTGACCATCTTCTACTATTCTGCGAAGCAATATAGATAGCAGAGAGCTGGTCAACGGTATCTACACCGCCTTTCGTATCGTTATAATAAGTAATAATTTCTGGTTTTCTCTTTTCACCACTATCCGGATCTATTGCAGCATCGTGATGCATGGTGCTAAACAAAATTACACATTTTCCTTTCCTTGGTACATATGATAATGCAGTTATATCCTTCTGAAAGCCAAATATAGTGGTATTTTCAGCACTTTTACTGGTAGTTATGAATTCGGGGGGAGTTCCCTTTCGTTTTTCTTCACATTTCCTACAACTGCAAGTCTGCAATTATTTTTTAAGTCCAATGCTAAAGGATAGCTCATGAACCAGTTGTCTATTGAAACATTTCTTCCTGTTCCAGTAACTGGTGCAATAAGCCGTTTTACAACTTCATGAGCAGAATTATTTACTTCATATGAGAGCTGCTTGCCGACATATACTTCCATTTTTGACACATAATACGTTTTGCTGTCAGCAAGCGTAAATATTTTAATTCCGTATTTTGACGGCTTGTTAGGCATATATTGCCGAAATGGGCACTTCCCCCTAAATGCGGGTAGCATTTAGTTAATTGTAACATACTCGGAAGGTACATAATTTTTAGTGCAGTTTTGTACAAATGTTTCAAAAAAATCTCGATACGTGTATTCCAGTCATCAAATCTCAGACTTGTAAGAAGAAATCGAAAGCGTTGAAGGCTTATTGTAGCACGAAATAATGCAATGCCTGTTCCATCCGATTGCCATAGGTCATCTAAGTCATTTCAGTTTCGTTCGTATCTCTAGTCCTACTGTTGTCTTTGTATTTACCTTTTTGTCTTTGTATATAAACATTGCTGTATTTTACTAAAAGCTGCAAAAGGTCTGGTGTAAAAAAACACAACCAGCTCTGTAACTCGGTGCTTGCATTTTTAGCGGCACCTTTGGCCCCTGGAAGTTGAGTAACAAGATTGTGTCTTCTAGTCCGCACATTTTGTTTTGGAACTTCTTTCAACCATTTCGTTTGCTTGTCCTTTCCAATAAAATAATTTTCTACTGAATTACCAATCTTGTCTAGTTCGTCGTCATCCAATTCTTCAACGCTCTGCTCGCTGTCGGTTTGATGGTCGCTTTCTTCGATATATTCTTCCTAAGAATTGTCGCCCACTTCAATAAATTCTTTATCTACTTCAGTAGCTGCTTCCTCGACATCTCCCTTTGAACTTCGTCCATGTAGCACTGTAAAAGTTCCTGCTCTTTTTCATATGATAAGTTGGCCATATTGGTCAAATACCGAAACTAAATGATATCACCACTTTGAAATATTATGTTATAAGAGATAATTGTATTACCTTACCAAATATTCAAAAATTAACCCAACACTCAATAAACAACGCAAAACACAACTCTTCCGACACTTACAAGAATCACTGAAATACTAACGCCTTTAGAGCGGCGGGGTGTGATATACCCCACCTACTTAAGTCGCATTATTACCACGCCCTTTTTCCAATCATGACTAATTGCGTAGTATTTTATGCTAGTATGAACTGTTATTGAAAGGTACACAGATGCGCCAGATTAAATTAAAAAAAACTAAAAAGATACAGCGCTGGGGTTTGATACACCCCACCGCACTAACGCAGGGTTAATCAGGATCTCGCAAGTTTAGCAGAATTGATTGATGTAGAATACATGACAGCGAGAATTTGCAGACACAGCATAAATTTTAGGTACAGGTGTGCGTTTGAAAATAATGTGTCTATGTTGATATGTTAAGTGTCTATATGAAAATGTAAACTTTCACCATTAACACTCATAATAAAATACTTATCTTTTTTGGGATTTTTTAATGGTGTACTTTAAATTATACAATCTAAACGTTTCGATAACACTTACAGTTATCTTCGTCAGTAGCAATGTTTGTTAAAAATTGTTAAAGATGTAGTCAACAATTTTGACAGATTTGAAAAATTAAAACATAAACATAAGCCTGCTATTAGTATAACAGTTTGGGAAACATAAAGCCAACTATAAAATTTTTAGTAAAGAATAACTAGGTCATAAAATTAAATATTATTAAACTGCTTCAAAGATGACAAACCAGAACACTCTCTACGACGAAAGCTAACAATGAAATTTGCCAGCCAAAAAACACATTTAACAAAATTTAATCGAGTTATGATGTAAGTGTAAAGTTGTGAAAAACTTCAATCTTAAAATGATAGAAGCATTCACAAATCCAAACATTACATAAAATAAAATAACCCAGTTAAATCTAACAAAGAGATATCTTTATCAATAATTGGAAGTGTTATTAACAATGAAAAGCACAATGTAGAACGTTATTTGTAATTTTTAATTTTAATTTAATTTCAACTACTTATGTTAAATTATAGTGCTGTGGTAATTTAACATATACTTGGTAAAGCATTTGCTTCAAGGTCTAGGAAAAACACAGCAAAAAACCTAG
This sequence comes from Vesta saturnalis, assembly GCA_036346205.1. Lineage (NCBI taxonomy): Eukaryota > Metazoa > Arthropoda > Insecta > Coleoptera > Lampyridae > Vesta > Vesta saturnalis. The sequence continues at coordinate 697,730 of JARFJB010002516.1, forward strand.
ACATACCAAAAGTTGAAAACAAATTAAAATCAAGGCGTATCATTATGCTCTTTTTTAATTATAAGATGCCAAAACCTATTTAAACGGAGATTTTCTTCTTGTCTATTAAAATTATTCGGGTGTTTATATATTTCAATAGCTTCACGTTGCAAACGAACATAATAATGGGTTTGTCTTGACAATATTTCCATATTGTCAAATTGAATGTCATGATTTAGATTATTCAGGGCATGGTCAGCCACAGCAGACCTCTCTGGTTAACCCAATCTACAAAATCTCATATGTTCTTTGCGTCTTGTATCAAAGCTACGTTTTGTGATAAAAATTTTATGAACAGATTGCAGGTGTAGCAATGGGTAGTCCCCTTAGTCCTGTTATAGCTAATCTTTATATGGAAAGATTTGAAACATTAACGTTACAAAATACACCTAAAAAATATTCAGTTTGGTATAGATATGTAGATGACACATTTGTTATTTGGAGACATGGAGAAGAAGCACTGCATGAGTTTTTGGTTTTTATAAATGGTATACACCCTTGTACTCAGTTTACCATGGAAAAAGAAACTAATGGAAGTTTACCATTTCTTGACATATTAATATCTAAAAATAATAATTCACTATCTTTTAAGGTTTACAGAAAGCCGACACACACTGATAGATACCTTCATAAATTATCCAACCACCATCCACGTCAAAAAACTAGTGTAATTAAATCTTTAGTAGATCGAGCAAAACGAATTTGTGACCCTGAATTTTTGAATGATGAATATAAATATAATATAATAAGAAAATCCTGACAAGATAATGGATATTCACTTACAGATATTAATAATGTTATTACACCTTCTAGGCGTAACCTTAAAGAAAAACCAGTTCTTAATGTTGGTACTGCTTTTCTTCCTTTTATAGCTAATGTTACAAATAGAATTGAAAAAATCCTAATCAATTATGGCATTAGGACTATTTTTAAACCTACAAGAAAAATTAAAGAACATTTAAGATCACCTAAAGATGTGTCAAACCCTTTATCATCTTCCGGAGTGTATAAGTTATCTTGTTTATGTGGAAAAGTATACATCGGGACCACAAACCGTAGCTTTGATACAAGACGCAAAGAACATATGAGATTTTGTAGATTGGGTCAACCAGAGAGGTCTGCTGTGGCTGACCATGCCCTGAATAATCTAAATCATGACATTCAATTTGACAATATGGAAATATTGTCAAGACAAACCCATTATTATGTTCGTTTGCAACGTGAAGCTATTGAAATGTATAAACTCCCGAATAATTTTAATAGACATGAGGAAAATCTCCGTTTAAATAGGTTTTGGCATCTTATAATTAAAAAAGAGCATAATGATACGCCTTGATTTTAATTTGTTTTCAACTTTTGGTATGTCTAGGTTTTTTGCTGTGTTTTTCCTAGACCTTGAAGCAAATGCTTTACCAATTATATGTTAAATTACCACAGCACCATAATTTAACATAAGTAGTTGAAATTAAATTAAAATTAAAAATTACAAAGAACGTTCTGCATTGTGCTTTTCATTGTTAATAACACTTCCAATTATTGATAAAGATGTCTCTTTGTTAGATTTAACTGGGTTATTTTATTTGATGTAATGTTTGGATTTGTGAATGCTTCTATCATTTTAGAATTGAAGTTTTTCACAACTTTACACTTACATCATAACTCGATTAAATTTTGTTAAATGTGTTTTTTGGCTGGCAAATTTCATCGTTAGCTTTCGTCGTAGAGAGTGTTCTGGTTTGTCATCTTTGAAGCAGTTTAATAATATTTAATTTTATGACCTAGTTATTCTTTACTAAAATTTTATAGTTGGCTTTATGTTTCCCAAACTGTTATACTAATAGCAGGCTTATGTTTATGTTTTAATTTTTCAGATTTGACAAAATTGTTTACTACATCTTTAACAATTTTTAACAAACATTACTACTGACGAAGATAACTGTAAGTGTTATCGAAACGTTTAGATTGTATAATTTAAAGTACACCATTAAAAAATCCCAAAAAAGATAAGTATTTTATTATGTTAGGTGTCTGTTTAATTATCTGTTTAAGTATTTATAATTGTAATACGAGTGCAATCAGTTGCGGTTGACGACAGGTAAGAACGGCGATTCAGATCGTCTGAGCTTCCACCTTCAGCACTTGCAGGCTCAAATACGGCCGAGTTAGTATTGAGTCAGTGGAGCCGCGATTTTAACATCGTTGCAAATATTGCCTTATGGAAGAGCGCTCCACGCCCTCTCCGACTGCAATCTAGGAGCATAGCGGAAAACTCAAATCTCCCATCTCATAGCATTGTTGAACCTGGTCGTTCAAGAAATTGATACCTGCCCATTTAATTAAAAGTGTCCTGGATTTAAAATTTGAGCTACTAGTTAATACCTGACTCGAAATACTCGTTGAAATACTTAGGATTCCTTACATTGTGATTAAATTTTGTAAGTCTTCTGATATATCAGCTGCAATCAATATTCTCAGTTTATATTTTACGAGTTATATTTTTCTTAAGCAAGAAACGTAACTTTTGGATAAACAAACGTAATAAAAGGAACGTTAAGGATTAAATACTTGATACTAATCGTAGGATATCGGGAAAGCACAATAACAGAAGAGCAAGCTTTGAAAGATACGAAATTAATGAAAAAAGATAATACGATTTTTGTTTGTAAGTGGCCAAAGACTAATTGCGGTAGTTTCTAATAAATCTCGTATAATTCACTCTCTTGATGTCGATATTGTTTAAGTTAAACTAGTCAAAAGGTTATTTGACCATAATCAATACAGCATCGTTAATGCGCCTTGTATTTTCTAAGAAAACGAGCAATGAATTATAGTAAAAATACAGAAATGAAAAACAATTTCAGAAACGTAACGAATTTTTTATGCTTGCCAAGAAAAGAAGGTTCAATAAGTTTAATGAAAAGAAAATCAAAGTAGATTAAACGTAATAAACAAAAATATAGAAAAGCTATATTCTGGGGAATAACTAAGAAAAACAGAAAAAAGATTTGTTCTTTTGTCGCCACTTCCTCCACATCCAATTTATTAAGAATACATTTGCTACGATATAACTTCTCATCTAATGATAGCAAATGATTCGAACTTTTATTTGTTTCATCTTCCTATTCCATCTGTCAGCTATCCCCCATTTCCAATCGGTTACAAAAATAAATCCCTACAACAAAACACTCCTTGGAAAAGTATATTATCAACTGAGGTCGAATAGATTTTATAAATGTACTTTCTTTTATTTCGACTTTTGGATGTACCTTCCCTCTATAAATTAATGTCTTTTTACTTCTAATCAATACATACTTATTTGTGAATTTATAGTTTACATTTGTTCTAATAGGACTATCTCAATAGTCTAAACACGTCCAGTAATTCGGATTGAGGTCGAAGAACGTCCATCAGTTAAATATAATTAATATGCGGTGTACTTTCTATTATAGCACTTAAATCTGTTTCCTTTGTGTACATAAACCCTTGTTTACTTGTAAAACAATATTGTTGTTATTCACCCAAGATTTATTCTTGCAATCCCTACTACATTACACATAACTTATTACGTATTATAAGTGTTCTGTAACTGTGGTTTCATATTAGTTGAGTTGATCGGCCTATTTCCTGAGTTTTTGCTTTTTGAGCGCGACGTTTAGGAAGCGGACTCTGTCATCAGCCTTGGTCATGAGAAGATCTGTTTTCGCGCTTGAGTCGAATTTATATGTTACATAATTTTTTCCCAAGCACTTGACTACTCTCAGATTCTAAATTGGTACTTTTCACTTACTAGTCTGACACTGAGCCACTGAGTAATACTATATATATATATATATATATATATATATATACATATACATATATATATATATATATATATATATATATATATATATATATATATATATATATACAGATATAAATCGCCGAACATGTCTAGAACGAAGACCACCGTATCCAATGGGATAACATACAGATAGTCCTACAAAATATATATTGAATTACTCAGCTTCACTAGTAAGTGAAAGGTACCAAGTTCGAATCTGAGAGTAGTCAAGTGCTTGGGAAAAAATTATATAACATATGAATTCGGCTCAAGTGCGAAAACAGTCCTTCCCAGAACTAAGCCTGATGACGGAAGCAGAGTCCGCTTCCGAAACGTCGCGCTCAAAGATCAAAAACTGTGGAAATAGGCCGATCAACTCAACTAACATAACTTATTGTTATTCCACCAAAACTATTTTTTTACCAATTTCACAGCTGGATACTTGATTTTTTAACTCTTCTTTATACAATTACATAGTGGGGCTAGTACCTTAAACCTGCACAATTCTAAATAATGCACTATGTCACCGACATCAGCTTGACTTTTAAGGATGTGGTGATGTTGGAGTATGTTGTGTGAACTGTCCTGTTGTCGCTCGGTTGTGGCTGGTTGCTGATGCCCTGCGTATCATAAATAGAAACATGTGTTAGTTGTGTGAAACATTGTCGGTTTTAACAGAACAGAATAAATTAAATTGTCGATCTCTATACTTATCTGGGGCAACAGACTTCGCTCCGAACCTTTGTCTGATTACCCGAAAAGGGCAACCACCTCTGAACCGTGAGAGAGGATCACTCCCCACAGGTCCATCGCAGTTTGCGCCTGAACGAGCGCCGCTGCCACCTTACGGATGACCGGTAGGGCCTTCTCCATATCGAGACCTCCGAGGAGGCCCAATATGGCGTCGAACCCTAAGGCGGGTTGGGCAGGCGGGGTAACGACAGCAGCGGGAGCCGTTCTCGGTACTTCCGCCTTCTCAACCTTGCCTGCTGTCGCTCGGGCGTAACTGACGCCGGTCCGGGTTGAAGAAGGCCCCGCCGTCGGCGGTGTCCTCTTCGGTCTCTGATGTACTTCCGTCTTCTTCCGTTGCGGAGGTCGAGGGAACTTCGGACATCCCCTGTAGCTGTCGGGGTGGTCCCCACCGCAATTAACACACTTTGCCGGTGTGTACGGGGTTTTGTGCATTCACTGCTGTGGTGATCGCCTGCACACTTGACACAGCGTGACGCCGCCCTGCAGCAACGCTGTGCGTGACGGAAACCTTGACACCGGTGACACTGCCCGATGCCGCATTTCCGCCGCAAATCCTGACGGTAACACGGAGGCGGGCGACGTGCTGCACCTCCCGGATCTTCTTCCTGTCGTCCTCGGACGGCAACTCCACCATCACGAGGAGGATCGAGCGTCCGAGTATATGCCGATTGTTCGCATTTATTTTTACGAAAATCGCAGTAGTGCTACGTTGAGGATTGTAATAATCCTTTGTAACTGTGTAAATTATATCAGTACACCTGAATCTGCTTTGTAAGCTAAATATTTTTTTTATATGTTTAGTAGCTGTAATAACACGTTCCGCTGTAGCATCTTTTTTCGTTTTACGTCACATGGCTGTATTTATTTGTTACACATTACTTTTGAATTTAAAAGGTTGGTGTCTAATTTCGTTACAACCAGAAATGATACAAGATTGTCACTGTTTTAGATAAATCAACCATTGCAAAAAGCCTCCCGGTATAAATTTTGTGCTTCAGAAAACTAGGTGTTCCTTTGAAATGCCACTCACCGTGTATAACCTTGATATAGTGTATGTGAAAGAATAAGGAATATTATAATTTACTATTGGCTAAGACTAGAATTATTGACGTTGATCTAAGGAATACTATTGAAATTCTTCCTGTCTGTTTTTATTATTTTCCCTATACGTGAATATTTCCTGAAACTGATAAAACTGCTAGTATCTCTTATTAGTTGAGCTGATCGCTCTATTTCTATAGTTTTTGCTTCTTGAGCGTGACGTTTCGGAAGCGGACTCTGCTTTCGTCATCAGACTTAGTCCTGAGAAGGACTGTTTTCGCACTTGAGTCGAATTAAAATGTTATATATAACTTTTTCCCAAGCACTTGACTACTCTCAGATTCTAACTTGGTACCTATCACTTACTAGTCTGGCACCTTTACCGCTGAGCTACTGAGTAACCCAATATATATTTTTTAGAACCTATATATACATTAAACTTTGTCGTGGTTGCGCAGAAGTTTATTGCGCATGTTGCGCAAGTGTGTTGCGCTTAAACTCTTCGTGCATTATTGAAATCCAAATGGGTTTCATTTCCAGACTAGCTTGGCTAATTGGATTTTCTGCTAGTGCGATGTATGTGGCTTCTTTGAGTTTCCGATGAGTTGTGTTCTCGTCCTTTGCCACTATCTGTATGTTATCCCATTGGATACGGTGGTCTTCGTTCCAAACATATTCGGCGATTCCTGATTTTTCTGTTTCGGCCTTGCGGACGTTGTTCTTATGTTCTTGCGTTCTCACTTTAAGTGATCTACTGCTCTCTGTGTATGCTCTGCCTCATTCGCGTGGTAGATTGTATACACAATTATTGGAATTCTGATCTTCATTGTGTGGTTTGATTTTGATTAGTATTCCCCTGAGCGTTCTGGTCAATTTGAAGGCAGTGCGTATCTTGTATTTGCTGCCCATCCTTCGTACTTTCTCAAGGATAGGCAGCAAAAACAAGATTAATCGACCAGAACACTCAGGGAAATACCAACCAAAACCAAACCATACAACCTACCATGCGAATGCTTATCTAGGATAGGACCCTCGTTGAGTTATTAAACACACCATTTTCTTAGGCAGGATATTAACCAGTACTTGTTTGAGATGAGACCCCCTTTACCAGAGAAGTAATCCCTCAGCCTATATATGAACTAAGCCTTTTAGTGGAGATACACTTAATCGAAATCGGAACCCTCTTCAGCAGAGAAACAAACCTCCAGTCTAGTCAAGATATGAACTAATCCTTTTTGGCGTAGTTAAACTTAAGCGAGATAAGAATCCCCTTCGCATGCGAAACGCACACTCAGAATCGACCCTTTACAGGAGACATATTTAGCCTAGAGCTTATCTAACCCTTTAGCTAATATTAACTTATCAGAGCCACAAATGAAAAGCCTACTCTCACCTTAGACAAGACTTGAAACATCCTTTTTAGAAGAGTCTCACTTACCTGAAACTAGCCGTTAGGCAAGATCAAACCTGTCTCTATTTTAGCTTGGATGCGTGTCCTCGATTAAGCTGAGATCTGACGCTAGCCGATTTGGTTAGGGAACAAACCACTTACTGGAGGCCACTTAACCGAGTCCATGGGAAGTAATCATGAATTTTTTAAGGAATTTTACTCTGTGTTCAATTATTTAATCCCCGTACTATTAAACCTTCCAAGCCATGCTAACAAAAGAAGCCAAGCTCATTGCTAATACCTAGTCAAGGAACCTAATATGCTTTAAAGTACATAAAAAAAACTAAAATACTCAAACGTTAGTTATTTATTTTGGTACCTTGCCAAAAACATAAATCAAAACCTTTCCCAAGCTTTTTTCCCTTTTCGTAACTCCTAACAGTTTTCCACAATTCCTAGTTCACCTGGCAACTTTTCTCACTAACAATTAGCCATCATTTTTACACGTTTCCTTCCAATTTCATACGATAATGGTATACCAACATACTATTAGAAAAGCTGAAGTGCAGCTAATGCCCAAAACATGACTCGACAGTTCAACTTCTAATTACAGGTTTATATGATTGATTTCAGTGAACATGAAAAAGCAGCGAATTAACTTAGGCTTTATGAAATACCTCAATAATATCAAAATACTGCATTGAGAGGCAATACAGCTTCCGAATAGGTAGATTCATAAGTAAACTCCGTAACTGCTTGGCATAATGTAGACAAGATAAATCAGTTTCCACAGAAAATCTCGCATTACTGATCATGACACATCTAAACCTAACGATGCGATATGACACGTTTCACTACCTAATAAGTCTGTGATCAAAATGTACATGCATGAACAGTAAACGTAATCAATAGGAAAGATTTACATTCGGAGGACAGTCCTCCGAATGTAAATCTTTCCGTATAAGTAAGTACAAAACAAAAAAACTAAGAATACTAGGGAGAGGCTCCCTTCTTGGAATACAGGCCCTGTATTGGTTCCTTGTAATATAGTGCTATAATGAAAGAGTAAAAGCATTATGTTGATAGGATAATATACGGTATATTGGAAGGATGGCAGTGTAATATTATGAAATATTGCAATAGAGCTGTATTTGTTGTATTGGGTTATAAAGCAGACTTTCTCATTTTACCCTAAGTTTAATTATATTAGGACTACCATGTTTCCCTTTGCCCTATTCTCACACTAATTTCCAACCGACTACTTCTTTTTGTTTCTTGGTCAATCATTCACTACAGTGATTACCGTATGTTAATACGCATCCAGTAAGATTTTTTGTAGTTATTACAATATTGGCACAATTCGTTACAGGTGTAAGTGATGCATTAACTTAAAGTTTTAAGTAGTACAGTTAAACACCCAATCATATATTGATATGGTTTACCTAAGTCATATCCCTCATGAATTTAAACTTAGCGGCAACCTCTATTGGTCGGTTTGCATTCTGAGATATAAATACTACCACTATCCAGTTTGGTATTAAGTTTTTCGTCTAGCTTCTCTCAGGCTATTTAAGGATTTACCGGAACTAGCACCTAATCTTTTCCTTTAGGTAGATTAGACCATACCACATATTTTCCAGTAGATTTACCTCTTTGTAAAAGTGCAGTAATTACATACATTTATTCTGTGTCTATATTATGTGTTGTATCAAGTGGTATCCGATACCCCACTGAATTGTGTTACTAGTACAGAGAATACTATTCTACTACCCTATTATGTCTTTTTCGGTGTTCGATACTACTTGGACTCATGTTTATACTTATTATAATTGAAATGCCTAGGTCTCTTTTGTTTTGTTAGATAATTTTTATTATTCTTTTTTTCAGTCCTTCTCTTGCTCGTGTAAAACGCATTACTATGCAGGGCTATCAGTTTTCTGCAAAAGTTCATTGTCTTCTTTTCATCAACTAGATAATTCAATGTTTCTAACCTTGTGTGCCGCAGTCATAATCTTATTCAAGTAATTAGTTATTTTCATTAGTTAATAGAGTTTAGAATTAAAAAGTAATCAATATTTTTCCCCTCTGCCGTAGTTAAAATAGCTGTTAAAGGCACTCTACGTAAACTCCGATGATAGACACACAAGAGGTATTATACAATACTGCGCTACGCGCTATAGAAAGTTGAATTTTTCTCGTATCCCTCGCCATGTCCAGATCCCTTTCAGCACCTACCTATTCCAGATCAGCAGTAAGAGTCTTGCATGAGATTTCGCAACTCAAAAACTCGCAGGCCTTCCGTTCCAGACCTGAAGCTGTAAGCACGTACGTTAAAACTTTATATACACACGTGCCCACAAACTTACTAATGCTTTGGACAGCGGCGGCTTGTAAGACAGTAGCCCAACGCCGCAATCACACCCCACATTGGTCCATATCGCGCATAGACAGGAAGTTTCCTCGTTTTGGAAAGTGATCGGGCCAAATTACACAGAAATTTAGAACTCTAGTAGGGCATAATAAACGTTCAGGGCGAAATAATATCTTAAAAGGAAAACAGGTCTGGATAATGCTTTGGTTTCTGTCATAAATACTACAGAGACTAAATATATCCTGTTACAGAAGTAAATAATGTTCATGTTGGTTTAATGTAAGTGTCGCTTTAAGATATATACTCCAATACAAGGTTCCGAAAGGTACTCAGTTTATCTTAACCGTAACTGTAGAAGCAAAAACTGTAGGAGTTTGCTTAATTGATAATTTATGTTACCTGAAAGATTAAATCCAGACTTATTACAATCTCTAGTTCTCAGGTTTCTCCCGTATGTTTATGTAAAGTAATTTCCTGTTTCTTGAAGCTATAAATACCTACCTGTTACACTCTTGTTACGAATTTATTAAAACAGGCAGTTTAAACTGCTCCATCAGTCCTGCAATTCATTTTGGATTAACCCACGCCGGACGACTAGTGGTACTTTGTGCCAAAATTGAACTAATACTCCAAAATTCTTTGAGTAAGGAACGCTGAAGTACTTATTGTTATTTTAGATCTAGATCATGTATTTGTTAAATAATTACATAATCAATGAATTATGTTACTGCATCCCAAGTATGCTCAAATATTCACTTTTATTATTTTTTGATGTCACTCTAAGTTATCACAGTTTACTTTAATTCGGTTAAAATTATCTTTAAGAGAGAACTGGGAGGAATCTGTTTCATTTTAGAGGAAGGAAGTCCTTCCTAAGAGGGAGGACGGCCATTTGAGATTTCCAAACCCCATTAATCACAGTGATGGGTTCCCAAAATATACACATACATTAAGTATGTATGCATAGTGGGGTTAGGGATAGACACGGTCAGTATAGGATAAGAGGTAACAGACTTAAGGTTTCAGGTGAAGATGCTACCCCAGAATTTGACTAAATATCCACACATGATACGCTACATGCAGCGATCATGGCGCTACGTGTGTATGAGGAAAAGCCACAGAAAAAATCTCATAAAGGGTAGACGGTAACGGAAATCGAACCTATTACCACCCAAACGCTGTTTCATTAACTAAAATTTTTATTATTTTATAAGGTATATATTTTTCTGGACTTTGACGGTTATTATCATTTTGTCACCTAAACTATCTCATTTTTGCTGCCATATACATCCCATTATTTTTTAAAATGTATGTCTCTGAAATGTAGTTTAATAAATATCGTGGTATATAGTACCTCCCTTGGTCCAACATAAAACGGATGTTACGAGGATCCTTCTAAGCACAGAAAATCCTCTTAATCAATTTACGCCATTAATGTAAATTTTCGTCCTTAATAAGCACCAATGTTGACGTAATTTAACAATCAAAGAAGTCGCTATGCAATTACTCAAGAGGCTTTCTTAAAATTTTAATAAAGTTGAAATTAAATTCATTTCAATGAGTAGATTCAAAGTTAATACAAGCACACCATCAACACCACCTAAATATTAATTAGCATGCAGTAATAACTCCTTTTACCGTAATTAGTTTACTTGGTGGGTAATCAAAGGTTTAAGTTGGTTTAGATATGCCGTGAATTAAATTTTCATAGAAATTCGGTCTAGTTTAACACCCGTCCGGGTGTTAATATCTGTTCAGCTATTCCTCCTCATGCATCCACAGACACCGACCGCCCGTCGCGCTTTCACGCGCATTTTGCATGGTCACCGCCAATCGTCGGAATCTCAGTTATTGTTAATTTATTAAAATTTAAGTTTGTGCTCCATATTATTGGAACTTACGTAACCCTCAATGCATTATATTGTTGGTTTTCTTAAGTTGAGGCATATAAGTTACTTAGAACTGTACCGTATAAGAAATGCAGGTAAACCCCTTTCTTGGGTATTAGTCAATACCACAGAAAGAGGTAGCAAATTATTTAACCAAGTTACCCCGTTTCCGACAAATTGAGCATGTAAAACCGTCGAAATAATTAAAAGTTAGTGTTAGTAGGTGTTACAAGGTATTTAGTCTCCGTATTTTAAGGTCCTTGGGTGTAGCCCTTTCAAAGCCATGCGCCTTTTTAAGATCAATATAAGGTTGAGGTTATTTAAAATTAAAAAAGTCTAGGTTTTCAAAAGAAGCAATGTATTAATTAAAAGTAAAACTAAAACGTGGATACGGGCCACTTTCCTAAGGTTCTTTTGAAACCACTTTCGTTTTTGACGTCTTTTTTCAAGGGCCATCAGTTCTCTAAAGATGGTGTTTATGTCAAGTTTTGTGGGCTACGGTAACCTTAAAATAGTAGCTAATCTAACTTTTCAGAAATGAGCGATGCAATGATCAAAATTATAACCATATAGTTAGAAACTTCGATACGGATCGCTTTCTGACTCTCTGAAGACGACTTCTATTTTTGATGTCCTTTTTCAAAAACTACCAGTTCTCTAAAGATGGTGTTAATTACAAATTTTTTGGGCTAGCCAGTTCGAAATGATATTTCAGGGCTGAACACCTTGATGCCTCCATGAAGATGAACACTATACTTAGACCCATCTCTAGTAATACCATCAACTTTCTAAAGTAATGTCCAGGTTACTTGCTGAATAGAGCATCTTACCTCAGCCGTTCGGTGTCCTGAAATGGATTCGCTAACGTTTTAGTTTTGCCATTTATTTCGCTATTACACGTCAACATAGTAAGAGCTAAAAGTAAAATTTACCTTTGACATTCTCTGTTTGTTGCTTTCAGGCCTGTGACACAATTCCACAAACTACTGTGCTCTAAATTTAGGTAGGCGTCCAATACACACCAAACTCTTGACCAAGAGTCGCTGTACTCCAGCTTCCATCACTCGTAATTCGTCTAGTATCTTTCTAACACCGAACCAACCTGCTAGCTCGATCTATCCTGAAATGTCGACGGCTTGACCGAAACAAGCGGGGTGGTGGTGGGCTACTTCTTCCTTCACGGTTACAACAAACCTCTACCTTTCAATGAGTTTTTCAAATAAAAACCATTTACATTTGGCATTTTTGTTTAATCATTATACCCGTATGCTGCCGGCACCTAGTTAAAATTTTAACCTTAAAAAGAGCTGTAGTTCAGGAAACTGACAATTAAACAAAATGTAACAATTTTTCTAATTGAGGTTGTGATATTTGTTTTTCTTAGTAGAACTATTGATAGCTTTACATACGACAGCTCACCACACTTATTAATCAAGCATCTATTTCTGAACTGAACACCAACCGTTAATCAATGTCATGTCTGTATTACAAGATCTTCAAGGAACGATAAATTGATGAAATTTGATTAAAATTAACACTGTCGCCACTAAAAATAAATAATTAAATTAGTACTTTGTCTGCATAAATGTCTAATACACTCAAAAGCAAAAATTATGTAAATTTAATTAGAACCAATGTCTAGCAGTACAAACACGTGTTACCAATGCTATCATCAGCTGAAAAAAATTAATATTTTCAGGCAATCTCTTTTCATTCTGTCGCTACCACCATCACTTTGATCCTTCCAGTAGGACCCCATGGCTAAAAATTCGATCACAAATGCACATTTATCAATAGTTAGGCCAACTTCATACATCCGGCTGGTTCGTGCGTTCTAGAGATATCCCGTTTATGGAGTTTACTACTTGTATCCAGAACTCCCAAAGCTGAAAACCTTTAAATCTGAAATTAATTAACTACAGCTTTGCACAATTAGGGTACGTAGTGTTTAGGCTTTGTGCGTTAGTGGCTTGTTTCAAAAATAAATAGGGTTTATTAATATAAATAAGCTTAAATAAGTGTATTCAATGATTTTAGACACTATATTGAAGTTGGTTCTATGCTTAAATATTTGAATTAATTTTGAAGTATTGAATTTGATGATTGAAGAAATTTAAGGAGGTTTGATGTGAGAGACATGTATACTCCATGTAAGCCGGGGAGGTACTACCCCTACCATGGGCTTCTTAATATTGGGTCTTTGGTTTTATGACCACGGTAAGGGCTAACCTCTCCTCATCCTTAAATCATTCACATCCTATACTTTCTCTCGTGCTCACTGTCATCCTATCGGACTAAAAGTGCAAAATTTCAAAAATAAGGCTGTTGTTTTTAGGGTAAAAAATGTACCTAAAATCTTGCCCCGTTCGGACGTCCGGGTGGGTGGGGCAAAAGCGACCTCGGACATCGAAAATATTTTTAATCCACTATTATAACAGACGCAGTATCAAGTGTAATTGTAATGCTGTTCATCAACATGTTGACAACTACAACCTGACATTTTATTTCTATCTGAAATATAAGTCTCCTCTGAATACTCCGAATCGCCCCTTGCCATTCCCCAATACAACATTCAATATTAGTTTCGCGACAAGGGGGATGTGTGTGACAACAATGCTTGCAAGAGGTTATCTTCTTTGAGAATAAAAAATTCGACGTGATTTGGTTTCTGATTCTGGTCCTAAATTTCTGAAATTTACTGTTGCATCTATTAGTCTCCTAATAAAAGTAACTTTTATACTTGGTCATAGTGTAAACATATTTGCTATTTCATGTGATCTCACACAAACTATTTCCAAACCCTCGAGAGTCCCTGGTAACCCTAACCATCCATCTTTACATCTTCTAGACATCTTTCTTATGTCAAACCCCTCGTATATAGAACTTCAGTTGATTCCCCACTAGGTATATCTGTCCACTGTTTAATAGAACTTCTACCATGCCAAATTCCTCTGTTTTTCACACAACCCTAATAGCATCTTGTGGTTTTTTATGTCAGCTAAACGGGGTGACGGGATTTATTTACAACATTCTTATTGGATGAATATTCATTTAAGTCAGTATCTGGAGTCATCCTCGTAGGCACAGTGTTATGCACTCCCAAAAAATCAAATCGTACAGGTCTTCTCGTTCCCAATCCTGGTTCAGAAGCGCTTATGTTAATGCAATCAATATCTTTGATAATAAAATCTTATACCAAATGGAAATCTAATAAAACGGTCATTATGCAGACCATGTTGATTCTAGAAATACCTGCAACAGCGTTACCACTGGAGCTAAAATGTTATGTGCACAACGAAAATGAAATGAATCAACTATATCCCCTTTGGACAGTCGTAAATTTGTAATGATCCTAAAATCCTTACAATAAAGCTTCCTATCTTAGTAAATAATTCCCACTAAAACTTATTTCCCATTTCTTTCCCCAAGTGCAATGGCATTGTTAGTAAATGCTATCAATTACACATTCCTTTCCCACTCCATCCAAATTTGCCTACAAATCACAGATCACTTTATTCCCGACTCCGCTATATTTAATGAAATATGGTAGCCTGCAAAATTATGCTTGTGTATTTGCGAATTATTAAATCCTGCTTGATAGACCGAGTCCTGTATTGCTTGATATCCTGATTTTACAATTTCCTGCGTATTTTCCATACACTTAACACCTTTATTACAAATCGTTATATAATTGTGGTCAGGAATTACACCATTTAAGCACAATTATACCTTTAATTTTACACTTCCAGACGAAACACCTGTTATAGAAACATGTGATTGTAATTTGTAACTTCCAGTTAGCGACGCCGCGCCGGCCGCCGTATCGCAAACCGGGGTGTCCAAATTCAAACACAACCAAATACGACCTCTAGTTAAATTTAATGTTAATGAAACTCGCTGTTTTCTAATATCAGCCAAAAGAAATCACTCATTTCTTGTTGTAAGTATGAATAGATCAGATCTTAAGCTTTCGGACCCTACTACTATGTTAAGAATGACTGTATCTTCAAATCTACCATCTTCCGACAGCTAGTAAAACCATTGCTCGTAAAATAGGATTTTTGTACATATCTAAGCAGTATTTTACCTCCCCACTATTTCTTCTATATAAGGTCCAAATTGGACCTTATCTAGGATTTAATTCCTCCTCTAGGTTGGTGCTTCTCAATCTGCTCTCTACATCGTTAATCGTACTCAAAAATTAGCGATGAGGCTTATGAATGACCCGTCCTAAACTTTTGATATCGTCCACAACTTTTGAGCAGACAAGAATCGTTTCAATTCTTTCGACGTATTATCCGTATTACAATGGTTAGTGCGCTGCGGAGTTAAATTTATTGATACCATTTCGGGGCACCTTTGGTAGAAATACTACATTTGGCCATTTACAGCATAAATATGCAGTGCAAATCTCCACATGTCGTACCAAACGAACGAAATTCACAATATTCTGCACTGCTTCCAAGCTCTATAATGGTCCTTCCACTTTCTTCTTTTATTTCACTTATGATTTGAAGATATTTAAGGTAGTCGTTCAAAGGTACCTTGTCACAAACCAAAACCACCTAAGTGTTACTGAGTGCTTTAGCGCGTTACTCTAAGGTTAGCCTGTTCAATATCACAATTACTTAAAAAAAATATATGAGGTGGCCCGTTTAGTGTGACCTATCCCTTTATATGAAAAAGGAAAATAGGTAGAACATTTTTTCAAATAAGAAGAATTCATACTCATCGGAACATTATCTTTTTGTAATAAAATTATTTGAAAAAAATATCTATACAGATTGATGACAAAAAGTTGTAAAGAACCAGCGTTCTGTACGTATGTGTTTTAGAATAAATTAGGTGCGGACCATCCTGTATGTAAGATTTCATAAGTTTACGCGATATTGCACCACAAATAATTTATTCATCACCGCTGACGTGTATTTCTAAGAAACCGTAAGTTTCTGCACGTCAGAACGATTTTAACCAATCACATAACGGCATCCCCCGCACGGTAGCCGCGAAACCGCCCACAGATGCACCTTTATAAACTCGCGACGCGCATAATAGAAAGGATGAATCTCCGTAGATTCAAGTTAAGCCGATATCCAGCAGCCGCCACCGTACCGTTGACCGTTCCAGAAACCAGTAGCCGCAGCCGCTCCGTTTGCTTAACGTAAGCACCGACCTGTTGTTCACCGACGAAGAGTCCTTCGCGATCGGGCAACCTAAAGTTCAATTCTGTACTGCTATTGATAGACACGTAAGTTGTAAAGTTATACATTCTGACAATTTACACTCAAACACTACAGACCGTAAATAATTCCGGGCTGAGCTCCAGGAGTTATACTACACTAACACCTAGAGTAGCACGAAGGGTAGATCCGTCGTCACTCGCCACCACAAAGTATACCTAGAGTAGCACGCAGGGTAACCCCGACGTAATACCAACTACACTAACACCTAGAGTAGCACGAAGGGTAGATCCCGTCGTCACTCGCCACTACAAAGTATACCTAGAGGAACGCAGGGGTAACCCCCGACGTATCTCATCACCACTTGAGGGTGAAGGGTTGTTACAGGGCTGTAAAGACCTACGACCTTTCTCTTAGTATATACAGTAAAGACAGGCCGTCGCCTACGTCTTCTGGACATTACTGAAATCCGCTCGAAACTCACACTTCCTACATCCAGTACTTAATAACCGTACACAGTGTCTGTGAATCGCAGAAGAGTACCTCCATAACCTGTTGTATAAATTAGTAGTCCACCTAACCATCGTAAATACCTGGTGCGAGAACGTTTGTAAATATATTAGATAGTACGTGAATTATTCTATCTTTACGTAAACCTATTAGAGTAGTTTTAATATTAAGTATTTTTCCCTTGATTAATTATAAATAATTAAACTTAGTATAGAGATCGGTAATTAATTTAGTTAGATAAATAATCTAATTGCCTACATTAACCCGGTTATAATTAGAGAAAGACCGTCGAGAGAGCTCGCGTTTGCAGACGCGCATTCGCGTGTATTATTTCAGGAGTAGGACATCCTTGCTTCAGCGCTTCAGAGTTACTGACATATAAACACGATATCGATTTTCTCAAACGATTCGAGTTCATTGCGCTGGCGCTCCGATCAACCACTGCATCAAGCATAAGGCTCGCGCTACTGTACATGCAGGACCGTAACCGAAACTTTGCCTCTTAGGTAAGGAATAGATTAAACCAAACTCTTTTGTTCACAGAAGCGACGTCGCACCCAGTGACGCCACGACCCGGACCGAGAAGTTCACCTACATATTGTGTTCATTACCTTCTGATTTTTATTAATTGTAAATATCTGATTAATATACATTTTAAAAATGCTTTACGGTTTTTATTTAAGGTTACAGTGTTAAGCCCATCCAGTAATTACTACGAACCACACCCCGTTTATAAAATAAACCCGATTGAGCAAAGCCGAGGCAAGATAAAACCGCGCTGGGTTACGAAACCAGAAGGGCGCAATATAAAGTATAGAACCCACTTCAAAAATAGGGGGCATTATAAAGTTACATTGTGTTAAATGGAATACCCTGCATACTATTTCGTATTTAAATAGCGTTTCAAAAGACAATTTCAAAAATATAGGACAAGATTGGTCTGCGATTCTTTAGTTCTGACTTATAAGCGTTTATCTGTCAAAAAGTGTTTAAGTTTAAAGCCTTTTACGCTGCGCCAAAAAAAATGTCATTTAGTCCTCTATCTCCTAAATTTTAAAAGCTATCAATAATAAATCAGTGTTTCCAACATCTTAGAATTGTAGTTCATCTCAATTTTTTAATGCAACACTCTATATGTGAGCACATCTTCGACTAGAGCATTTCAAGATGATATATCATATTATGGGTTTGTTATTAACAGTTTAAAACACGCTAATCAATTAATGCTGAAATAATGCAGTGTGATTCTTTGCCTTGCTATGATAAGAAAAAAATGTCCCCATTATTATAGATGTTGCATTAATATGATTCTGAAGTTCCAAAATGTTTTATGAAGATAAATTGGAAAATTAAGATGTGCATTTGACGACAAAATCAACTGTATTCAATTATAATAAATGTTCTATACGCATATATGTATATTCCATGCTATTTGCAACCTTTGAGACATAATTTGTTTGCCTCAATAATTGCATAGCCTCTCTAGTTTTGCCTCAGTGTGCCCCAGAAAATGGAAATCCATTGGACTTAAGGAGCTGATGAAGGTCAAGAAATATTACCATTATCCCCAATCCACTCTACGAATTATCTGCTCCAAAAATTTCTACATCAACTCCTCGATGATAGAGTGCAACATCTTGTTGCTAAATCGAATTTAGCCTGTAGGCAAGTTGAATTTCACTATCAATCATTTCTATTATATTATTTTGTAGTAACTGTATGTATTTTTCGGAGTTTATAATGCCTTCAAAAAATATAGACCGTATTATGGGGTTTCTCTATATATCACATCAATCATTAACGGATCTTCTCCCTTGCTTTTTAGTTTGTCTTATTCTGTGCGTACTTTCATCACCCCAATAACACGTATTCTTTCATTTGAAAATACCTGCTGTAGTTGTAAATATGAACTCATTTGTCCACAATATATTTTAAAAATACGATCCCTGAACTACCGATCCATCAATAATAAACAGAAAATAATCCGTCTATCCAAACCATTTGCTTCTGCTTTGGTTTGGTTCATGTCTTGAGACAGGTCATTAAAGTGGGTCTCGGAACGTATAGATAAACAGGTTCCTTCCATGTCGAGGTTGTTGGAGTTAGTTAAAGTGGAGTAACATGTTCACTTGAGTATTCTCAGTAAGAACATGCCTTCTTTTTATTCGTTTCTGTACTGGAAAACCTTTTGTGAAAGAGTGATATAGTCTTCAAACTGCTTTGCGAGTTGGACTCGTGCTATTCGGAAACTTTTCATCGAAGTAACGGCTCGCCACTGCAGCAGCCTTATTATTTTTTGTAACAAAATCGACCATACACATCTTTTGCTCTAAACTCCTTGAGATATATATTACTTGAGCGAACTAACCAAGATTAGTAATCTAGTTTTGACAAGATTTCTACTTTTGACAAATACAACGAACTTTTTTGTTTCTATGGAAACGCTATTATGCACTCAATATTGTAGTAAATTTACCAAAATAAACGACTTGTAGCTCTTAAGTATGAATAGGAGACCTATGATATGCTGTACCATCGTAAAGCTCTTAAATTACTCTATTCGAAGATGTGTTCATATATAGGGAGTTGACTTTAAAAAAAAATTGAAAAAAAACTACAATTCTCAAATGTTAGAAACACTGATTTTTACTGATAGCTTTCAAAATTTGAGAGCATCAATTGATAAAAGACCGAATTACAATTTGTTTGGCGTCCCGTAAAAGTTTTTGGTCCAATGGAATCCATTTTACAGACCTTTGAACTTTGGACAATTTTTGACAGATAATCTCTTATAAGCCAGAAACAAAACATGTAACATTAACACAGTATAAACACTAAAACTGGGCCAACTTATAATGTTAAAACAAAAGCGATGATGTAATAAATTGATCAAATAATTTTAATTAATAAAAATAATTACCAAATGATTTTCGCTACTGCCGTCGGCTCATCGGTTGATTAAGATGGGAGGGTTCAATTAACGCACCTGAAATACTGCATACTTTTCATCAGCTTAATTATTTTCACTTATCCTTAATTCAAAACAAATGTTATCTAAAAATTATGAAAAAATAATAAATTCTCGAGCGCCATGTTGTCTTTTTTTTATATATCTATCTAGGAACAACAAAACCTAGTTATTGAATACTATAAACAAATTAACAGAAATGAAAATAAAATAACAAGTTATACATAAGTTTATTTAATATATGTTTGAAAACGAAAAAAAAATTCCGAAGTCATAAACTATACTAAATTATAAAAAAACTTTACCTTTTAACGGTTCTGTACATACACTGTGACAGGTACTATGAAGCAGAATGGTTCATATGGTGAGGTTAATGTCTTGCTTAGTTATCCTTAAAATATGGAATTTCCTTGAAGTTTAATTCGCCAAATTTATTTGTAAAAGTATGTAGAACTTGCGTTGTAAAGGTAACTCAAGTAAAACTTGCCATTTAAAATAATAGTAAAATATTGACTTATACGTGCCATTAAAGATTATTAGTCAAATAGGAGTGCAAATAAGTGCAATCTAAGTGTACAAATTAAGTATACAAATTAAGTGATTAAAAGGTAATTAAAAGTGCGTACTTAAAAAGTAAGTACTTAAAAAGTAAGTACTTAAAAAGTGCCTAAAAAAGCAAAGGCTTTAGTTTTAAATATAATGAGAAAAAAAATAACTTACCACCAAAATTCTGATGGCACCAAAATATAAAAATTAAGTAAAAATCATGCTTATTGCTGTTAACATTCAGCATTAAGTGAATTAAAAAAAAGCTTTCAGAATAACTCAAGTGTATTTCCCCTAAAAGTCTTCACGCTTGCGCGAATACAATAATATAAATCCAATTTTTAAGAAAGGAACTAAAACTATTTAAGTAATATTACACCAAAAGATTTGTTCTAGGAAATGCCAATTAAATTGCCATTCTCAATTCTACATATTAATAATTAAAAACTATTCTAATATTACGCCAAATAAATGAACGATCCTTAAATTTATGTACTTTTTAATACAACCACAAAAAAAAGGTTGTTACAAACATTGTAGACTCCTCTTGCCCTATATTTTTGAAATTATAGTATTTTGGAACCCTATTTAAATATTCAATTGTATGTAGGGTGCTCCATTTAATAAAATGTAACTTTTTGTCACCACTCTGTATATAACTTTTTTTCAGATATTTTTTTACAAAACAATAAAGTTCCGATGAGTATGAACAAATTGAATGAAAAAATGTTTTACTTTCTCATATATGTCATACTAAACGGGTATAAGTATCTAGCATCCTCAACCAACATACGCTAGGAGGAATTCAGTTTTTGCAGGAGTCAGTTAACGTTTCAGTGTTATACGAATATTTTACCTATTCGTTAGTAGATGAGCAAAGAAGCAAACTGTGCTTAACAGTCTCACTGAATCTCCTTGTTTGTAACAGTTTCAGAACTTAGTGCAACTGATTTCAAACCTTCAATTTCACTTTTAGTTAATTTATGTTGCTCAAATAACCGTTGTAATTTAGATCCTGTCAAAAAGTGTATGAAAGCTGATGAAACTTTGCATTCCCTTAAACTGGTTACATAGGCCAGTGAAATAGTACACTAGAAATCGCTAAAATCGCAAACTAACGACTAGTTCTGATTTTTTAATATGTTGTTAGGGCCACTAGCAGTAGTGTATATCCAAGTGTCCAGTTTCGAAAGACATGTGGTAACTTCGTAGCACTCGAAAAACTGCGCAATTTTTGTATTTCTTTTTTTAGTTTTTCACTATATCTCCTAAACAATACGTTGTTCATAAAACGTGTTCCTTGCGTTTTAAAGTAGATTAGATTTTATAAAATTTAAGATCAGAACCAGCTCTATAGGTACAATATTTACCAAGATACAGCCCTCAAAAGATGTGCAATTTTTTCCAAAAAATTTAACTATTAAGAGTTGGTCAACTTTCGGCCCCGAAATCGGGGAAAATACTCATTTTACCGGTAAAGTCTATTAAAATGTGGTAATGGTGCCAGGTATAAAACGTGTTTTAATATAAATGAATAAACAAGTGTTCTCATAACAGATCGTTAAACTAATTCGAAATACACCCCATTCACCAAAAATAATGCCTTTGACTCAGTCGGTTGTTTAAAGTAGTGCGGTTTAATCTTTTGATTTGCTTGATTACCAAAAATTTATGGTGTGTTATTTCCACTTAACATCAATATAGAAACAGCAATGTAACACTATTAAAAATGATCTCGGGCGCCAAGTTATTTTTTAATTATGATCGGAATAACTAAACCGAGGTTGTTTACAATAAAAATTTACCAAAATGTAAAAATAAAAAATATAAAAACTGTGTTTATTAACATGTAAAATTAGAATTATATAAAATATGTCTTAAAAACTAGTTATAGCCTTAAATTACTAAATAATGGTTATAAATACCTGTTTGAAACTTTTTGTACACAAACTTTTTAATAACGTCTGGTATCTAAACGATTATGGAAATGTAAACCAAAGGTGATGTCATCTTTGCACCAATACTGTGCACATATCGTAATAACAATGCTTTATGTTGTAAACCACACTCAAAATGGAAATTTACTTCTTACAAATTTCTCTTCGTGAAATTTTGAATCCAATCTTTATTGCATTTTTGAAAGTTCATATAAATAATTATAATCAAAATTTAGAACTCCATTAAAAGCAAAACGCAATCATAAAATGAAAGCGTACGTAAAAGTAGAATAAATGCCCAATTAAAAGTGGTAAAAGTAAAAAAAATAAAGTAAAAGTAAAAAAATAAAGTAAAAGTAAAAATACAAGTGCCTGCAAAAAGCAAATGTTTTAGATTTTAATATAATACCAGTTAAATCATCTTACCATTCAATCAATGGCACTTTTCACAAAATTGAGGTGGAAACCCAAAAATATGGCTTCCTGCATCTAACAGCGTACCACAAGAAGTAAAAAAATGGACGCCTAGAATATCAGACGATGACGCGTTGCGCGAAAATATTTGCGCAAAGAATTAAGTCAACGATATAGAACTATAAACCCCTAAAAAGATATGCAACTTAAGTTACACCAGAATGCAAATTAAGTTGCCTACCACATACCTATAATTCAATAATTAAAAACTTTTTCTTATATTTACAACTAAATGAACAAAGAACATAAATTACGGTATATTTTAATACAACTCAAAATGGGTTGTTACAAGTCACAGGAAGATATGTTGCGGCGAATGTAATTATCTTTAATTTAAGCACAGAACTACGTCTGTAGGCCCCATAGTTTCCTCACAATGGTAATAAATAAAAAACATGGAAATGTGCATTCTTGGCAAATTTGCTCTGTTACTCACGGCGGTTTGAAACTATTGACTAATAGTGTATTTAAATCAATAGTTCTCCATTACCTTAAAAAACTCGTATAAGCATATTGAATAACACTTCCGGAATAATATAATAAAAGTCTTTTCTGAGAATTTTAACAAGTTATACTGCTGATGATTTAGTTGCATTTCGCTACCAATCTAAGCTACCATAATAGACTCCTACTAAGTATAGTATCCATGGTTTGTTTCATGGTATTGATTTTCTCCACGCCTTCACTGAATGCGACACCATCACTGCCCTTTTCGGGTATGAGAAAACTAAAATCCAGAAATACCCTCCACTCATCACCACAGCTGAAGTGTTCCTCCAACCTACTTCAATCCACCACAGATGCCGGAGCGAAGTGGCTAGTAACTCTGTGTGAAGGAGACTACACTGAGGATACGCTCCAAAGTCTGCGCTATACGTTTTTTGTAAAAACAGCCACCTCGGCCTCTCCAGTTGGCCTCCAACGGAAGATGGTGCAGTCTACGTCTACCAAACTTACCAACAAGTTTAGTTGTGACTGGGGGTGGAAAAACATGCCACTCAATGAAGAAAGCAGATCAGGGTCTCATTCAAATAACAATGATTCACGAATTGGCACCCCCTCCCTTCCGAAATTTCTATCATGCGAGTGCAAGAAAGGGGTTTCCTTTCACAAACTACCCTCACACCGTCTTAAGAACTTAAAAGAGCAAATTTGCGAAAAATGCAGTTTTCCCATTTTTTTTAATTTATTAGCATTATGAGGAAGCTATCGGGCCTACAGACGTCGTTTTGTGCTGAAATTGAAACTAATCATATTAGCTGCATCTCTCTCTATGACTTTACCGTAAAATGAATATTTTCCCCGATTGCGGGGTCGAAAGTTGACCGACTCTAAACATTTATTTATTAGCATTGTGAGGAAGCTATAGGGCCTTCAAACGTCATTCTGTGTTTAAATTAAAGCTAATTACATTCGCTGCAACATCCCTTCCGGTAACTTTACAGGTAAAATGAGTATTTTCCCCGATTTAGGGGCCCGGAAGTTGACCAACTCTTAATATTTCAATTTTTTGGAAAGAATTACACATCTTTTGCGGTCTGTATCTTGGTAACTATTGTACGTACAGAGCTGATTCTGATTTCAAATTTTAGCTAATGTAATCCACTTTAACCCTAGAGCACCAGACTTATTTTCCTATACGTAGTTACTGAACATTCGTAAAATTTACTACCTTAGAAATAAGGATCTGAATTTTTTCCACAAATTCCTTTTTATTAAAAGCAAATCAAAAAACATTATTTAGGAGATATAGATAAGTAAATAAAATACAAAAAACTCGATAAAATTTCACTGATCACTATACAAAACACATATGTCTGAGCGGTGTTGTCCACATTTCGGGTGATTACACTGTAAACAATAAGTTGTGGTCATCCGGCGAAGATGGCTTGGGCAAATAGAACAAGCTTTACGTTTCTTTTCACCTTGAATAGGTCTTTGCTCAGGCATATCCAACTTTATAATTTTGGAGATATTTTGGCGGAGTGGGCGGTATATTTTGTCTTTTTTCCAGCCAAGGTCTAATCAATCTATCTTTTAATTCCAACATAAAATCTTGACGAGACATAGGTTTCTTACTTATTTTGTAGGTATTGTGACAATAAATAACATAAGAGTTTATTAACGCCATATTTAACATGTCATATAATATAGCCAATGCCACAGCTGGTCGAAGGTATCTACCCCACTTTTAGTTGTATTGTAAAAATGCACTATATCTGGTTTACCTGTAGTAGCATTTAATACCGGAGCATCATGCATGGTGGATAGTAACACCACCATTTTATTTCTTTTTGGTACGTAAGAAACTAGTGTTTTACTTTGGTCGTAACAAAATATTAATGTGCCGGGCCTCCTATCACTGGTTTTTAAAATTTCTTGAGGAATTTCTCTTTTATTTTTTTATTGTTCCTACAAGAGTAAGATTATAGGGTGGCTTTAACAATTCATCGGCTAAATTTATTGAAGTAAATCAGTTGTCCATTGTAACGTTCCTATTGCTACCATGGACGCTTTTGGTTAGTTCCTTGACATAGTGAGTGGCCAATGAAACACCACTAGTTTGTGTGCCTTTACCTAGATAAGGACTTGCATCAATCATGTACTTGGTACTGGAGTCGCAAACCATGACAATTTTAATCCCATATTTGGCCAGCTTGTTTAGAATATACATTCTGAAAATGCAACGCCCGCGAAAAGATAACAGTTGTTCGTCGATGGTCAGATAGGATGTGGGCGTATATGATTCTCGGCAATTAGGTATGAAGATATCCCATATATCTCTAATACGTGCAAATGGATCTGTTTGCCTCCGGTCGGCCCTAAAAAAACGTACTTAGACGATATGCACTAATACAACTACCTATATATCTACCTGGTTTTCTTGTCATCAAAACGTAATGGTTCTAAAAGAAACATAAGGCGTGAACAGCTCATTGTAGACTTATAGTATGAACTTGATAGAAGTTCATCACACATCATTCTAGCATTTAAATGGTTATTCTTCATAACAGCTGAAAGAACTAAAAGTCCAAAGAGAGCCCAAATTTCCTCCTTTGATGTTTTGGCTACAGTCAGGTCTTTATTTTTATACTTTTCTGATTTACGCTCAATTTCTTGGTTCGTATATAAGACTGTTGTTTCGATAACGGTGTCATCCATAAAATGACAGAAGATATTTTTGGTTTCTAAAATGTTTTTGACTTGTCCCTTGCTAACGGGGATAAAATGGATTATATTTCTTGCAGATACTCTTTTTGATTGTATTGGTTTTTCAGGAGACTATAAATGCCCATTTTTCCCATTTAGCTTCGTGTGAGACGGTTTCGCAATTCTTGGATTTGATAGATTTTGCGCAAGTGTTGATAATGGTATATCATCCTCGTTTGAAGAAATATCACTTTGGGCTGCTGCAGTTCCTTGAAAATTTCCTTCTACGAAGTTCCTGTTCAGTCAAACCATCCGAATTTAGATCAGCATTATTGTCAGAATCTAAAACTTCTATTTCAATTGCGTCTTCTTTCATGTCACTGTCTTCTGTCTTCCATTATGCTCTAAATTTCCTTAGCAATTTGTACATCTGTGAGGGGTTTTTTGCTCAACGCCATAATAACACAAATATCTAACAAAATCAATAGTTTACGATAATTTTCCAATATAAAACCATACAATATAAAACATCCAGAAATGACAGAATTAACAAAAACTGCAACCTCTCGTTAGACAAAAGCTGATCGTCCACGAAATTACAAAATAAAATACGGCAGGCTAACCTGTCCTCAAATTTAAGCCTAGGTAAATTTAAACAAATTAATAGACCAAATTTTGCCCAGTACGCCTTAACATGACTTAAAACTTACCGTAAAATAAAACACTAAACCGCACAACACCGTATAACAAAACTGATTTCCAAATAAAATCCCAAGAGAAAATATAATAATAATATAAAAACTAACGTCAACACCAGACTATCGTCAAATATACGACGCCCTACTCCGAAGTGGCCTAAATCAAACTAACCAAACGATTCTGCATACATCAGTACGTAAAGCAGTGGTGGGGAATAAGCTACTCAAGGACGAATTCTGCTGAGCTCAAGCGGATAAATTGTTTTGAAGAAAATCAAATACGTTTCGTAAAATTTACGATAGTCTGGTGTTCTAGCGTTAATGACGTAAATAACACGTTTTATTAAATACGTATGGTTTAGGAGTTACAGTGAAAAAACAAAAAAAAACGCGAAAATTGCGCAGTTTTTCGGGTGCTACGATGTTACCACGTCTTTCGAAGCTGCAAATCTGGATATACACTACTGGTAGTGGTCCTAACAACATATTAAAAAATCAGAACTAGCTGTTAGTTTTTAACTTTATTATACTATATGACTGGCCTAACATAATAAATCTACTTATTTGGAAAGTAAAATTATAAAACAAATAATCTAAGTAACCAATTAAAAATTTAAATTTAAATTGAAAATCGCATTCACTGTATTTAGAAACGTGAACAGTTTTCAAATAAACGTATAAATTAGTTCATTTTCTGAAAGTTGTACGTGATTTTACCTTTAATTAAGCTTAATTGGTACTTATCACTTTCGAATGCTTTATAATTAATTATAGGTTATATTTAAATCAAGTATTTATCTGACCTTAATTACAATGTTTGCACGGATTAATCGTTAATTATATTTTAATGAGAAACTCGAGATCACCGTTAATAACTAACGGCGATGTAAAGCCACAAAAGGTCCTGACAAAATCCAAACCAACATACCGAACGTGACTAAAATTCGAATACAGTAGTTTCGCATTTTCTCATTATTAGCCCAACTTGTATGTTTTCATAGCTGGTTAAATCTTTCTAATGCCGGTTTAACGTTAACACACTCTCAGTTTATTCAACATCGTTTAAAGCCTTTTTCTTTGCAAACACGTTCGTTTCACCATTAATCACGTATTGACTGAATACGTGTATAAAAGAGGGAGCTCGTAGAACAACGTATCCACCAGACACTTAAAAATTGCTTAAATTCAAAACGTTTTTTACTCATTAGGCGGTAATTGAATTAAGTAGACAAGGCCGTAGAGTTCTGCAATTGATACATTCTACACTACTGTAATAGATCGGTTGTCACTACCAGAAAGCCATCTTTAATACCCATACTCAATCACATTACATCTAGATGCAGCTTTCGTATTCTAAATCTGGTTATTTTTACAACCCTGTTTTGAGTTGATGAGAATTCTGACGGTTTTTTGCGTATTTATTGGTTTCTCTGATTGGATTTTGATTTATGATGAATCTTAGCTGGACCCGAAATCGATCGACGTATCCTTTCACAATAAACAAGAAGAATATTTTACTTCCTAATTTTGAAAATGTTTATTTAGGCGAGCTTTCGTTTTGAGCGCTGAACCGTTAATGTGCTGGTACGATTTTATCATCATGTATTCGAATTCCTTAACGATGCTATCCAATTATTATTTTTCGCATGACGGAGTAAATTGCTATACATTAGATGTCATCTCCCTAGAGGTTGAGTTGATGAACAACTAGGGGTGAGGTTTAAAGTAAAAGGGTGGGAGGGGTGAAACTTACTAAAATGCAAATACGTAATATACGGTGTTTGTTTATGCAGAGGTTTGAGTTGCGTAAGCTATAGTTCGTGGTTTCGCATAAAACACAATCTCGTACAATACACAAAAGATGGGATGTATGCTTCACACACATACCGTCCGCATACCTCGGTATTACATAAATTCCGTAAATTGCAGACCGTATCCGCTACATTTTTACATTATTGTGATTTTTCAACTGCTACAAAACGAAAAATTTTACGTACAGACATCGCATAAATCGCGAAGAATTTAAATTACTGAGAGTAATGTCAGATATATAAAGAGATTAAAAACAAGGCTCTCCATTCTAGCAAACCAACCAGCCAACCAACCAACGCAGGCAGTTAGTTTTAGTGGCTTCGAGATGCTTATTATAAAGTTTGTAGGGCTTAGAGTCCGTTTTACTGCCACAATAAATGCTCCAAGTTGCTACTACTGCAAAAGGCTACGATCGTCGAATTAATGGCAGACCACAAACAAATTAAAGCTGTCAGTATTTATATTTCACATCGCTTGATTATTCGCAAACTGAAAGACAATTTCGTTTATGATGATCTCAATCAGAGCACTCTCCCGTCCTTTGGACGATTTAGGAAATTTGAAAGTGGCGTATATTAAAATTTATAGTGAAAATAAAAAAAAGCAAATTTGCCTTCGCAATTTACTTTTATTGCTGTATTATTAAACTTTACAGAAATTTTGATTGTCAGTTCATATTAGGAGAGTTCATCACACAACATACCAAATCCTGTTTTTCTCGTGTCATGCTCGGTTACTTTTGCATTGTCTAAACTTAATATTATTAACCTATTTTTTGACGTAAGCAGCATACGTTTTGTTACATTTGTAATTAAATTTACAAGGAAATACACACTTCTCAAATAAAGTTGCTTAATGAATGAGTAAATTGAAATAAATGTAATTAAACAATTTACGTACCATTTGTTGAATGTACCCTAAAAGGATTTGTTTTATTTCCATTTTATCGCGCTGCTTGCTTAAATTATTTAATTGTACTATATTGTTTGTACAAAATATAGTTCCTTTAGAATTACAATGTTTAATTCAAAATGCTGCAACAGGCTATTATTACAACACAATGGATAAAATAAAATATGTAATCGATCGATGAGAATATTGATATGTAACCCACAACCAAAGCCCACACCCACATCCACACACACCGAATTGACTACATAAGTCGTGACATCACAGTAGTAGCCGTATGAGCCCACTTTTCCAAGCAATCCATTTTTTATATAAATATCTCATAAGGTATAGGTTTCTAATTGATTTTGAATTTCTACAATAAAATAAGGGTTTATGTTAATAATTTATTTAACTATACCCTACTTAACGTTGATTTCATGTTTCATTTCAGTTTAGGTATGTGTACCGGGTGGCCAACTAAGAACGGCCGTCGGCCATATCTCAGGAATGGATTATAGCACAGGTTCGGGAAAAAAATTTTTATAACAAAAGTGGCCTCGAGATACGCCTGGAAATTATTTTCAGAATTGTAGGTCCACCGCTAGAGGGCGTATTTGACAGTTAAAATTTTAAAAAGCAAAATTTTTCAAAACTTACTCAATTAAGGGGCATATTAAATATTATAATCAGATTCCTCAACAAATTCTGCATATTTCTTATTTGACAAGTTTTAGTCTAAACCATTTTAACCCTTTCGGTACGGCTCTTATTTCAGATGATTTTTTCTCGCAGACGACGGAATTGCAGTGCTCTACAGACGAGTGACGGGTATAACCGTCAGATGCCACATAGGTTAAATTAGCATAGGTTAGGTTATGTTTAGTTCTAATTTATGTTTAAATTAGAAAATAGCAATAAATCTATACTAAAGGCATATTTATTCAACAAAGCAAATAAAATAATTCAAAGAAATGAACACTAAAAAACAAATAAATTCTAAATGATATAATAGCTAAAAGTAATGTTTCAAAATTCAAAAGTTAGCCTATTTGTGGTAAATTTGGAAACAGGGCACAACACAAAGTCCAACATTGCACTCTTTGCACATATATCTAGAGTCTCTTCTTTTCTTTTCTCGTTTTTTTGTGTGCGAACAAACCAGACATCTTCTTGAGGGATTCTTGTTCTTTTCTGTTCCCGGAACGCATATCGGAAAGTGTCTTTCGGTTAATCGTGCAGAATTAAGGTTCAAATCAGGCCTTTTTAGAGGATGATTTGTAGAAAACCTACACATAAACGATTGTTAATTATATCTACCTTTAAAATAAAACATTTGCTAACCTCTCAAATAACTGACGTATGACTTCTAACTGAAATATCGCTAATGGAATTTTTCTAGGATCTGTGCTCAAACGCATGGCGTGAGAATTAAGTAAACAAACGTCCATAATGTGGAAGTATAGCTTCTTGTACCATTTTATGCTTTTACGCATGCATTCAATACTAGAAATCATCATGTCAGTACGGTCGACTGCTCCCATTTTGCTGTTATATTCCACTACACATTTGGGCTTCCGTACATTTTCTTTAGTGATTCTGTCTACTTTTGGAAGAACTACAATTTCATTTGCATGCATAGTGGTTATCATATGGACATCTCGACGATCTTTCCATTTTAATACCAATAGATGATCACTAGAATTCCAAGAAACATCTCCTTTATTTAGTTTGCCTGTGAACTTTGGCATATGCTTTCTATGTGGCCGGACAGTTCCACAAGAGTTTGTTTTATTTTTGAATAGGAAAGTTGACAAGGCAGGACTGCTGTAGTAGTTGTCTGTAAAAAGTGAGTGTCCTTTGTTAAGATATTGATCCATGAGCTTGGTTACAACAGCTCCCGATATACCTAAATCTTGATTCAGTCCCAAATTCTCACTTGTGCCTTTTCCCAAATATACTATGAAGTCCAATACTATTTCTGTTTCGCAGTCGCACAAACAAAGAGCTCAATCCCAAAACGGTGTCTTTTACTTTTTATAAACTGTTTGAAGCTCAATCTACCTTTAAAAAGTATTAAGCCTTCATCAATGACAAGGTCCTGAAACGGGCGAAATTGTGTTTGAAACCTCTCCTTTATTTGTGACAGAATATGGTCTACTTTATAGAGGCGATTATTTGGGAGCTTTCTCATTGTCAAAAGTGCAAATATCTATGAATTTGCAGGTATCTGTCTTTTGTCATTTTTTTCCAGAAAATAGGGGAATGAAGCAGCTCGTCCCTGGACCAAAACTCCTTGATAGTAAGTTTTTTATTTCTTGTCATCAGTATAGTTATATCAATAAATACGAAAAATTCGTTCAAGTCAATAGCTGTCCATTGTGGTGCATTCTGCTGAATTACATACCTATTTGTTTCCTCAATAATGGTAATAGCAATATCTTCGGTAAAAAGATTTAAAAAGAAATCTATTTCCCTTTTTCCACGTAAAGTCTCGTCGGTTATTCCGCTATTGCTACCGTCGAATTCATGGACTACTGGAATAAAATCCTGTTTTATCCCCAAAATTTGTAATTCATCGTGACCGACTACAACCTCGGTGTTGAAAACTCATCACGGGTGCTTCGGTTTCACAGTTTCTTCTGTGACTTCATGGTCGGAGTCTGGGTCGTCTTCAAAACTCTCACTTTCATCCGAAGAGATTGGTATATAGTCACTTTCACTCAGAAACGGCTCTTCTTCACTATCAGACAAATTTACACTGTATTTACCAGAGCACGCACGTCACTTTCGGATAAACCACATAGAAGCTAACTCGTTACTTTCGCTCTAGGGCTGCTTCCAGAAGGTCCGGCGTCCTCCTTCGTCGACATTGTGCACACTACTAAACATAAAATAACGTGAGCAGCTACGGAATCGGAAAAGGCCGACTGTCAGTTATTTCCGGCAGTGCCTGATATATCCGACACTCGTCCACCTGGAAAGATTTTTTGCGACTGATAAAGAAGTCAGTTGCATGTACGCAAGCATAAATTTTCATTAGCCACGGATTTAACCGGCGGTAGTCTGGTGAACAATTTGAACCGGTGGCGTGTATATCCGTCATTCGTCTGTGACGCACTTTTATTTGTGTCTGATATATCCGTCACTCGTACCGAAAGGGTTAATAAACTTGATGTTGTTTGAAAGAGCTTTTGTTAAACAATAGAAAATTTGTAAATTTGAAGCAATCTGATTAATAACATAAATGCTAGAGGGCGCTGTTTAATATTTTTTTAATATTGTGTTTTCTCTTTACAATTTTAAATGGAAGCATACAAATTTAAGTATGTCTTTAAAAAGTAGACTAAATTAGTAACAAAACAGTGAAAACTACAAGTCGATATCTTTTTCCTATCCTGGGATATCGTAAGAAACGGGTAAATGGCGGGAACGTCTAGTAGGCTAGTTCGCGTTAACGGAAATTATTAAATTTAGCCTGGATGAAAAAAATTTACATTGGTCTGCATTAATTTAAACTGTTATCATACTAATGTTATGATAGCCGCTAGATTACGTAAATGTAATGCTGTCTTTACTAACAATGAGAACAAATTATAAAATAATAATGTGATAAATCTAACATATTTTAAATATATAAGAATGTTTGATTTGTTTTCAAGTGATGTGTTAGTAAATCAAAAGCATAAAATATCAATAAAAACCGATATTTGCCCAGCAACAGCAAATACAGTTTAAAATATGAATTACGATTTACTGATAACAACAAAATTAGTAAAGAGGGCCATGTAAGATATAAAATAAGTTCCTTGTTGAAAACAAGCAAGCTATAATTTTCACACATATGTCAAAAATTATTCATCTTGTTGCATTTAATAGACTTTCTTTATCTTTTCGTACAAAAATGATTCTTACAAATGAAGACGCATTTGATATGTTGGCAGTTTATTTTGAATGTATGAGAAATACAACCGTTGTTGCTAGAGTGTTGTGCACTGCAGTACCCAAACAGACGGCATCACAGCAGAAGAGTTTTTCTCCGACTCGCACACCGTGTGCGTACTACTGGAAATGTGAATCTTCCTGTGTACCGAAGACAACGCAAAGGTAGAACAGAAGAAAATGTTATTTATGTTTTAGCTTATGTAAATGTTAACCCTCATTCAAGCACCAGAGCTATAGCTAGAGACTTCGGTATATGTCGAACCACCGTCCAAAATATTTTAAGAGAACACAAGTGACTACTTATTTACTAATGCATGTTTTATTCGGTATTATAATGATAAAAATGTTTTAATTTTTTTCGTTTGTCATTCTATGCTTATGTCCAGTGTCAATAAAACAACAAATTATTTTATGAAATTATCTTATGCTATGTGAATAGATTTTAACTAACAACATGATAATTAGGTGAGACAAAGTAAAGTAAAAAGGTACCAATAATAAAAAATAATGAGAGGCCGGGCGAAAAGAATTCGTAATGACATTACGAGAGTTAATGCATTTAAAGTCCTTTTTCGATTACAACGAAGGACTTCAATGTGTCTTATTGATCTGATTACTTTATAATATATACTATTTTAGATTGAACCCATATTACATGGTCCTACACCATAGTTTGAATGCTCAAGATTTCGATAACAGGTTCGATTTTTGCAGCTGGCTCTCAAATATGATACACGACGATACTGAAATACTTTCACGAATTATGTGACAGATGAGGCTACTTTTCACAGTGATGGTAGTGTAAATCGACATAATATGCAATACTGGTCTGAAACGAATCCCCACTGGATGCAGGAGGTCCAACATCAGGGTCGTTGGTCTGTAAATGTGTGGTGCGGAATTCTAGGTGGAGAAATAATTGAGCCTTTTTTTTAATGAGACTGTTAGTGGAGAAAGATATTTAGATTTTTTAAGCAACGAATTGCCACTTCTTTTAGAAGACATAGCATTGGCCATTCGTCGTGACATATTCTTGCAACATGATGGGTTCCCGGCACATTATTCTAGAGATGTTCGGAATTTCTTAGATCAATCATACCCTGAAAGGTGGATAGGACTGGAAGTTTATTTATTTGGCCACCAAGGTCTCCAGACCTAACTTGTTTAGATTTTTATTTAGTAGGTAAGATTGGAGACTTTTGGGACACCACCACAAAAACCGGTTTTCCACATTTCCAAGGTTGCCACAAAACCAAGGTCACACCGTACCAAGGTCAAAAAAGCGCAATGTGTGACCTACTTACATATCATTACCACAAACCCACGGTCACAAACCCCGATTTCCTGTTCCACAACTACAAGGCTATCTGTGCGACATATCATTACCACAAAACCAGGGTCACAAGCTCCGCTTTTCTGTTCCACTATTACAAGGCTATCCGACCACGCTTTCCTGTGTCACAATTACAAGGTCATCCGCGTGACCTACTTTATGCTTAGCCACCTGCTTGCTACTCTATACCCCACTTGTATGTTTATTGTCCACTTGTATGTTTTTTGTCCACTTGTATGTTTTTTGCTCAACCTCACTTTTTACCAAAATAAAAGAAAAACAATATGTTAATATATTTAATTAATGTATTACTCAGATATATGATTTTCTTTAGGAATAAAACATTTTGATTTAGTACAAGTGCAGAAGGTCCTCTCCACTTCCGTTTCAGTACATCTGCGCGGACGTGGTCGAGGAGCTGAGCATACGTGCAATGTGGTGCCCATCGTAGATGTTCCTGTACGGATTTGACATCTGGCTGCCATCGGTTTATTCTAACCCACACATGAAACATTCAACCGTATCGTCTGAAGATGTGGAAATGAATCCTGCTGCAGCAAGCGATGAGGGTGAGTGAACTCCAGACCATGTTCGATACGTTAGTAAGCGTTTATCGAAACAGTTGTAATACTGAGGATAATAAAAGTTTGGGTCACACATGTTAACATCAGCGAAATCAGTAAGATACTGACAGGAAATAATGTATTCTATACAATATATACAATATATACAATATATACAATATGTACAATATATACAATAGATACAGTAAAAAAAGACTACTCGCCTACGTAGCACACCTCATCACACAGTATACATGAGTCATCATCGTACACATCGTATAACTGTGTGAGAGGCGCCTACGACGAGCACCAATAATATTCGTGCGACAGGTAGTATCGCGCAGTCCACCGCTCCATATGCATATGATGGTCCAGTACGCGGTAATCTCCTGGTTTCAATCGGGCGAAACAGCAATGACACAAATTCATGAAGTCCACCAGATGGTATCGAACATGTATTGATACAATGTGGGCATATGCTGTTACGACTTGCCGCAAAGTGCTCGCGTATTACCTTGCTCATTTCGGTATACCACGCTGAATTCCACTGAACCAGTTCATAATTATTTCGTAGCACTTTGTTTATGGAAGCCGGTAGTATTCCTTCCTTTTCAAAATTTACCCAGTTCGGAATTAATTGACATGTCCGTCGCGTACTAATTTGAAATAGGGTTTGTGGTTGGTACATTGTCTTCCAATCGTCTTGCACTGGAGTAACTGACATAGTGAAGATCGGTAACTATGGTATATGTAAAAACCCTCCCTTTAAGTATACGAATAATACTGAGTGGGGATATGTAACCTGTGTGATGACCTTGTGTGGCAAAGTGGAACAACCTTGGAATAAGTATGCTAGAAATCCTTGAAGTAGTGGAACGAAAAAAACCTTGAAAAGGTGTAACCGACAAGACCGCTAAAGCAATGTGTGGTATAATCGTGAAGGTCACGTAAGTAGCCTTGAGGAGGGTACATAGTGGGGAGAGTGTCATATATAAAGAGAGGGAATGTATGTAAAGTCAGTATCGTATATAATGGATAACATCGTACGTCAAGCCATAGAAAAGGCGAAGATTTCGGTGCTATAAGTTCAAGTAAATATTGCGATATTTTGCTTAATAATGTGCATTATTTCTTAAATAAAAGTAAAACAAAGTTTGTTAGTGTCGGTCTATCACCCAAATTTGGATTTGAGCCAGTCGTAAAACTAGGTGGAACGAAGAGTGGTGGAGTGGTGTTTGACAAGCAGGAATGGCGTATACTTATGGATAATCAAGGGTGATTACTAATTATTTCTACAGTCCTGAAGGAACATGGCTACCTACCAAACTGGGATCGAAGACTGTCTCGTACGAAAATATTAACAAGAAAAAATTATACGCCTCTGTGATAGTGACGAAATTGATGTCTATTTAGGATGGGAGTCTATAGAACAGTTATGGAAGCTTTTGAAGATAATATATTACCGATTGGAGTTGGCAGATACTGTGAACTTTCCAGAGTTTTATAAAAACCTAATACAGTCGACAGCGACAATTCCTGAATGTAACATTCACCAAGTTATAGGTCCATTGCTGATGTATTTGAGGTCAACATAGCCTGCCTTCTGGAAATGGAAGTATTTGCCAAGGAGAAACTATATATGGATATGGATCTTACCAATCCTATAACTAAAGGGGGGTAACCGCTTGTAGTCAATAGTGGATAGTATTAGATGTTAGTCAA
This sequence comes from Vesta saturnalis, assembly GCA_036346205.1. NCBI lineage: Eukaryota > Metazoa > Arthropoda > Insecta > Coleoptera > Lampyridae > Vesta > Vesta saturnalis. Next base: position 734,762 of record JARFJB010002516.1, read on the forward strand.
TATGTGGATGTGTTATAGTGCGGAGTCGTGGCCTAAAGCTGTAGATTGTGTTAGTGCAGTCCAAAGACTAATATGCCAGTTACAATCATTAGAATTCGATGCTGATCATGAAAAAGTGTATGGAATGGGTAGATTTAGTGATGACTATTTAAATAATCTAGTTAATAAGTATGGGGGAGGAATACGCCTTTGTGAAAAATACTTAACATCGCATGTAGGTGATATAGAGTGTATTTGTTGTATAAAGCGATTAATAGAAGACCTTAAAGAAATATCATTGGAGCAATTTATACACGAAATAGAAAGATATTTACCGAATTTTGAGTCATCAGATGACGACTCACCCAGTGAAGAAGGTGCGCATTAATGAGTCCAAAACGTAGTTCACTACATAGTAGTATGGGAGTTGGCTTACAGGCATGCGCGAAAAGGAGAATGGGAACAATTAGCTAGAGATTCTGCACGATTTAAAAAAGAATAGGCGACTGTGCTAATATAATTTCACCAATTCTCGAAAAACAGCATCGTGAGTGTGTGTTTGTCAGACGCTTTAGTAGTATGTAGTGATGTATATGTATAGGATAGTAGTAATAAAAAGTAAAAAAGATCTGTTTATTGCATATTAATATTACAGTATATATAATTAAGGTTAATTAGCGTATTACACAATGTCTTTGGTAGAAATCCAGGAGTTGTGAGAAGTATCAAACCCAACCACTTAACGAGAGCTTTATTCCCTTGACGTCGGATGACACGTTCAACTAGATGAATGTCTGGATGTTTAACACTTTGTAGTTCGGGCTCATAGAACCGACCTTGAATCTCTTCATCTCGACTATCACGTAATGTGTAGGTGAGTGGGCTTGAACGTTTAACTGTTGATATTCGAAAGACTTCGTAACTCCAATTAGGTGTGTACCCTTAGAGAATATGCTTCTATGTTTGCTAATGCGTACATGTTCCCCACTCTAAATTTAGGTGTTTTACGGTCAAGAACTTTCTGACATTTTAAATGTTGCAAAATATCTGCAGCATTCTTTTCCGTTACATCTACCGGTTTATATCCGGTTGTTCTATGCTTTCTTGAATTATAATCGGTAACAATTTGAGGCAAGATTGATAGCCACTTATATGATCCTTGCATGCTGAATGTTTTCCACATTATTGCTTTAAGGGTACGATTGACACGTTCGACTATGCTACTTTTCAAGGTGGAATAACTACTGTAATGATTGATATTGAATTTTTCATTACTTTTTAAATTCTGCATTATAAAACTCCGTTCCCATATCAGTTTGTATATGCGTAGGCATCTTTTGCAATCCAGATAGCAGTTTATCCATTACCTCCGCGACTAGTTTACCATTCTTGCGTTTGATGGGAAAGCCCAGACATATTTAGAGAAGGCATTAATTATTACTAAAATATATCGAAATCCTTTATTCACATGAGCATAAGGTATCATTTCCACTAAATCAGCTTGAAAGAGATCATTTAAACCTTTTAGTACTACACAACGTCGCGGAAAATTTATTCTTGCAGGTTTGTGCAGTTCTTCAACAACATCGGATTTACTCATTTTTTACTTTGGATTGTAGTAAATCTCTAGGATGAATAATTGTTCTTTGTCGAAATTGATATCTTTTGGAATTATAGGTTGAATCACACCTTCCTTACGAATAGTTTTATTATTTAGAAACAGCGGTGTCGTATATATTACAGTATCCACTCGAAGATGAATATCTCGAGGTAACCACTACAATGCAATATTTTTCCTCTGTAGGAAAGAAATATCTACCATTGATACCCAATGGAATATCTACTGTTGTCTGTTGCAAGACACCTTGCAAGGTAAAATAAGTTTCGTAATATATCACTTTGCTTCGTAGCATCACTGCGATGCTGAGTAATATGTTTTCCAAATTTATCCACTGTCATTTGATGATGAAGATGTCCGCCAAATTTATCTATTGGCATAACTGATGGACATGTAGTACTGCCTTTAGTGGTAGTCGGTGTAACAATGAAATGAAAAGGATATAGTAATAGGTTTATAACAAGAGCTGTTACTGTATTACTTTTGCTTACGTAGTTCATCAATTATATATAACTTTCGTTGTGATTGCTAGTATTTCCTGTCGACATTGATCCTAATAATTCCCGTAGCCAATCTACTAACTTATTCGGATTATTCCACGGTACAAATTCAATAGCTTTGTTATTGTATCGCAATAGCTGCAGTCCACCACCTCTTTTGGAGATAGAAGTTGTTCGAGATCTTGTGGTTGGAGGTGCAATAGACGATGTGGCAGAACGTTTTCTAGGTTGAAGTAATGGTTTAATGATTTCAATATTTTTACTATTAGTTCCTCGGATTTGATCATCAGGGTTATAATTACGTCGGGCAGCATTAGTACGACGCAATATGTCATTGTATTGCTGTAGGTCACTCTTTTGTATCCCGTAGGAACTTTTTAAAAAGTAGTTCATATAATCCCGGTGTTCCTCATAATCTAGGGATGATCCATCAGGAAGAGCGATTCGAAATTTTCTCCAACAAAATCTAGTTCAGCATCGCCTATAAAAATTTCTCTTCTTCAGGAATGAAATGCACGCCATATGTTAAGTCATACTCGTCTTCGGTATCTCTAAATATACCTTCAACGTAGTACTTAGCTAATCCTTGGTATTGATTTAGATAATCTTCAAAGGCGGGTTGAGATCCAGCAGCTAGTAGTTCCGATTTCAATTGTTGTAAAGTAGGAATTTCCACCTCGTCGTCATGTGTGACATCAGCAATTACAGATTCCTGTAGAGGTGTGGGAATGGTGTCAGGAACAATAGTACGCGGCTCCTTACGTATTCTAGAGGATTTCGGTGTATAATGTAAAATACTTCATTTTCTGTGCAATGGACTCCTTTTTCCGACTTCTGGCGTAAGGGGTTCAGCTTTGATGAGAGAACCATCATTTTTAGTAATTAATTGTTTTAATGGTTGTGTAATAGGTTTAAAGTGTGCTTCATTGCACGTTCTGTAAGAGTATCTTCTTTCAAACTCGCATATTTCTGTTGCACACTCTTGCGAGCACGCAAAATGTCTTGTACTAAGCGCTCCTCCATTACGACTGTACGTTGACAGTCCTAGTAGATTATTTATACTGCAATGAAACAGTCAAATCTCTTACGGTACCGACCTGTATTAACATCGCTTTCTTTATCAATCACAAGAAATCCGAATTTGTCTTGCCAGCAACAAAACATAAATCTTTAAACCTATCAAAGGACATATCGACATTAACGTGATCATCATACACATGCTTAAGATTAGTGTGATCTTGTTGAAAAAGAATAAGTAAATTAGCATTATCACGTATAAGCTGTTTTGGAATTGAAGAATACGTTTGACACAGATAGAAACAATCATTATTTCGATGTCTGCCAAAACAGAAATGATCTCTTATTTCATTTTGCTTATGACACGCTACATCATCGAAAATCATTATTGAATTTTTACGGGAATCACTAGGGGATATAACATCACTATTATCACTGTATTCGAAATACCCGACTTCTTTTATGGGTGTCAGTAAATTTCGTAGGTACTGGTATTTAGGTTGATATAATGATTTGCAATATATAAAACATTTTCAAAACGTAAACCATTTGGATGTTCTAACAAGGTAATCATAACATTTGTTTTTCCGACCCAGATGGACCAACGATTATACCTCGTTTACATCCTCCTTTCAGTAGACCGCTATGTTTAGAGTAAAGTTCCTTGTTATCAGCTATGTCATAATTTTAATAGGTAATTCTGTGTCTTGCGGAATGAAGCGTATGGTGCCGTCATAGTACTAAACCACAAATTGTATGGTACTAATATATATACGTGTCATACAATGAAAGTAGTTTAGTAGTGGAGTGACATCAGTCTGGTATGAAGTATACTTCTCGGTGTAATAAGAAAAGGTTCAGGATTAATTAATACCTTAATAAATAAATTACCCGTGGAGTTGCATATACCTGGGTATAGATATGCGGACCGGGTACCCGTTTACAAAAACGACTAGCTCGCGGCGACAAAGGTATTAATGAATTGGACGAAGCCTGTAAAGAACACGATATTGCATACTCCCAGTCAAACGATTTAAGTCAACGACACATTGCCGATAAAACTTTGCAACAAAAAGCTTGGAATAGATTTCGTTCCTCAAACGCTACATTTGGAGAAAGGGCAGCTGCATTAACTATAGCTGGAATAATGAAAGGAAAACGGAAAATGGGGATGGGTGGAAGATCACGGACAGGCAATAGAATGGGAAGCAAATCACGAAGAACAAAGCGTACTCCCAAACCAATTTCATTTAACAAAGCGGTACTTCTAGCGCGACGTCGTGTTGGTGGTAAACTTCGATCATCTTTACGATCTACAATACACCAAGCCTTAAGCGTTCTAAAACACAAAAAAATCATGTCACCCAAGAGCAGAATATTACCTATACCAAAACGAGGGGGGTTCATACCTCTTATTCCCCTATTTGCAGCATTAGGAGCCTTAGGTTCGTTAGGTGGCGGTGCAGCTGCAGTTGCAAAAGCGGTTACCGACGCAAAAGCTGCGACAAAAACGTTAGAAGAAACCAAACGACACAATCAAGCAATGGAAGCAGCAACCGTTGGAAAAGGTTTATATCTAAAACCATATAAACGAGGTTTGGGCATATATTTACAACCGTATTCAAAAAACTCCCACTGAAGCTACCACGCCACGCCTTAAGTAATGTTGAGCTATCAAAATTTGTGGAGCAATTAAAGATTCCCTACTTTAGAGGGATATATATGCGAGATAAGCTACCTACACGAATCCATAGGAATGAATGTGGTATCGTGAATCTGGATAATCAAGCTAATCAGGGAACACACTGGACAGCATATATTAAGCGTAATAGACATATAACATATTTTGATAGTATAGGACATGTTAAACCACCCTTCGAATTAGTCCACTATTTTAAAAGTGATGGTAGCAGAAACACAATTGATTATAACTTTACTAAGGTTCAAGAGTTCAATACATACAACTGTGGTCATCTAGTCTTACGATTTTTATACGACTACTCGTTCTGATTGTCAGTAGTTGTTACGTGATCGTGATGTCGTACACATTTACCTTCACCGGTAAAAGCAGTATCCTGCAAGCCACATTTAATCCACCGATTTTTCTTGATAATGAGTCGGAATATGTAATGGGGTTAACTAGTTTTGAATCGTTCAATACTATACAAAACGTTACTTCAAAGAACAACATGCTCATATTTGGAAGAGATAAAATTACAATACCGCCAGGAACATACGAAATCGCAGATGTGAATAAATATATTAATGACTCAGTGAAAGACGATAAGGGGTATATTGATTTACGAGCAAATAATAATACTATGAAAGCAACCATGAAAGCAACCCATAACATTAGTTTCAATGTGGTCCATTCGATAGGGCCTATGCTGGGCTTTAATAAAACTGCTGTTTACCAAGCTAAAAAAGTGTACACCTCTGAGAACCCTATTAACATCATCAAAATTAACTCATTAATTATCGAGTGCAATATAACAAGTGGTAGTTTTAAAAATGGTGAGTCATCACACATAATTCATCAATTCTTTCCCAGTGTACCAGCGGGATATAAAATAATCGAATCACCTCAACATGTTATCTACTTACCTATAAATACATCTACCATTTCAACAATAACACTTAAAATAGTAGACCAAGACGGAGATCTCGTCAATTTTAACGGAGAAGTCATAACGATAGGACTACATTTAAAGAAAATATGGTGACGCGGTATAATACATGTGCATGTAACCAGTGCAAAACAAACTATAAAAGAGTGAAGTGTGGAAAGGGTACAGTCAGTAAGCGTTCAGCGACCAAAGCGTTGACAGCGCAGAACAAAGCATTCTTGGAGAGTCTCGGGTTTACAGTACTACAATGAGTGTATTAAACGTTAATGAAAAGTTGTTGTTGATAATGCTATCGTTAATTCCGAACTGCACACCCATCAACCATATACTACGAGATTTGGAAACAATGATGAAATCAGGATACCCATTCAGGAAGACATGTGCACTCTACCATCAGAAAGTTATGTTTATGTAGAGGGAAGATTATTGCGACAGGATGGTACTGTCTCTAACACCGCAAGGTTCGTTAATAATGGTATCGCATTTTTATTCAGTGAAATTAGATATGAAATGAATGGAATAGTGGTAGATTCCGTAACTAAGGTGGGGTTAACGTCGACAATGAAAGGGTTAGTATCATTGACACCCAATGATCTTGCCCGCCATCAAAATGCCGGTTGGTTTCCTACATCAAACAGCACACTAACAAATGAGCAAGGGTATTTTAATGTCTGTGTACCTTTGCGAATGCTACTTGGCTTTGCTGAAGATTATAATAAAGTGATTTTGAACATTAGACAAGAACTTGTATTAATTCGTAGTAATATTGATACCGATGCAGTAATTTCAACTGTGGACGAAGCATTAAAAGTTAACATAGATAAGATTTATTGGAAAGTTCCACACATCGTTCCAGCATTAGCGGAGGAATTGGCGTTAACGAAATACATTGATAAAAATGTAATACTCCACTAGCATTTAGAAGTTGGGAAACCCACATATATCCCGCTATACCAACAACAGATAAGCATACATGGGCAATCAAAACATCGACTAGTATTGAAACACCGAGATACATTATTATAGGGTTTCAAACTGGACGAGAAAATAATGTTATGCACGATGCGAGTAAATTCGATAAATGTGCACTAAAGAATATTCGGGTATTCCTCAACACCGACCGTTACCCGTATGATAATTTAAATGTTAATTATGATAACAATTGCTTTGCCACGTGTATGAAATGTTTGCTAAATTCCAAATGTCATATTATCAAAGAGATGGACAACCATTACTCACACCTATTCAATTTACGACGGCTGCACCACTGATGGTGGTCGACTGCTCAAATCAAAAGAAGTATTGCACTCGAAAGCAGTAGTTCTTCGTGTAGAGTTTGAAACATCGGCCAACATACCGCTAATACGACCGCATACTGTGTTATACTCCATGATCGTTTAGTTACATACAACGCGTTAACCAAAGCAGTACGACAGTTGTAATACAATGTCCGTCATAATCGATGTACAAGGGTTCAAAATTTCAAAAGCGTTTATACCAAAAGAACTCGCCATTTATAATGGAAACAAATTGCCCATTTTGTTTTAAATCACCGTATCCCTGGCATACGTTGGATGCAGAGAGTCGTCGTCAAGCTACTTGGTTAATGCAAAACCAGCACTGTATTAAATGGGAAGAAGGGTATACACCACCACACCACTTTCGAAGAATACTCGAGAGATTGATTCAGCCAACAGATACTGTCTATGTCAAGGGCAGAGAAAAGCAGATTACATCAGAAAATTTGTGACCCAGCCTGTTATTGAACTTGAGGAAAGTCCACCTCTTCCTGCTATGCAACCCGTTTGTTACTTTCATTGTAAATCATTATGCCACTGTGCTTTGGCTACTGTATATCATTTATATAATATATATATAATGCAATAAGTCTTGTACATATTTTTAATAAAAAATAGTAAATAGTCATTTTCGTTTTTTATTTATATCACACAGTATTTGTATAGTATATATTCTCTTACTAACGAATTAATACATAATATTAATATATTTAAAACAACTAAAGGAATAATACAACTTATTATTAATATAAGTTTCATTATGGAGAGAATATAGGAAAAAACTAGCAAGTGTCAGTACCCAAACTATTCTTCTTCCGGTTAATATAAATTCATTTGCTTAGCAACCTGCAATAGTTCGCTCAACGGATCAGCATTCTCCAATTCCGGTATTCGCCAATGCCCCACGCCAATGTGGAACACGTATCACGTAGTCGATATCGTTTGTCATCCTGGGACCTAAAGGCAATTTTGTTTAACATTTCGGTATATATATCATGTAAGGTTGATCGAAACACAAGCATTTTACACATTACTGTTTTATCAGACCCCTCCGCGACCGCTTTGTAGTCTACTTCCGTCAACACTTTCTGAATAATAACTTTCTTAACACCTTTCGCTTTCTTAACAACTTCCTTATCAGCAAGCTTCAGACAGTATGACTTCGATCCAGCACCATAAAAATAATGAATCGCTTTCCCTGCATACTCATCTTTCATTCGTCCAACGACGGAAGCAGTCGTAGGAATACCATGCAACTCATTATGATAGTTGGAAGTATCATATTCGTCTAAATTATTTCGCATGTGTGCATACATATCATCAGTTACTATCTCAACAATCAAAGAATCCGTGTCAGTATAGAGCAACGTGACATTCTTGCCATAATGAGCTCGTAAGATATCATAAAAAAACCGATACATTATAATTTTGGAAAGATCTAAAATACTGAATCCGACATAGACGGGTTTGTCGTACGTAACTACCTGTTTCGACAATTCCGCCGCAAACAATTTATCAGTGAATTGAATAAAATTTTTAAATTGCGGTTTTGCAACGTACCGTGCTAGACCTACCCGACGACCGTTATTTTCCCAATGTGTTAACAGTTTAATAACTCTTCGTTTATCGACATTTTCCATTGTTTTACCAAACACGCCATTATTCATGATTTTATAGAAATCCTTTTCAAACTTGTTCTGTGCTGTGTTGCGGAGAGCTGTATTAAGGTCTACGTATGGTATTAGCCACGGACTCTGACGAAATCGTAAAACCCTATGAATACGAGTAACAATTAAGCCATGCTCTATACATTGTTTTAAATAGCGGTAATGTATAACATAGTTGGTCTTATCACACAGGTTCGGGATTAACTTCTCCTCCTGGGAATGTGGTGCGCAGATCATTTCAGGACAAAACGGATAATCGTTGTGTTCGTCATGCAGATGGTGGGGATAATGTATATCAACCTCCAGTACAAATCCAACATCGGCGTCATCATCAATCTTTACTACGTCAAAGTGTTCTATTTCCTCTTGAGGTAACCACATAAACCCATCGTGAGGCAGGTATTGCTTCATACTCCAGCCGTATAAATTCGTGGCATCTAAATATTGTAAAAACACTTTCGGTTGTTTAGGATCATAGTTTGGAACAAACTCGTTATTAGCGATGCTTCTCCGCTTGATACAAGTACTTACTCCACCCCGAATACCTTGTTTAAAAAGTGATACATATCCATATCCGTCAGTAATTCTAGCTCTACTTTCGTACATTTCAACATGGCATCCCACGCCAATCCAGGTAAAGTGACATACTGTGCAGGTTCTAACCCATACACACCCATACATAATCTCCTAAAGTTTTCAAACACGTCAGCCAATAACAACACATCTGATTTTAAATAAATATCAGCATAATCACCTAGTGTATTACACTTAAAGTGATCCCATACCAGTAGAACGCGACAGTATTCGTCATCGGAAATATTTGCATCGCGCATTTTATCGTAGAATTTGTCATATGATGGCACCGTGATGTCGTTCAACTTACTAAAGCTGTCTACGTACGCATAAGGAAACTACCTTATTTCTCACTAAGTTGAAGTCGCTATCATTACTAAAATATTTCCGTACCTCCATACATTGATCATCTGATAAATTCTGTGATAGAGTATCTAAGGATGCAGCCATGAATCTACAACTATCGACGAACCGTAAATTAATGTATTTCTTTTCCCTGATACCATGACTGTTTACATATTCATCAACAAAAATATGCTTACCAAACGTTATATATTTTTCACTGTTAACCGGAAGTACGGTAATTTCTTCCGTTTCACTCGCTAACTGTTTAATGAACAGGTGAACATCATAACCACTGAGATTATGTAAAAACGGGAAGAAATGTAGGTACCTGATAGTTTAAGTTACACGTTGAATGTGCTGCACCACGATACTTACCAGTAACGTGACAGTGATCTCGTACTTTCGGATTTGTCGGATCGCCGTAAAGTGCTTACCGCATATGTAACAACATACACTGCATTCATACGTAACCTGCTGTTCATCCGTTAATGGTGTCATTGGGACAATAGCTTTGAAATGTTCATTATATATCCGTTTTACATCACTTTCAGTCGTCTTATAAATATCTCCCTGCATTGCTCCCTCTATACAGCTCTAACTTAGACCACGCATCGTTTACACTACACTTAATGTAATAACTAAACGAGTATGGTTCGTGTTTACACGTTTTTATCGTGAACGGTTTTTCGGGATCTGGTTCAGCCGTATCTACCGGTACTAAGAGCGCTTCAAAATCAGCATATATTACGAATGGTAGAACCATTTGTTTCTGATAGTTCGAAAAGCGAGTATATTTTCCGCGTAGAATTCCCCGGTTATGTCTTTTTTTGTTTCACGCCCGGTAATTTTGTATATACGAAGTTACAGTCGTGTGACACGTGTCGGGTTAATTGCTCCTCGGATCTAAAGTAATACAAGCATGCATCACAAAATACATTGCTCCGTTCCGCCGAGTTATTTGGTTGCTAAGTAAACGAGAAAAATTTTTATCCATACATAATGCTGATTATCTGTTTGGTTACTGACTAATAATAATAAATTAACATGGACTGCCTGTTTGGCTTTGGTGTAGTATAGAGGCCCCACTACCTCCGTGACACGTTGACCATCACGATAGGTATCGTCTAACCCATAAACATTAATGGAAATGTTGTTATTGCTCTCAAACGTTGAAATATTCGTCAGCTTAACAGGAACTGTACACCAGTCCAGTTGAATAACGTCTGAAATCAGGGTAAGAAGATGTGCGTTGTGGTACTCCCGTTGGTGTCACTAGTGCCGATACAACAGCCCATGCAAAGCAGCAATTATCATTATTTTTACATTGACTATGGCGTGTTTATGTGCGATTTCGGCGGGGACAGCCATATAGGAAGAACCCGTGGTGGGAGAAATTTAAGCAGGTTTACCTCTATATACACGAATTGCACCAGGGACCACCCTAAAACAGTTGTTAATACTCGAGTACACCACGACTCACACTTACCAGAATCTTTATGTTGAAATTCCGATTGTTTTGCATCCAATATTTCACTTATTTTTTGGAAATACTCTTCTAACACCGTCCCTACACTGAGAATATCATACTTAGTCTGAAAGGATTTCAGTTCTGTGCTTTCCTACTGTTCAAAAGTATAAACCAAACAGCTCAACATTACATTTTAATGAATAGTGTTTCTGCAACTGATTTTGTACTACCTTCAATACATTCCCTTTAACGTCTGCCATAAAGGTGAACACATCAGTATGCATATTGCATGGAGACAATCGGTACGACACAATGCGTTGTTTAAACGCATTTCGGATCACTTCGACCCCAGTATCGACAAGGAAACATACATTTGCTTTATGCCTATTGCTTCTGAGGTGTCCTTGGAATGCATACCTAGGTACATCCATTGAACAATCTGTGCAGTGCACACTCTCACCATTGTTTTTGGTTCTACCGGTTCATCGTGTTGGTCAGCCTTCCGCTTCTTGAGTTGCTAAACCCTGATGGTCCGGGTTTTGCATTATCCTTCACAGAGTTTACCCCAGATGGTCCTGCTTGCGCAAAGGAATCAGTAACATGTCTATGTACTGCTTTGTTATCGTCGGAAGTGCTTCCTTGCACCACATTGCTCCCTGTGGTTTGGTTTTGCAACGAACCTCCTGCATGCCAGATGGTGGAGTAGATACTGACATCCAGCACGCTGTTTTTGATGTCTCAGTAAAGAATCCTTTCGAAAATTTCTTCAGCAATTCACATTGAAACATCTTATTACGAGCTGTAACAAAAAAGTTTACATAAAGTTTGTATAACTGCGTTACGTGTTTTGTTATGATTCCTTTGTAACCAATTATAATTATTATACAATCCTATTATGTTGTTACTTGTTTACTACTGTTTCAAAAGAATCATATCCAGCGATGCGAACGAGGACGCAACGTAACCTATCGCCAGGAATGGGATAGTATACGATGGATATCTCAGGTTGAGGATAAAGTAGTGTATGACTTGGGGAGGACGGATAGTCAGGATAGAGTGCTGCTGATTACAGATATTCCACCCAGCATTGTTTTATGCCCTACCATGCTGGACCAATTGTTTTCCAAAAACTCCGCAACACATGTAGGCTCAATACACTCTGGGGCGAAGATACTGCGTTTTCCACGATGTCCCTAAACGGTGATGGCGCAGGTATTATATACTGCATCGGTGTTGCAGGATTTGAGAGAATGAGATGTCAGTAAACGACCACTCATTCTCTACAAAATCTGCAGCACACGCCGGACTAAGGATGCTTTCCGATGATTCGTCCATCGGCTCTACTTGTACCGAACAGTTTAGCGGACTCCAATTCAGCTCAAACTCCTCGATACAAGCAGGGCTGAGAACGGTATCGAAGGACTCAATTCAGCTCAAACTCCTCGATACAAGCAGGGCTGAGAACGGTATCGAATGTGTTCTGAGCTCTACTTCTACTGTAGAACTACTATACGACCACTCCTCTAGGAATTCTGCGGTGAGGTAGGCTCAGGAACCTTCAAATTATCTCCTCATCTGTCCTCCGAACGTGTAGCAGATGTGGACGACTCATCATCTACAACACATTTGTCAGAACAGTTTAGTGTTATCCATTGTCTAGTGCATTGCGGAATTTGCGGATGAACGGAAATCCATCATAGGAATCCATTCATCCGAAAAATTCCTCAATGATCAGACTTAAGATATATGAAATACAACCTGCTCTTCGCTCACGGGTGGCTAGTCTCGTTTGGCTCACTAACAGGTTGTATGAAGTATTTCGTCCACGGAGACCTGATCGTAGTTGCGGATACCACACATCCAAAACCGTGAAAATGTCCTCTAAAATGCATGAAAACGTTGTTTTTGTGAACACCTATATTTAGCGAAAGGAAAACAGTAAAATCATTCGTACAACTGTTCTAAAGTAATACAGACGAAAAAAATCAAGATGAATGCTACACCAACTTCCCCATCATCTGCTTCATCTGGCGCCGAAGAAATTATAGGTAAGACCATAATTTTTTTTCTTGCACTATTAATGTATTTGTAACTTTTTTTTTTTATTTTTTTTTCAGGTGGACCAATCTATATCGCCTGAGGCATTTTTTCTTCGGCAAGTCCTATGAGATCCCTCAACACCTCACGTTTCCTCCACACTATTTCCATCAGCCCTAACTATCCCTCCACCTTTAGCCCGTTGGCTTCCTACACCTCTACCCATCCATCCTACAGTAACACTTCAGTCTTCCTGAAGTGGTACATCCTCAATATTCCACTCCAATTGACGTGGGTAGCTCAACCAGTGACGATACAATCTATGAACAGACGACCGTAGTCCTGGATTCTCCACAGGAGCTCGACAGTGCTGCGGAGACAAATACATTAGACATATTACGCTGACGTCATCACTATCAGTGACGCCGACGATGCTGCCTACGATAGTGATGTATGCAGCACAGTGTCTTCCAGTGTTGAGGCGGTTTGTTCCTCATGTGCTGGGAACGACTATCTCAACATTGGTGACTACGACTCCGACGTAATAATGGACCCTGCCTACAGCTACGATTCAGACGACTATGACAATGACGCCCTACGACAACAACGAAGACGTAGAGAGTTCATCAATGAAGTCGTCATTGAAGCAACAGTGACGAACGACTTCATGAACTCTCTAACAAATAACATGCAAAGCCTCGAACAAAGCGATCAAGACCTCGAGGCTATTGTAACGAAACCGTGAACAGGAACTGGATGACGCAGCCCAGGAAGTCCAGGACAACGGGATGACTCTGACATGCACGACGAAGACGAAATTATTGAAGACACCTGGTTTTGGGCTACCACATTCCCATGACTATTGGCCGCACTCTGCTTCCCCGGTATCCAATATCATGCATTCGATGGCGTCAGGAGACAGTGCTGCGCAAAGCAATACAGCTTTTGCTAATTGCTGCGTGGTACTGGCTCTTTACGCATCGCATTATCACCTGGGAACGTCTAACATTCACGGTATGTATTCCCTTTACACTAATGCTATACTATTGCATCTGGTTTTCTAGCTGACCACCATAGTACCATTTGTCCGGAATTATGATGTCGTGATTACGGAGAGCTCTCTGAGGAGAGCTAGACCGAGACACTAGGCTTGTAACATTATACCTTGACTGGAATAATGTTATAAGCCTCGTTACTCAGTGGGTACGATCACGCCATTATACATCTGGAAACGATACTGAAACTGTCGAAGATTGCAGGACTCTACGAACTCATCCGAGTTCGTAATGTACTCTTCGACACTGGTCTTCCTAGTGATCGAGACAGACATAGTAAGTATACCTACTGCCACATTTCTCCAGCTACTTATGTTTTTATTTTCAGAAAAAGACCGACATCCTCAATAGTGCGGCTGCAGACCACTACCGACCACTAACTGACTGAGCGCGTTGACTATATAGACCAACAGATTGACAGACTGCTGACAAACAGACTGACCGACTGACAGACTGCTAACAAACAAACATGCATTACATTTTGTATATGTTCAAACATATCTTCATGCTCACCATGATAAGCTGATGCATATGTAGTACAGAGAAACATCACACCACACTGCACGTCCACGCAGATGTAATGACACAGAAGTCGAGAGGACCTTTTGCACTTGTACTAAACCAAAATGTTTTATTCTAAAGAAAATCATATATCTGAGTAATACATTAATTAAATATATTAACATATTGTTTTCTTTTATTTTGGTAAAGTGAGGTGAGCAAAAACATACAAGTGGACAAAAACATACAAGTGGACAATAAACATACAATGGGTATGAGTAGCAAGCAGGTGGCTAAGCATAAAGTAGGTCACGCGGATGACCTTGTAATTGTGACACAGGAAAGCGTGGTCGGGTAGCCTTGTAATAGTGGAACAGAAAAGCGGAGCTTGTGACCCTGGTTTTGTGGTAATGATATGTCGCACAGATAGCCTTGTAGTTGTGGAACAGGAAATCGGGGTTTGTGACCGTGGGTTTGTGGTAATGATATGTAAGTAGGTCACACATTGCGCTTTTTTGACCTTGGTACGGTGTGACCTTGGTTTTGTGGCAACCTTGGAAATGTGGAAAACCGGTTTTTGTGGTGGTGTCCCAAAAGTCTCCAATCTTACCTACTTTATTTGTGGAGGCGAATGAAAGATCTCGTTTATGCCGATAGACCAACAACAAGAGCTGACATGATTGAAAGAATACGACAAACAATATGAAGTACTTCAAGGGCAGAAATTGAAACTGCTGTTCTCTCCACCCGTCAGCGATTGATTTCATGCATTGAAAATGATCGACGACATTTCGAACATCTAGGGCGACACTAATTACGTAGTTATTTATTTAAGGTCCTAATTGTTAGATTTATCACATTATTATTTTATAATTTGTTCTCACTGTTAGTAGCGACAGCATTACATTTAGGTAATCTAGCGGCAACCATCACATTAGTATGATAACAGTTTAAATTAATGCAGACCAATGTAAAATCTTTTCATCCAGGCTAAATTTAATAATTTCCGTTAACGCGAACTAGCCTACTAGACGTTGGAAGAACAATTCCCGCAATTTACCGGTTTCTTACGATATCTCAGGATAGGAAAAATATATCGACTTGCAGTTTTCACTGTTTTATTACTAATTTAGTCTACTTTTCAAAGACATACTTAAATTTTTATGCTTCCATTTAAAATTGTAAAGAGAAAACACAATATTAAAAAAATATTAAACAGCGCCCTCTAGCATTTATGTTATTAATCAGATTGCTTCAAATTTGCAAATTTTCTATTGCTTGACGAACGCTCTTTGAAACAACATCAAGTTTGATAAAATCGGTCAAGCAAAACCTGAATTAAAGGCGTTTTGTCGTAACAAGGTTCCCACTCTCCCCCTCCCTTATTTGAAGAGATAGACTAAAACTTGTCAAATAAAAAATATGCAGAATTTGTCAAGGAATCTGATTATAATATTTAATATGCCCTTAATTGAGTAAATTTTGAAAATTTTGCTTTTTAAATTTTAACTGTCAAATACGCCTCTAGCGGTGGACCTACAATTCTGAAAATAATTTTCAGGCGTTTCTCGAGGCCACTTTTGTTATAAAAATTTTTCCCGAACCTGTGCTATAATCCATTCCTGAGATATGGCGACGGCCGTTCTTAGTTGCCACCGGTACATACTTGAAATAGTGTACATGGTCCAGTTTCGATGTTTTCTTATGGGAAGTGTTTCTATGACCGATAAACAAAAAGTAATATGGTCCTTGTGCATTTTGGTGTTAATTAAGATCAATAGTCATAATCAAGTATTGACCGTTATTGAGCAATTAGAAAATTAACTTGAATAGTTATTTATTTCTAAATGTATCGACAAACTGTAAAAAACATTCTTAAGGCACTAGAATCGTTATTGTATTACATTTTACCTCTTTAATTTAACCCCTTAACTGACCATTATTTTCAGTTAAAAAGGATCAAAAAAGGTTCTTTTTTTAGGGTAATTATTGTGAGCAGTGCCGAGGCGCCATTACTGTTTTACCTACAAGTGGGACACACCTGTCACTTTTTTATATGCCCACCTATGGTTTTTGATTTTCTTCATTTTCACCCTAATTAGAGTCCTTTCGGTTGTATTAAGAACCTTTTTATGGTTTCCTTTCAGGCCATTTTCAATGATTTTCATCAATTAGAGCCCGTTTGGTTGTGTTAAACTTTTTGTCGGTTCACACCTATGGCTTCTTTCGGCGGTCATTTTATTCGATGGAATTTTCACTAATTTGGTTGTATTAAGAGCCTCTTTGGCAGTTTAGCTTGAATACGCAAACGCGTGCATACAATATTCTAATAGCGGTAATGCTACCTCATAAGACAGCTATAAGAACTTGTGTTACTGCGATTGGTTGAAAATAGTATTATAATAAGGGGAACCTAATGCTAACATGTAAGACAAGTGTAGGGACTACCATGTAGGCCTTTTGTTAGGGCCTGCGCCACTGTCGTGGCTCCTTGACGGAAATTTTGAAATAAGGGGCCCTAGCCTTGTAAAACAGTTATAATAACGTGTGCTAGGTCTGCACCCCGGCCCGGTTGTTGCGAAACTTGAATTTGTGTTTCTATCTACTTATATATGGATTAATGAATTGTTTTTCTGTAATATAGGTAGTGGTAGGACTAATTAGGGTTTGTTTGTGGCGTCATCTAATGGTTTATAGACTAATGAACATTTTCTGCAATAGAAATTGATCATGCACGTCTCTCTTGTTGCGGGACTCTTAATTATAACAATTAAACTACTAAAAACGTTTTTATTTATCTGAATAGAATGATTGAAAAACAAATGTTATACAGTAACTGGATTATCTCATCATCTATAACTCAACATGTAGTGAAAAACTTATCTACAAAATCAAGAATTGGTAAATTATTTATTCTAAAATACAAGAACATCATCGTATAAAGTCCACATACATCCGAGTGGTAATCCTGCAACACAGTTTTGATGTAGCGGAACCATCTAGAATTCTTCTCAAGGAAACGTAAATGGTCGTCCAAAGAAATCAAAATATTCATCACCATTCTCGTCAATGCAGATAGCAGTCCAATGCTGACCTGGTTTGTTTGCTGGATCCGTGTTTACAATAATTGCACAAAGTCTGAGGTGCGTGTCGCGACAGCTGATTAGAAACACATACAAGTCGAAACACATTCTTGTGGCTGGGGATCGATTTCAAACATTTCAACACTTGTACCGCATACATCTTTATAGTTGGTATGCCTCTTGCAGTCGTAATGCATTTTCCAGAGCACACATAGGCTCCTCGATCTTATGGTTTAAACAACTATTCGCCTTTACTGCCTTTTTCAAGTCGTAGGTAACCAAGCTCGTCCAAGTTTAGCATTGGTTTGTTGAGGAATCTTAAAAGTGTTCTTCACTACCCTTAACGTGAATTTTGTTAAAAGGCGGCAGAGTTTTTATCAGCTTGGTAAATGCTGTATCTGTGCCCTGTCACGTGAATTCTTAAACAGGATTATGTAATGAGAGTTGAGAGAGATATCTTTCTGTCCACGTCCTTGATGAAATATGTTACCGGTGTCCACCTTGCCGAGTTATTGAATCACAAAACGTATACAATGAGCGAAATTGTTTTTTCGTAACGGGGGCTACGGATTTGAAATCTTCTTCGCTAAAACTATCTTCGTCCCCGTATATTTTCTTGACTAACGAGTCTGATTGCATGTAATTGATGACCTTTAATGACATATGACCTATTAACAGACCCGAAAGCCTGGAAGTAAATGCTACAAAATAAAACCCTTGCCATTCAAATGCTGCAGGCAACATTGTACATTTTCTGATATATAAATGTTTAAAAGAAAAATATTTACTCTATACGATACGGATATCCTACGCACATTATTATTACCATTACAAATCAAAGAAGTATGGGTTGATGTTTGTTTCAAAACATTTAGTCTCAAACAAGCTGGGTCATTTTCAACAAAAGCTACTTCCTTAAGGATCAGCCTAAAACAATTAGAGCAAGCTCTCGTCAAATCTGTGATTTCTAGCGGTGACCTTCCATTCTCATTTCTTCTGAAAATGGCTATTTCTCTTTTAACCGTATTATTATCGCCATCGATTTTATTTATTAGCCTTGATCATGTTAGAGTATTACAGACATAACAGGGTAAACGATTTCTAAGTGCCATTTATACGACTCTTCAAAAATCACAATTCTTACGGCAAAACTGCTCAAATGAATTTCGAATTGATTTTCGATATTACATATGTTATGTCACGTGTATCTATGTTTATTATGACTTTTTGCGAAAATCGCGCTAAATTGATAGACGTCAAAATCACAACTTTGGCGAGCTGTAGCGTAAAAACTGTTCTATGGTAGTCTTTGATTAGAACCTTACAATCTACAACATTTCAAAAATTTAGCCAAATCCACAGAAAGCCATTTGCCATTTAAATGGTGCGGGGTCCTTTATACAATATACAATTATACAAATTTTTTTTTTTTTTTTATGATTGCGGACCTGAACAGGCTAAATAAGGCCTATCGTGCTAAAGCACTCAGGAACACTTAGGAGGATGAATAGAGGGATAATGAATTGCCAATAGATGCCTATGAACAGCTACCTTAAATTTTCTCATATCATAAGTGAGAGGAAAACAGGAACTAGGAGATCATTCCAGGTTTAGAAGCCGTGTAGAAAATGTGGATTGCGCCCGTTTGGTACGACAAGTGGAGATTTGTACTGCATACTGATGATGTGATTGAGCGAACCAGTGTTTCTCGCAAAGATAGCCGGAGATGGTATCAAAGAATGTAATTCACCAGCACAATAGCCGTTGTAATAACGATAATACAAAGAAAGAACTGAAACCATCCTTCTATGCTCAAGGGACTGTATGTGAGAAGTTAAAGACGGGTCATTTATAAGTTTAATCGCTCTCTTTTGAATACGATCAACGATATCGAGAGCGTATTGAGCACTAACCAAAGGTGAGAATTATATTCCAGATGAGGCCGAATTTGGGCCTTATACAGCAAAAGGAGTTGTCGAGAGGTAAAGTACTGCTTAGATCTGTACAAAAAGCCTATTTTACGAGCAGCTGTTTTGGTAGCTGACAGAAGATGGTCAACCCATGAGAGATTTGAAGATACAGTCATACCCAACAGAGTAATAGAGTCTGAAAACTTAAGAACTGAGCCATTCATACTTACAACAGGAAATGATCGATCTTTTTTGGCGGACATAAGGCAACACTGAGTTTTGTTAGCATTAAATTTAACTAGATTATTGCTTCCCCATTCGAGAATACGTTGAATGTCTTTGTTGATTGAATTTGCCATTTCAGCTTTAATTTCTTGATTTGACATAGAAGGTGGATTATCACTATGAGTAGACTGAGATGAACTACAGTGAAGAGTGCTATCGTCAGCAAAGCAATGGATGGGGTTAGTTGTTGAAGAAATAAGGTCGTTTATGTACAGCAGAAAAGTGTAGGCGCTATAACGGATCCCTGTGGTACGCCCGCGTTAATGCTAACTTCTTTTGAAAAAAGCCATCAACTACGACACGTATTCGTCTTTCATCAAGGAAACTAGAAACCCAGTTGATGAGCGCATCATTTAACCCAACGAGGTGAGTTTGGCAAGTAAACACTTATGCCAAACTTGGTCAAATACCTTTGAGATATCTAAAGCGACTGCAACTGTTTCACCGGACTGCTCTACTGTATTGTTCCAAACTTGGGTCACATATGAAAGAAGATCGCCTGTTGAACGACTTTGCCTAAACCCATATTGATGGTCACTAAGGAGTTTGTTAGTTTCAAGAAACGTGAGCAGTTGCTGATTGATGGCTTTTTCCATGATTTTAGACAAAATGGAAGTGATGGCAATTGGTCTGTAATTTGAGGGATCGGTCTTATCACCTTTTTGGGAATAGGTTGAACATTTGCTAACTTCCATGATGAAGGGAATTCCCCAGAAGATATAGAGATCGTATAGAGCTTAGATAGGACTGGTACTAGTTCGGGGGAACATTTCTTTAAGATAATAGCTGGGATACCGTCTGAGCCAGTCGCCTTATTGAGATCAAGCCTACTGATGATCGATTCCAAGAGCTTGTACCGAAAATGAATTGGTTTCATAACGTATGAAGAAGAGTTGACTAGGGGCACATCTTTTCCAGAATCATTGAGACACGAATTTGATGCAAACAAATCCACAAATTAAATATTCTTCTACTTATTTTGTAATGGGGTATTGAAAATTAGTTAATGCGGCACATACTTGAAATACTATCGTAATTTCAGAAATATAATATTGTGGTATACAGCTTAAGATCGTAAAACTCTTAATTTATTCTAGTGATTAATCTTTCCACACGTATTCAAGCTCTTCCAATTCTTTTAGTTTCTATTACTTGGTTCTCTGTAAATTGCGGTGTTGTTAGAAATGAGGAATATTTAAGCTGACACCTTCTGGTAGCAAGTCCTATATTAAAAAAAACCTTATCTCCTAAAATGAGGTCACCTGGGCTCATTTTGTTTAAGAGACCACAATCTTGTACTATTTTTTATCTGACACAGAACCGGGATATGCATCACTCACAAATGTTACTACTGGGGGGCTATACCTAATAACACTTTCCATGAATTCCTATGTTTATAAGAGCTGTAAGTTAATCTGTGTTTCTCCATATGCTTTGGCACTACCGAATAAACCTCAGTGCAGTCAATAATGATGATTCGACAATTTGAAAAAGAGGAAAAACCAGCAGGCAGGTCTGTTTGATTCCTCTCTTTTGAATATTACTGCATTGAGAGCATATATCCAAGTTGTGACCACATTTGAAATTGTCGCACTGCAGTTAAAACGGATAGCTAAATCCTCCTGTGGTAAATTCAGCCTTAACATCATTAAGGATAATAATGGCTGACCTTTCTTTAATATTTTTTTGCACTTCCCAACCCATAATAATTCAATTAAAAATTTTTCATAGTATCGAATAAAACGTCAAAAAATTTCGCATTGGGTAACCCTGTATACACTAAGATATAGCCGTCGTTGTGCTTAATGTAGTTGTACGTTTTTCTGTTTCAATACGGTCAACAGTTGTTTTGTTTTCCTCTGGATTAGTACCTTCTTCGATAGAAGTTGGTGTTGCACAAGGTGTAGCAACATTTTCTGGTGGTGCCATAGAATCCGAAACAAGGTCCTCAGTAGCTCCTTTCTAAACATACAAATCTATTACAGAATATTTAGCACTCACTGCTAACCGTTTTTCGGACGTGACTGTTGTTATAGACCAAATTCTCGTTAGAGCATCAGCCGCTAAAGGAAAACTGTGCACACGGTATAGTTCAGTGGTGTGGGAGATGTTCTTACTTAATATTGCAATAGTGCACTCGTCACAACTCCAAAAACGTGAAAATTTGGAGAAAATGTGAAAAAGGCGCCACCTATTAAATACACTTATAGCGGGAAAACGTAATGAACTAGATCTAATAATGGCCTAACAGGAAACCATAATGTTCACTCAAAATAAAACCATCACCTCTACTAAAGTTCTACTCCAAAAATATTTACGCAAAGTTCATCCAAACCTCAATTAAATCTTATGCATCATACAAAAGTCGAAAAATGCGGTAATAAAACCGAGAACCCACTAAACATTTCGATAAACTTAGCGCTAAAGTCATTGGCTCGAATATCCAAAAAACGGATCAACACGGTAATTAATTATTCAATTTAAAACGAAAAAAAGTCACAAGAAAACTATAGGTGACCGAAAATTCATAAAATCCTAAAATTTTCTAAACGTCGATATCGGGACTAATATTCATTTATTATAAGTTTTTTTATAATTTTATGATTGTAATCTCATTGTATTTAGAATTTACATCAGTTCTAAATACATAAAGATAAAATTTACATCGACTGGGGCTTGTACTTCGATGGAGCAGTTGGTTAGCGCGGTACTCGAGCAAAGTACAGGTCGTAGGTTCAAATCCAACTTCAGGTAAACTTTTTAATGTATTTAATAAAATTAATAATAATTTTTAATTACATATTTACCTTTGAATTTATTCTTTCATAACAAAACTTATAATACGTTAATAACTAAATTCCAGGATCACTTTGTTGCACACTTCTTATTTTTAATTTATTATTTGTCATATAGGTATCACTTGTGTTTAGTTAAATAAATCTCAGCCTCCTAGGCCTACTGTGTATTGTTAATATAAAACATAAATAAGAAATACTTAAAAAATCAATTTATAATTAAAATAGTATAAAAGTGTTATATATTTTTGAAAAGCACAACTATGGTTTCCATATAAAAAAATACAACTTTATGTCATATCTTTTTAAATTAAGGAGGTATTAAAAATGTGAATGCATTAACGGATTCTACTTAAAAAAGTGCCTTAAGAATTTATTTACAGTTTATCGATACATTTAGAAGTAAAAAAGTTATTCAAGTTTTTCGATATCGCAATTTTTTCAATTTTGGCTAATTGCGCAATAATGGTCAGAGATATTTTGATTATGACTTGGATCTTAATTAACACCAAAATCGAACTCAAGGCCCCTATACTACGTTTTGTCTATCTGTAATAGAAAGGGTACTTCCCATAAGAAAACGTCGAAAATGAACCACCTTGTACACTTAAAAAATAAAAAACATTCAATTAATAAACACTATACATATATTGACATTAAATAAAAATTAAAATAAACAATTGGTATTTTGTCCGAAACACATTGAACTAAATTTTATATCGTAGAATTTCTAATAAAACTGATGTAAATTGGGTTTTGCGAGCTCAAATAACCCAAATTTATCCACCTTCAATTTTTAAATGATTAACACCAGAAATAAATCGTAATAATAATAATTTCATTGAACACATAAATTTGTCAATCGGTAATATGTAATTTTAAATCAAAATAAAATACAGATAAATACCATATGACATACGTATGAATACGCTTTTATACTGAATCGATATCTGAACGTTACTTAAATAAACAAACAAAAGGCATATTTATGCATTTAAATGAATACAAACAAACATTTTATTAAAATTACGAACACATAAATTTAGAAAAATATGTAGTTACCTTCACAAGCACCAAAATAACCAATCTAACTCCCTTTTTTTTGCACAACGGCACGGCGATGGACCTTTTGATATTAAATCGACGTGAATCAATAACTCCTTTAAAATTATCTTTACGCAAACATCACTAACGAAAATTTTAAACCAAAACCATACCCTACAATCACTTCTTCATCTGGTTGACGATAATATATATTTACACAAATAACTTTATTTACTTAAAACTTATAACGTACTCGAAACAAACATATTATAACCCGAACCTCTTTACAAATAACCCACCAGAAAGTCGATTTTCATCCAAAAGAAATAAGGTTCGCGTAAGCAGTAAACACGTAACCACATTCTTTGAACTCGGAACTGTCAATCACTGACAACGGTATACGATGGTATATTATTTTACGGAAACGGGTTAGTCTAATAACTATCCCCTTGAAGAGTTAACAGGGAATCTACCCCAACGAAAGCTCTTTCTCCATGGTACAGACGTAAAACGCCTCCATTTACCACCACACGTTTAGAGTACGCGGCGAGAGACGCGATAACAGTAATTGCATCACTACATTTCTAGCCAAAGATTATCCACACAGAACACGCATCTTTTTTAATTTCAGCCATTTTCAATTTTAATCCACCGTTTTCTTAATGAACCAATTACACAGTTTCGTTACTTTAAATTTGCATATGCGCGAAAAGCGATAGCCTCTCGGCACTGAATCGAAAAATAATTGCGTCATACATCCAAATTGCGTTCCCAAAGGTGCCTCGTGTAATCTGATATGTCTATGATAACAAAACTGTACAATAATGAACCTTGAAACAACGTATATAGAACCCATACTTCTTGTTTAAAGACCAAAAACGTTATCAAAAGAAAAGGCGATATATTTTTGCTACATTTAAATTCGCCAAAGATGTACCATACAACGTAATAATTTTATACTTAATATAATTTTACATTCGCAATTTCTAACCCATTTAGCAAAATTCGCCGAAATTTATAGTAACGAAATCGAATATAATTTGCAAAGAAACTCAACCAAATAAGGAAAAGGGATTCCACTAACTATGGATACCGATACGTAAATCACAATTTTAAGCTTTTAACTTTTAACTTTTAAACTATTTTCCAAATACGTAAAAAAGAAAACAAAAACGGTATAATCGAAAAGCTTCCCTAAAATGTATGCGTTATCACTATCAGGTTCAATTGCGTGAACGTATACTACATTTCAATGGTACAGTTCTAAAGAATTACTTAAAATTTCGAAACTAACGTCATATACCTAATCAATTCACGTCCACGTGACACTATAAGGTAAATCCTTTTTTGGCGTTATATTCAAATAATGTTGGTCCTTTTTTCCTATTTTGGTTTAGAAAGTGGCAAGAACACACCAAAGAATATTTTGAAGGTTTT
>JARFJB010002516.1:765000-852500 GCA_036346205.1 Vesta saturnalis
GACGAGCAGATCGAGAGCCCTCAAAGTATTCGTTGTTGCCATTTTAAAATTTGGAAAAAAAATTCTTTAAGCATAATTTGAAAAAACTTGAATTTGTTAAACAGGAAAACGGTTAGTAGTTTCTAAAATGAATCTACGTCAAAAGGACGGAATTTGGACGCGCGACAAAAGGACCAATTTACGCGCGACAAGAGGACGTGTGCGACAAAAGGACGCGATGACAAAAGGACGCGCACAAATGTCGAGGAAAATAATATGTCTTAGGTCTCAAGATTGTATTTAGTTAAAAAGCTGAATAAAAATGCTTTAGTACATTTGCATTACCCCATTACAAATGTTAAAATGGATCATTAAAAGTATTGATAATTAAGATTCCGCAAGTGATAATAAACGTTTCACAGCCAGTGTTTATTTTGAAATTTAACTGGAATGCATTCTTGAAAATAACCATTAACAGGTATTTAATAATTTCCCAAAATTTATTTTAACTGGAGTGCATTTATAGGACAATAAACCATTAGCATAAATTACTATTTTAAGAAAGCAACATTAAAAGTTATTAAAAAGAATGTGGTTCTTAGTATGTAAATTTTGTCATGTCCATTACAGAAACTGTTCTCGGTCTGTAAAGATGGTGTTAACTTTTGTAAATCAAAAGGCAACAATATGTTTTTTGGTTATTCATAAAAGGAACATCATTGGAGATAAAACTATTTGGAAATGTTGGTTACAATAAAAATGTTCCGGAAGAGTACATAATAGGAATGAAGTTGTAATTCAGCCCAAACCACGTTGCTGATGCTAAGGTATACGCAAAGATAGCTGTCAATGATATGAAACGAACAGCTCAACAAGTTGAGTAACCACAAGCTGTAGTGGCTAATATATCACAAGGACTAAAGCTTACTTTTTATTCAGCTTTTAACTAAATACAATCTTGAGACCTAAGACATATTTTTTACGCGTACATTTGTCGGTCCTTTGTCGCGCGTCCTTTTCTCGCCGGCGTCCTTTTGTCGCACGCGTCCTTTTGTCGCGCGCCCAAATTCCCGCGTCCCTTTGTCGTGCGTAAAATTCCCGCGTCCTTTTGACGCGACCCCACTAAAAATGATACTTAATTTTAAACGACAATAGCTTGTAAGTGTTGAATGTGAAAGCATGCCGGAACCAGATCCCATTCCTGGAACATCTCAGACGATTGAAAATAGTGTTTCTAATACTACCGGAACAGCGATTGAAGCAGAAAATTAAAAAATAAAAGCAAGACATGGTCACTAAGTAAACAGCTAGAAAATTTGAAAGTATCATTTAGTTATTATCATATAAAAAACAACGATGCCTATGTACTAATGTACACTGGCATATCTACGACAGCTATTTTTAAATTGTTGTTTAACGCAATGGACAAATTCAAATTGATCTATTATTCACAGTGGAATGTAGAAAAAATTTCCCCATGGAGATTTAGCAACTAGATTCAACTGTATCAGGATAATGGGGTCTCTGCATTACACGAAGTTCTATTTAAACAGTTGATGGCAACCATACCATCAAGAAAAAAAGATCAGAGTTACCTGACATCTGCATTTTTTTCACTGTAGAATAATATTGGACTGGACTGAATTATGTCCAGCTGTGCCGAAGAATTTGGAGAAGCAGCGCTTAACATACAGCTAGTATAACCCTTGCAACACATAGTAAGTGCTTCTAGGTATTGCTTCAGACGGTTTAGAAATCTACTTTAATGAAGTTTGCCCAGGGCCTTTGTCAGATAAGAAAATTGTCCAACATTGTGTTACCCTTAACCAAATGTGTTCAGGCGACATGATCTTCGCTGATAAGGGATTCCTTATAAAAGACATGTTACCTGAAGGAGTAACCTTAAATATTCCACCTTCTTTAAGCACTCCACAATTCACTGAGAAGCAAGTGTTCGAAATTCGAACAATTGCAAAGGCAAGGATCCATGTAGGGGGCTATTGGCAGGATTAATAGTTATAATATTTTAGATTTCATACCACAGACATTAATTGCACACACTTCCACTATTTTTCAGGAAAGGAAAGGAAAGGTCACGTATTTCACTCCCTCCCTAAGGGGGAGGGCAGGCTGTTTGAACTTTCCAAGCTCCTCCAGCCACAATAATGGATTAGATCTTGCAAATAAGACAAGAACTAATTCTAATGAATTGTTTAAACCAGATTCAAAGGATCAACATACATAATGTGCACGCTGGTGAAAAAATCAGGTTAATAACATTCTAGTTTATTAATTTGCTCTGGTACTAATCGGTATATATATATATATATATATATATATATATATATATATATATATATATATATATATATATATATATATATATATATTGAGATGAATCTAATTAGATGCATGTAGCTATGTAATTTCCATAGTGAAGTTTGTTTTAGTTTGTACGAAAATGGTACATTTCCTTAAATAATTATAGAATAAGATGATTAATAAACATTGAGGTGTTTGAGAAATTTAAGATATTTTCTTAATGTTGTGTTAATAATGATAATTTTAGTAATAGACAACACAGTACATAAAGTATAGGGATGTTTGTTTACGTTTTTGAATTAATTCAGTTTTCTTTTAGTTTTTTTTTAAGTTTATATTAAACAATATTCCCTAACGACATGTAATACAGGTTGTGGTTGACAAAAATAATGTTACAATTAGAGATAGGCTGGTATCAATGTCCAATTTACATGTGCGCAGCCGAGTTTTGTGAGAAATTCGTATTGTGCGTTAAACTTATAATAGTGCAAAATTTATAAAAAAACAGAACAAGCACATTAGTGGGTGACTATATAACATGGATCATACAATAGATCTGGAATTATTGTGTTTAATTCAACAGTTCATCACATTAAACTAGTGTATGACAACATTCCGACACTAGCGTAGGAAAACTTATCAACCTACAAAAGTGATTAAATAAACTAATTTGTAACAAACTATAGTTCTAAACACTTACATGAACAGTTTTGTGCTTAAAAGGTGAAATTTAACATTAATTTGATAGAGACAATATGAGGTTATGTCATTTCCGAACATACAATTTTTTGAAAAGTAATTTTAATTAAGACAATTCCTATAAAATAAATTAGTAGAGGCAAGAATAGTAAGGTAGCCTCAATTTTATGATGTAATTCCTTATATTTATGTTCAATTTTGTTAATTTTAGTTTGTAAGAATTTTGTTACATTTAAGAAATTTTTCCTTTCAAATTGGCCCAGGCATGTTTGAGATGTATATTAGTGCAGTAGCTTCCCTAGTCCTGTGGAGGTACTTTTCAAGCCTGTAAATTGCATAGAATTAGTTTAATTTCAATAAATAAGGGTGAAATCAACATAGTAATTAATGTCCGATTTAGATCTTGTTTGGTATCAAAATTTAGAAATTTATGTAGATTTTGGAAATGTTTTAGATTTAAGAAATGTTAAATAGGAAGAAAGTTATAAGGTTTTAAAGAATTTTCGTAAATTAAGAATTGTTTTAACCAATAGGAATTAAGCAAAATTTCTCGTAACTAAGGAAACATTCGAAAATTTGGTTGTCGAGTAAAAGATATAAATACAAGCGTTTTAGCTTCTCTAAATCTCTTGATTTTAACTTTTGCAACAACTTGTCAGAGCAAGCTGTTGCGAATTGTTTGAAATATAAGTTTAAACAAAATTTAAATCACTTCGGGATTATAATAAAGTGCGGTTTAGTTTCGGAAGTGATCACGAAACAAGTGATAGTCTGTTGTTCGTGAAATAATTTTAAATAAGGTTAGTTTACCTTTTCGAACTATAATTCGGAAGTTTCGTTGAGTTATAAAAATTTTTCTGACGTTTCGATTTTGTGTATATAAATATAAATCGTATATGTTGATGTGCATACTAAATTGTGGTGTCCATAAGTTAATTTCATTATACACCCTGTTTATTAAAAAGTGTTTTAATTTACGACAACCATCCATATTCCATGCTCATTTAAAAATTTACTTTTGAATGCGATTTATTAAAGAAGCAATAAACCTAAAAGAAAGATTCGTCAACATTATAATATTAATAGTGAAACTTACCGAAGTGAATAAGCTGATTATCGTAAAGAAGACTTTGGATGTTCGAGTGGCAGAATAGCAGTTTGCAGCAGCTGGTGGTTACAACCGTCTTGTGCAGCAATTACCCACGAAGAGAAGGACCAAATGTAGTATTTGTTGACATTGATACTATATTGTTATGTTCACAATTTATATCCTTTGTAATAACAATGATGTGCAACAACAAGTATGCATGTTATTTGTTCTAGAATTTTAAATGTTTTCTTGATAATTGGGTTTTTATTAATCAAACATCTTTATACTTACGGGTTTGTCAAATTTCACTTTCTTTATGATATATCATATGATTGCGGATTCATTGCGCACGCTCACTATAATTTTAAAAGTATTTGTTATGTACAGGGTATAACGCAAATATTTATGCGAAGTAAAGATTATAATCCAATTTATTTAATCAATTAAGTTTTTTTTTTTATTAAATAGGACATTACCTTAATATATTTTGATCATGTTAACTATGGTTATTGTAGTCAAACAAATAATTTAACTCAAGTTCATGATAGTTTGTTTTATAATATTAAATGCAGGTTCCTTCTAAATTTTCGTTGATCCCTATCCCCTGTTAGATGAGTCTCATTGTTCTATCGATGTTTATTCTAGCCGTAATTAAAAATTTATTATTATTAGCCCATTAATGATGAAATATTATTATATTATTAAAACATTAAACATTATACTATTTATTTAAAAATAAATTAGGGGGGGTTCATCGTAATATATATATTGTGATGGCTCATGAGGGGATAAGTTTTTTATTATAATAATAACTTTATAAAAAAAATATATAATGCGCCGTACTAGCTCAAAATCTCTTTTGGGGATAGGGTTCAATTGTATTAAACATTGATTGTTGGCAAAATAAATTAAATCTGGGAATATTCATGTACATGATCAAATTGTATATTATAATAAACGGTTACAATGTGAAACCAACTTTGTTGAGATCTGCACAAACTACGCATGCGTTGCGTACTTAATACTGAAATAAATGTAACCTGTCAAAAATTTCTGCAATTGATCTAAGTTATTGAGCACAATTTTAATTTTGTTTGAGGTAAACTTATTAATTTTATAACAACACTGAATCATTTACTTTTGAAATATTGACACGTGAATTCGTAAAAACATTTATAAATCATAAAAAGATAAATACAGCACAAAAAAAATCAATGCAATAGGGTTATGATAGAGAAATACACCCACATGTGTTGTTGCAAATTTCAAATAATGTTCCTGTCGGGTTGGTCCACATTAAACATTGTACGTAGACTTCCTTCTATAAATCGGTGATACTGCCTTGCTGTCCCAAATATGCTGCTTAACATTCCATTATTTCATCCAAATCAAACAAATGTTGGCTGTTCTTCATGTGGTAAATACGATGTATTTACAATGCTCAAATACTTATAAGCAAGCACTTTATTTTGTTGTGTTTTTAAAATGTATTATTTATTTAATAATTTCTCGGATTTAATTTTGTATTTTAATTTTATGTAGATTTTTGTATTCACTTGCACCTTTATTTTAGATTCAGTTATGAAGTGAAAACTTATTTTATGATCTTATTCACTGTCAACAAAATAAACATCGAATCCAAGATAATTGAAGAAATTTATTAACATACAAAAAAATTGCACATCACCCGATGTTTACACACGATCTTGAAAAGAACGAAACAATTACAATTTTATTGAACGATTGTGATCGGTAACCTTATTTTTAGCTTTAGTTATAGCTTAAAACAATTGTTTCTGATATCTCAACTCTAAGTCGATCGCGTTTCAATTCCGATAATGTTTACGAGAATTGTTACTTACGTGTTAACACAAATAACACTAACACTATGAGTTATTAGTCACAAAAATTTCAAAAAGCAGGGGTGGCAAGAGTGGTAAGAGAGTGAGCAATCAGGAGCAATTCCTTCCATACATTTCGTCTAGATACCAAATTTTCTCTACATTACACACAAAAAATTCTAGCTTCTGATTGGTCTAAACAAAATTGTAAACTTAACTAAAACATAAATCATGCTATATCTCCTTTAATACAATTCGGATTTGATTTTTAATTACAGATTTGGAATCAGGGCAAAATTCCGCATAAAAAGACATCTCACAAGCCCTATTTTGCTTCGATAAATTTCATTCTGACAATTTATAATCTAAATTTGCTAGTATCAAAAAAATCTTACATCCTACAACTAAACTAATTAAATATTCAAATTCCACATAAAAAACTATATCAGAATACATTTATTTCAACCCATTTTATTTAAATTTTACAAAATTTCCACCTTCATATCTAACATTTAAGTAGTTAACCTAACTTTTCTAATTTTATGTTGATATTACATATTTATAGTTAAATTCCCTGTTGAAATGAAGGAAACTTACTATTAAATGTTTTTATAATTTATTTTAAACTTATCTTACCCTATAAAAACTATAATTTTGTAAAATTATTACAAATAATACTTAACCTAACTTAATATAAATTTACTTTTAATTTGTATAATAACTGTTTATAACACTTGAAATGTTCATAAAATGTGTTCTTACATCTGTCTCTAACACCAATACTGTTCACTTGCACTCTATAGTTCTTAATTTTGTCTTTTCACATTTTCACATTGTTTAACTGTTTTGTCAATTTTTGTATAGAATTTGCAATTTTATATTAAATATCACACTGCACAATTGTTGTTCATGTACTTAATTATGTTTTTAAGTCACTATCACTTCTTATGCCTGTTTTATATACTTTGTCTTTGAATTACAAATTTACTATGTTCGTACCATACACTTTCTTTCATATTTCAATTAGTTTCTGCGTTGTACCTACTACTATACATTCTACATACTATAATTATCAAACTCCAAGTGATCAATATCTGATATGTGCTCAAAATATTAAAGTTCATTGAATAAAATGCGAAATTACATGAATATGTTACATGAAACGTACCCATTAATATTAATCATGTTGACGTTTCTTACATGCTACTGGTATAGCTCAATGCTTTTATGAAAATAACAACCATGTGCAAACCCCACAAAGCCTGTTTTGTCACATCAAAACCATAATTTTGCACTCGTAACTATTATTTCATTGAAAACGAACTGTATACTTCCAAAAATTTATCTAACTTGCCTACAATAAAGAATTTCAAACTCAATAAACTCTAGCCCCTTTATTATGTATACTTCTAATCATCTCAAAAAATATATATATATATATATATATATATATATATATATATATATATATATATATATATATATATATATATATATATATGCATACACACCATATGTACACACGCACAAGCACACGCACACGCACACGAACACGAGCACGAACATGCACACGCACACGTACACGCACAAGCGCACGCGCCTGCTACCTTAGTGTACATATTTTTTTATCCAGTATCGGCACCATTTTTTGCCTAGCATCTGTAATTATGTTATTCGCATACAAAGTATAATATTGAAAAAAACATAGAATTAGCTATACTAGCGTAAGTATATAAACTGTGCTTTTGTAAAATTAAGAAGGCTCAAAATACTTAGTCTTACCCAGAATGAAAAATAACTAGCTTTAAAAATTTAAACACAGATTTCGCCATTTATGGATGATATCTGTTTCTTAATTTTACACCCTGCTAGTAACTTTGCGCTATAATGAAAAGCTAATTTGAAACACACATTTGCCTTATAATTAATTCAATGTTTTCGTCAGTATTAAGTTTCATTTCATAAACGTATTCTTGAATAAATTAACAGCCACTGTGACATTCCCTGGGATATCTTTAATAGAAAACTTGGTAAGGTTTAAAAGAAATTGTAATTATAAACAGTAATGAAAAAAATTATATTTGAAATTGGTAAAAGCATTCATAAATAGAAACTTGACATATCAATTAAAGATCTACACAAATCTAACAAAGAAACAGTTCTTTTGTTAATAACCATAATTGTTAATTTACGGTGAAAATACAAAGTAGTACGTTTAATGTGTTAAGTTACCAAAGCACTATAATAATTTAACATATTAAACGTAGAACATTGTTTTTTTGACTGTAAAATAACAATTACAATTATTAACTAAAAAAGTATTACTTTGTTAGATTTGAGTAGATCTTTAATTGATATATCAAGTTTTCATTAGTGAATGCTTTTATCAATTTCAAATTGAACTTTGCACTTACATCATAATTTGATTAAATTTTATTAAATTTGCTTTTGTATTATTTCATTTTTCAGTTAACCTTCGACCGTTAGAGGGTGTTTTGATTTGTTATCTTCCAGACAGTTTAATTCTATTTAATTTATTAAAAATCTAGAAATTATTCACCATAGCTATCAACTAACAAAAGACAGAGCTTATAGAGTAATTATTAGAAAGAAATACCATTCGATTCCGACTGACGAACTTAAAGCTGAGTTACACACACTTTGGCTCTAAGTATGTAATACTATGAATGTACCGCGCAGGGCAAAAAGGACTCCTTGCCACTGTTTAAAATTGATCTTGAGGCAAATGACAACAATAAAAAGATACGTGATCTCGAATACATAAGCAACCTTAAAGTATCTGTTGAGCCTCCAAGGAAAAAAACATTTTAACCCAATGCACTCGTTGCCAATGTTATGGACATACAAAGCATACTGCAGTAAACCCTTTGTATGTGTCAAATGTGGAGATAAACATAATACCGCCGTTTGTGAAAAATCAGTTGATACACCTGCTAAATGAGCTGTCTGTTTTGACAACCATCCCGCCAATTACAAGGGATATTGTAACGTGCAAAAATCGATATAGGATCGATTGTATCATTTCATCTGAGTACCGTTTCTAAAAGCTACCTTAAATAAGTATCTGTGACTTAAACATTTAGTAATGTGCTTTAAGCTTACTCGTACCTATTTCTTTACCATAATGACTTAAAATTTCTTTATTTACGGCATTTACTAATGAGTATGATGGATTAGATGATTTCTTTCAGCACGCTTACTTTTCTACGTTACACAAAGTTATTCCTTTACTGTAGCTAATTTCAATTTCACATATGATTTTCTTTTATGGCGTGTACGTTTCTACGTTATACGAAAATTATTTATCTCACGTATCTACCTTTGTATTTCAAAGGTTTACTCATTTTTAGTTCCGCTAGTTTGACGTATTAAAGCTTTCTGTAGTTATTTGCCATTTACAAAAATTAATTTTAATTAATACTTATAGCGCCATCTCTGGGATGTACGCAGTTCTGGTGATTTGTATACATAACTCTGAAAAGGGATCTGTTATTTTGCTGTTCAAAATATAGATTGGACTATTTCTTAATAAATAGACTGTATAAATAGTGGTTTATTCTGTTAACAATACATAAAGTTCTATTGTGATAATGATTTCATAGGAATATTATTCAAGTTATAAAATTGTTTCTTGAGGCGTTAGCTTTCTTTTCAAAACCGCCATTGCTGTGGAATGTTTGAAATTTTTGGAAAATGTTCCTTTTTCTATTTCGTAGATGTTAAGCATCATTTTTTTGGAAAATTTTTAAAATATAGTATCGCTTTGTTGTATAGAAGTGATATAATCGCTATTCAAGGCAGATGTAATAGAAATAATGCACTCCGTCCACACATTTTCGGTAAGCCGTATCAGATCTCGTTAACCTCGTTGTAATTAGAACTTCTCTTTCAAGTTTCAAACACAAACGAATTTCATATTACTTCTTCAAAGAAATACATGTAACCAATTGGTCAAAGCATTTACATCAATGCTCGCATTCAACCTTAGGGGTAACATATTCTCACTGAATAAACACCGTTATAACCCTTTACATCCGTTTTAGCACTTATGTTTGCATATAACCTTACCGTTACGATTACATCAAAGTTCATGTTTACAATTGGTTTTGTCTTTATTGATGTAACAAGATTACCCATTCTGTATCTCTTCTTGGTAGACATGATCTTGTAACCTACGGTTACAAATCTAAATAAAGATCTATACTCCTTGGATCCTTAAAATTAACCCATAAGTAGCAATTGGAAGTTTCATTACATGTTCAAGCGCTTGGTCTACTCTTCTTTTAAATGGATAGACGTTTTTTAACTTTAAAAAGGATCCAATCAGCCGTGGTCCATTTTGATTTATGCAATATAAATAACAAGAACGTACCAAACCGCTTGTTTCGCTTTTGCTGACTTACATTTTAGTTTGCATCAAAGAACCAAGCCGAGCAAATCTTTATCGACCAATATCTTATTTTGGCGCTTAATTCAGTTTTGTAGGTTATGACAAATGTAGTATAACAGTAGTTTTAGCAGTAGGGTATTATCATAAATTGGGGATAAGTATATTAGGTTGTAATTTAGCAGTGCAACAGGTAATGCCAAATGTATGCATTATCTATATAGCATATATTATTATATTACAGCCTAAAATATGGTGCTTATTAAGGCTTTATCGATTACCAGTTTAACAGTAAGGGAACAATGCAAAATGTGCTGTCATCATGTAATATTGTTGTATTGATGGTACGTTCTCCTTTTATAAAATTATTACAGCATTACAGAGCCTTGTTCTGTCAGGGATTCTAGTAGCGTTTTGGACAAGGCCGATGAAGTAAAAACGTTTCCTAGGAATAAGATTGAATTACCGAGGGAGAACACTACAATGAGTATCCAAAAAGACTATTGCAATCTTGCAAAATATAGTGATCAACGGAAATAGCAGTACAGTGGAAGCTATATTACCAAGAAAAAAATACAGACAAACACTAGTTAACTTCAAAACTAGATAACAATGTGAAATATTAAAAACTCTTGATTTGCTTTCAGAAATTAGTTCGAACGTGTCCAATCTGAAAGATGATGATGTAAGTTCAAGCGATGGCTTTGAATATAAACCTGTATCATGAAATACCGAAGATTCAAATAGTGAGTCGGAAGTATTTGAGAAGCCCGCTAGTAGCCCGTACAAAGACCGACTAGGTAAAGACAGGAAACTCAATTTTAATTCTCACGACAGGATCCTCATAAAAAGTTAAAAACTCTAACAAATATAACTGCCAAGGGAAACAAATTGCC
This sequence comes from Vesta saturnalis, assembly GCA_036346205.1. NCBI lineage: Eukaryota > Metazoa > Arthropoda > Insecta > Coleoptera > Lampyridae > Vesta > Vesta saturnalis. The sequence goes on from JARFJB010002516.1 coordinate 776,236, forward strand.
GAAAAGGAGTACGCTGGTTATATATACAAATATTGTAATGAATGTTACAAAACGATTAAGCTCGCCAAGAAGAGTTTCCATAGTTTGGTAATTTGTGGTCTATATCACCCAGAACCCATACATTACTTCTTGTGTAAAATAACTTTCAGTTCAAAAGGCCAATCAAATAAACAATTTAGCTGGCTGGCTTCATTAAAAACGCACATATATGTAGGCTCATGTTTTAATTCCGTGACAAAAGAGCAAGAAAAGGACGAGAAGAAGCTTATGCATCTGCTATTAGACAAATTGGAAGAGTTCCCAATGTACAAAACCCACTACTGTAAAGAATCTACAGAAGGAACAAGACAGTATTTGTCATCAGATTTAAATTTAAACAAAAATTATGAACTGTACAAGTCCGAAAGTCCCAATTTTAAAGTCTTTTTGTCACAGTGCAAAAGAATTTTTGATAAGAAGTTTAACTGTTACTTTAAGCCTCTAAAAAGGATACATGTAACCTATGCGATAAAATAAATGCTAGACCAAGGAATCAGACCTAGGCAACAGCTTGAGGAAAACCAAAGCCTGAATAATTTGGCTAGATCAAAAATAAAGGCTGGTGTGGAACAGCCCAAAAAACAAGAAAACCTTGAGTGTATAACATTTGATTTACAGAAAACACTACTAGTATAATTTTTAATAAACGGCAGCTTTAGGTCTACAACTGAGGCATCCATTCAGCTAGGAAAAATCAGAAATTCCATAATCTGGGATGAAGGAAAACTAGTGTGGCGGGCACAAAACGTAGCTTGGTGTCTATATAAATACATTTTTCTCAAATGTTTGTGCAGGAACCAAATAATTACGCTTATGTTCAGATTCGTGCGAAGGTACATATATTATTAGTGGATCTATCGTTTTGATAAAGTACTGTTACTTAAAGTAATTTCTGGTATTAATGCTTACACATATCACTAATACTTTACTTAAAAAGATTTTACCACAATTGCTCGTAAGTGGCCATCCGTTTTTGTAACAAATGACGCAGATTTTAGCGATATAGAGAAGGCTCTAAAATATCAGAAGCGTATCAATGCATCTTATGAATACATACATGTAACGAAAAGTTCCAGTAAAAATAAGATACAAACACATCGAATGCAAAAGAGCGACTTTTTAAGTACTCCTAATTTAGAAACGAGCATCACTAACAGAGACTTAGATATCACAGGTATTGGCGAACAAGTTCTGAACCACTAAACACTTTTATTTCAACATTTTTATTCTAAGAAGAAGAGGTTAAAAGTGAAACAAGTAAAATTTGAGAAGGATATTACTCTATACAGGGTGTCCCAAGATATTTGGACACATTTTGATCATGAATGCTGCCTAAACGGAAAACGATAGAAACGTGTAGTTTTCACTGGTGTACTTGATTTAGCCCAAAGATTTATTTTAGCTATAAAATAATTTTTTCCCACGAATACAAGGTGTTTTAAAAAAATTGCCATTTTTTAAAGCGAAAATAATGAAGTTTTGTAAATATAACACCCTGTATATTTTGCTGTCATCTTGAAGATGTAATCTTCTACTTTCTAAAAATGTATAATATGGTACTATTTACTCCGAAAACAAAAGAGTTATGTAAGTTTTTATGCACCGGCTGCATACATTTTAATCAGCACAGTCAGATACAATTTGCCAAAAGCTTTAGGTTTTATAAATGAACAACCCAGTACATTTAGACAATAGTCCTCTTCCAGAGCCCTTTGAATCCGAGCAAGGGCATATTTCTATAATTTTTGGTTTAGAAGCATTAATCAGCAAAACGTATATCTAGCCTACGTGTATACAGTAGGTGTACCTATATAAACTTATATAACTCTTTTGTTTTTGGAGTAAATAGTACCATATAACACATTTTTATAAAGTAGAAGATTACATCTTCTAGATGACAGCAAAATATACAGGGTGTTATATTTAAAAAACTTCATTATTTTCGCTTTAAAAATGGCAATTTTTTTAAAACACCTTGTATTCGTGGGAAAAAATTATATTATAGCTAAAATAAAACTTTGGGCTAAATCAAGTACACCAGTGGAAACTACACGTTTCTATCGTTTTCCGTTTAGGCAGCATTCATGGTCAAAGCGTGTCCAAATATCTTGGGACACCCTGTATAAAAGAGGCATGAAGAAAACCATAATTATATTATAGTGCATATTTAAAAAAACAAAGACAAAGTCGGCTGCTATTACTATATCTGGCGATGTATTAGTCCCGTTATGGTCAGATGCAAAACCTACATCGGAAGAAGAGCTAGCAGATTTAATGTTAATTTCCAGCAATGTCTTACCTTTTTATAAGAGACTTAAGGCAGATAGCAAAATAGAAGATGATCTTTAAGGATGTAGCGGCTCTTTAGAGTCTTGAGATTGAAGAAAGTTGAATTAATGTTACCCAATTATGTACTAATACCACTTTGTTTATTTAATTGAATTAATATTTAACAAAAAACTAAAGTTTTGATTTTCACCTGTACTACACCAGTTTCTTGTAAAATAAGTAAGGCAGTTATTACAGTATTAATTCTTGAAGAAAGAGCAAATCGACAAAATTCGTAGAAAATACGAAAAAGTCGTACGGCTTAGAAGTAACAATGAACATAAAATGTAGTATAGTGCAGCAAACATCTCCACTACAACTTGAAATATTATTAAAATAGAAAAGAAGCCAGCCACTTTTTCCAACTTGGATATCTCAGTTAGGAGTCATTGAGGGTTGGTACACGTTGCACAACACCATTGTGCAAAAAACTATTTTGATATTTAAAAGTTAGACTCAGCACGTTTAGGGAAATAAGCAAGCAATTTATTTCATGGCTGTTCGAATCTTCCACACTCCTTCCGCCACTTATTACTTATATGTGAGTAGTGGGATTAAGGATAGGATCACAAGCAATAGAATTAAGGTTCTGAGGAGGGATACACTACCCCAGCATTTGTGTAAACAGCCGCACATGATATGCATATTGGCAGTGATGATGTCGCTACATGTGTATGAGGAAAATCTCCTGAAAAAGTCTCGGTAGGCGGTAATGAGGATCAAACCCTTTACCTCACGAATGTTAAAGTACAATGTGTTACCATAGGTCCAACTATCGCGGGATCACTTGTAGTGAACTGCATCATGAACTTTTTTTGTCGTATAAATAAAAGTATATTTATAGAAACTAAATCATTTGTAGCATTAAATAAATGTTATTTAAAAATGTTGATCCACATAGCTTTTTTTCTGGTGGTGTTGGAAGATAAAACTTTGTAATACCTATAAAGTCTTTGTGCAAGTCCAAAACATATTTTTCATTGTGATAAAGTATGTCACTTATTAAATAGATGCGCTTGTTGTGCCACTTTAAATACTTTTCCATTTTTATTACAAAAAGGTTTTTAGTGTAAAATATGAATTGAGATATTACTAAAGTTTGCTATCGTCTCTACAACAAAAATCAATTTAAATTTATATTCTTTAATATTTCTTCGTGGAATCCCTTAATTAATAGGACTAATATTTTAAACACAATATAACTCCACTATTTATTTTATATTATAATTATTTATTTCTCTACCCGTTTGAATGCAACTGTACCATTATCAAGAGAAAGTATGTACGTAAAATAATAACGAGGAATTATGGCAACAAATCAGTAAGGTGAAACAGCAAACCTGTAAATTATAGTTCTGTCAAATACGTGTCAAAGGTGAGCCTATAAGATCAACCTGTCCATTCATTAAAGGTACTTTCTTTTCATGTATATAAATTTCGAATGCTTCCAAGGCATCTAATTTATCTTCCTTATTATAAGTGTAAAAATTTAATATTGTTTTCTGACGTCATAAGGTGGTTATTTACAATTAGATGTTTAGTATAATTTTAGTTCTCTATGTATTTATATCTTTAACATCTAATATCTCCTTTGAGTCTAATTTCAAAAGTTCCTAAGTGTTCGGTCAATACAAACAGAACCACAAAATGTGCAGTTCAATTTATAAATACCCGATTTCAAAATCTCGTTAGTTGAATCTTTGGTATTAAATAAGCATGTAACATTGGTATTAGTTTTGAAAAGCTGCTTTGTATTTTTTGCTCTTTTGTAATATGTGAGCTACTTTTTCTGATATTTCTCCAAAATATGAAATTGATATGTATTTATTATATGTCCGTTCTGTTTTAAGGTGGTAAATGTTTGTGATACATAATTTGTATCCTTGATTTTTAACTAATGTGTCGATTATATTTAAAATGTAACCATTTGTTTGTTCATTTCGTTTTATATTTGTTATTCCTTCATTGAAATTCATGTCTTAATGGTAATTCTTAAAAGAAAAGGTGATATCCGTTTACGTTAATCTACTTTCCAGAACTAAAAATTCGACAATAGAGTGGATAACTAAGATCGGTCGAGGAAGTTAAAAAGTGGTTCGAATGAGAGATAACTTTAAAAGTACTTTGTTCGGAAATTTTATAAAAAAAACACTTAACATTGAATTTGATATATTTGACAATAAGGTTAGACGAACTGTCAGTTACATGAAACATAAAAAAACATTACACAAAGAAATTAAATTTTACCACTTATCCAGAAACAACACTATCAACCCACAACAAACATCAAACAGAGCAATTTCTACACTTTTCAAACAAGATTCGTGAACTTGTTAAATATACAATTTAATAACAAAGAATTAAGTGTCCTTAACAAAGGTTTTAAGTATTGTTCTTTTCCTTTATTCACCAACAAAATTAAAAAGAAGCAAACACGTAGAAGTACTAGAATAAGAAATGCATCTTGGAAATGATCAAAACAATTATGCCAACTTACCACCTGATAATGCACTTAAAGAGTTTTTGTTGAAAAGGGTCAACACTGACAACAAACCTAATTATTTGCTGCAATCAGTTGAAAATAAAATTAACAAAAGTAATCTGATTTTTGTTAAATCAGATAAAGGTAACACGTCAATAATTATTTCAAACGATATTTGTACACATATGTAGCTGTTTACTTCCTAAATCTATTCATTAGAAATGAAACCGAGCTTACATAGATTTAAGTACGTAGGTTCTATTGTTCCACAGTTATTGAAGATACTACCATAGGGGCACCCGCATTTACGCACGCTCCACGCATAACCCTCCACACGCACACATACACACGCGTACACACACGCACACACGCATACACGCACACAAGCATACAAGCACACACGCACATACACACGCGCACACGCACACACGCACACACGCACACACACGCACACGCGCGCACACGCATACACGCGCACACGCTACACACGCACACACGCACACACACGCACACACACGCACACGCACACGCACACACGCACACATGGACACACGCACACATCGCACAACGCACGCACGACCACACGCACACACGCACACGCACACACGACACACACACACGCACACCGCACACGACCCAGCACACACGACACCACACGACCACACACACACACGCACACACGCACACGCGCAACGCACGTACCGCACACACACGCACACACACACACACGCTCGCACACACACACACACACACACCACACATGACACGCACGACACACACGCAACGCACGGGCACCACACACCACACGCACACACGCCACAGTCACAGCACCCACGGCACACGACACACACGCACACGACACCACACACAGCCACGGCTCACCGCACACACACACATGCACGCACGCACACACACCACACGTCACACGCACACACCCACACGCACACGCACGCCACGCACACACGCACACGGACACACGCACACACGCACACACGCACACACGCACGCACGAACACGCACGCACGCACACAGCACACACGCATCACACGACACACGCACACACGCTCACGCACACGCACACAGTACACACGCACACACGCACACACGTACACACGACACACGCACACGACGCACACCACGCACACGCACACACGCACACACGCAGCACACGCACACACGCACATACGCACACACGCACCACGCACACGTACGCACTCACCACACGCACGCACGCACACACGCACACGCACACGCACACACGCACACACGCACACACGCCACGCACACGCACACACGCACGTACGCACCACACGCACACACGACACGCGCACACACGCACACCGCACACGCACCACTACGACACGGCACACGCACACATCGTACACACGCAACAACACGCACTGTATCACGTACACGTCACACGTTTGCACGCACACACGCTCTTCACGCGCACCCATACGCATGCACACGCGTCGACACCACATTTCTGCGACAACACACACGCATCACGTAACACAAGCACACACGCACACACGCATTTTCACACGCACACATTCAGTTCATCATACTCATCCACTAAACGCACATTCTAGCTAACACATTTTGACGATCTGACACGTCATAACGTACACGCACACAGCGCATTTGATACACTAACGTGACACGTTTCACATTCGCACAACGGGCTTACACCGCCACACAGCAATACGACGCACGCGCTAGCACACACATACGCACAGCTCCGCACCGACAGCACACACACACGCTACACAACACGCCATCGACACGACCGCAACAGCACGTCACACGCCTACACACCCACACGACGCACGACACACGCATCACACACGCACGCACACCGTACGCACACAACACACGCCACACGCACACCACAACCACGCACGCACTAGACACGACACGCACGCACGCACGCGAACGCACATCGCACACGCTCACAACACGTATATCATGCTACACTGCACACCCGCAACGACGTTGACGCATCACCCCACGCACGAACGCACGCGCGTACGCACAAATTACACACGCTCGCGCGCACGCACAAACACATGCTCTTATATACAGACACCGTGGCCGATCGCGGCGAAAATTCGTCTAACGTCATAAACTTATACGAATGAAAAGCAATTTGACAGCAGTGATTGAAAATCTTTCGTTGCGGACATATAACAGTAACTGGCATTTATTGTAAACTAAAATGGTAGCAGCACAGTAGATTTTATTTAGAGTCAATTTTATGTTTGCGTGTTTCTACTTTCATTCCACTAAAGTCGCAGTTTCTTGAGTAGCGTAAAATTTTGGAGATTCTTGGATATTTTACATTAAATACAGATGCAATAGGGTCTATTTTGTTTTGATTTTGCGGTAGAAGGTTTTATTTTGCAAATACGGGGGTGGCTTGTGTTACATGTAGTGCTGTCAGAAAATTCTCGTACACATCGTTGTTTATTTTTAGATTCCCATACGAATAATTGTCAGAATCGGTTGATAAGTAATAGAGACCTCAGCTAAAGTGTTTCTAGTAAAGATTGTAGATTCTTATTGTTGTTATACCCATTATATTTAGTTTGTTATTTTAAATAATTTTCTATATTTTTTTTATAAATTTGCTTAAGTTTTATTCTTAGCTGAAAATCTATCAACTGATCTTGCAAGGAGTACTTTGCGATTATTTTTTTTTTAAGTTGACCATGTAACTGTTAAGGAGTTATGGGGGGGGGTGAAAATTACTTGCGCTAACGCCAATTAGAAAATCAAAATCGAATGAAATATCTTTGTCAACGGTTGTATAAGGTTTACCCGTTGTATTTCGGATGCGCTGTATTCACAAAGAAAGCAAATTTGTTCAATATCCTTGCTGTCACATGCAGAAAAGGATCATATGAAGAAGCGTCAGTATTCATGCTGCGGTGAAAGTTTAATAATCTACTTGTGTCATTAGATTATTATGCCTTGCAATCTGTTATCGTAACTGATAACATATATCACGTTCGTTAATAATCCATAAATGTATTGTTCCTTTAATGCTTATTTCATGTAATACACTGTGGAATATGTGTTAATTTTAGTTCAAGTAATTTTCCAGTAACTGATATTTTCTTTATTCCGTTTATTATTATTATTATTTAGGCAAAGATAAAAAAAACTAGTGCTTAGTGTTGGTACTGATTTTCTTCCTTTTATAACTAATGTTATACATAGAATTGAAGGAATCCTAATTAATCATGGCATTAAGACTGATTTTAGATCTACACGAAAAATTAAAGATGATTTAAGGTCACCTAAAGATGTTTCATTCCCATTGTCGTCTTTCATAGTGTGTAAGTTATCTTATTCATGTGGAAAAGTATACATTGAAACGACAAAACACAGCTTTGATCGAAAACGCACGTAAAATTTGGTAGATGTCAATCAAAGAAATCTGCAGTAGCTGAGCATGCTTTAAAAAATTTAAATTATGACATTCTATTTAATAAGATTGAAATACTGGTAAGAGTAAGACAAACCCATTACTATGCTGGTTTACAACGTAACTTCATTGAGATACATAAACATCTTAATAACTCCAATAGGCAAGAATAAAGTCTCCGCTTAAATGAGTTTGGGAATCTTATAATTAAAAAACCCACAATGGTACATCGCAATCTAGTTTTTGCTTTTGTTACTTTACTTTACCAATTATGTTAAGTTACCACAGCAGTATAAACATTTAACGTATGTATTTAAAACTAAATACCATATTAAACATACTACATAGTTACAATAACAATTACAATTACTAACAAAAACTGTTTATTTCTTAGGTTTAACTAGATTTTTAATTGGTATGTCAAGTTTACCTTTGCGAATGTTTCTCCCAATTTCAAATTAAAGTTTTTTACAACTTTACATTTACATCATAATTTGATTCAAATTTTTTAAATTCGCTCTTTGATTATGACATATTTCACTGTGCCTTCGACCGTAAGAGGGTTTGCCATCTTCCAGGCAGTTTAATAATGTTTAAATTATTAAGGATCAAGTTATCCTTTACTAAAATCAGAATCCGTAGTTGACATTATACGTTTATAAGGTTTATACATTAATTGCAGACTTGTGTTTACGTTTTCATGTTTTTCGCATTTCATAAATTGGGTTCTACCGTCTTAAGCAATTGTTAAAGATATTATCTCTTATAGAGTACTATAACTGTAATTGCTAATGAAACGTATGATTTATATAAAAGATAAATATAAAAATACACGACTTCGACGTTCGAGTGTGTTCAAATTATTTTTTACTAAAGTTGGATTTCATAGTTGGCTCTATACCTTCATCAAGCTGCTACATTAATTGCAGGCTTATGTTTGGGTTTTCTTCTTTTCCATATTTCATAAATTTCTAATCAAATCTCAAGCAATTGTTACAAATATTACCAATTACTAAGGACGATAACTGCAATTGTTAGCGAAACGTATAAATTTATATAAAACATAAATAGAAAAATACATCATAAAAAATCCAGAAGCTAATGATGTATAATATATAATAATGGTGAAGGTTCACATTTTTACTCTATTCGTTTTTTGATAAACATAGATTAATTAGTATATTGTAGATGTTTTGCGAAATTTATTTGAGTCGTTCTGATACAACGTGTAGCGATTTAGTATCTTAATTGCCATTGAATCGTTTTGTATCAATTTGTATTGTCGGTGTTATAAGGTATAATTTTGTTTACGTAAAGCTTACTATATTTAATGGGATCTCATTTGGATTTTTAAGGTTTGTTAAGAGATAGCGGTCTAGACGTGTAGTAATATGCCGTATTATTTTTGCAAAATTGACAGTTCTACAGTTGGGATGCTTTTTCAGATGGTTTTATTCTGTAGCTTTTTGCAATTAATTTTACAACAAAATTTCATAAAGCTGTAAACCAAGGTTTACAATGCTGCAACACCTGCTTTGCACATTTGCAAAAATAATTTTTAAACAAGCATCCACCAGCATCAAGACAGTACGATGGCACAAAAATCCTCAAACCAAATATGCGCATTAGACAAGTAGTCTCTGATATCCCAGCACCCAATAATAATCAAATAAACTATAAAGACCAACAACTTAAATTACCAATCTAAATTCTTTGGAACTAACTAATAAATTACAAAACATAAAATTACCACTACTTAATATACTTGTAAGTTTCGATGTTACTGGTATGTTTTATAAAATACCCCCTTAAGAATATATGTGTTTAAAAAAAAAATAATGTAGTTAATTCACTTATTTGGTCTCTGTGTTAATCGGAATTATTTCACATTCCATTCAATAATAAGATTTATCCACAAAAAAAGGGTTTACGTATGGGCGATCAAATTACACCTATTTTAGCAAATATTTTGATAGATAATTAAGAAGGTTAAATTTATTAATGAAATGTTTCTGATAAGTATTTTGGTTTCGTTTTGTTGATGATATTTTAGCTTGTTTTGATGGTTTATCTGATTTTACTGACGAGTTTTTAATTCACAAATTACATCCTAACATAAAATTTGCACGGGAAAAAGACAAGATAGAACCACAAATTAATTAAACACAAAAGTTAATGCACAGAAAACCTACACATACAGACACTACACTTCCAAAGCATCCATGGTACCATAGATCACACAAATTAGTTGCATACAGGTCATTAGTACATAGAACAATGTGATTAGGATTAAACCAAAGAAACCTGAATGAGTAAATATCAATTATCAAGACAAATTGCACAAGCAAATGGTTACATTTCAAATATAATCGCCACTATAATTAAAAATCAAGCATACAAATTAGGATTTGAATTTTGGGACTGATAATAGTGCTCCAACATTAAAAACAGTGAAAATAAAGAAAAAAGTAAAATTTAAAAACTGAAAATAAGTCAACAAGGCGAAACTAAAACAGTAGATGAAAGCAGAGATAAACACTCAAGAAGAAACGGAGTGAAGTGTCCTTTTCAAGCGAACCAAATAGTTAACAAATACAAAAGATAAGAAAATTCAAGGGTTAAACTCTTGTGAATAACATAGAGTAGCGTTGCCAGACTTAGGAAAAGTAATGAAAGATACAGTGAAACAATTTAGGGGAGAATAACGTTAACAGCAACATGGAAACAGTAAGATAGATGTTTAAGGAAGAGACAATGATAATAAACCAAAAATACGAAGAACAAATGAAGCAAATGAAAATTACAGGTATAAAAGTTGAGAAGAATGAAAGGAACATAAAACAGCTGGACAGGAATATGCGAAGGAAGAGTCTAATCTTCTTTAGAATTAAAAAAAACACCTGAAGAAGTAGACTTTATAAAGAAAATTGATAGGCGTAGAAACGATGAACCAATACTAATAGGGTTAACAACTTACCGCAAAAAATTACAAATCCTAACAAGCAGAATTAACCTAAGTGGAACCAACATTTACATTGAAGCAGACTATCCCAAGGAAGTAATAGAGGCAAGGCAGAAATGAAACCAAAACTACAAGAAGAAACAATGTTACGGTATAAACTGGCAGTAAAACGGGATAACAAATAAAATTGGGGGTTTTCTTGACTTCTGAGGGTTTGGGGTGGGTAGGGTGTTAATTAATTTTGCACACCGTAGGATAGTTTACCATACATAAGTCAAAATAGGGGTTGGAGTCGTCATAAAAAACCGGAAAGGGGTGCTAAAGTATTTGAAATGTTGCAATAGGGGTTGATTTGCCTAATTACGTAAGTTCACAGCTTGTCTAAAAACTCAAATAACTTGCTTACTTGTACGTAATCACAGGTGTGCCTAGGCCAGTAGATCTCCGCTACACCTAAAGGGCTACAAATATTCTCGCGTGCTTATTTAAACTAATTGCCGCAATGATAAATAAAAACAATCATTACCCTAAATAAATCAATGATTGCCGTTACGTTACTTCATTTAATATGTCTGATTTTGAATGAAACGTATATCTCAAAAAAACAAACTAAGCGATCTACAACCAGATGGAATGGTATTAATTCGATCGCTATAAAATATATTCAAGTTCAAAAAAAGAATGCATTATCGCAACAAACTCTGAATGCTACTTTATGATAAATAATTACTTAATCAGGTTAATTTAATAAATTACTTATCCGGCAATGGAACTAGCTAGTCGTCACCTCGGCCATTTCTATAAATTATTGTACAGTTTTTTCCCCGTTCAACAGAAGAGAGGGTAGCATATAAATTTCGTTCATAAAATTTTTTTCGTCACCAAAACCTTTATATACAAAAACACTCGAAATAAAGTTGTAATTTCGGAACATTGAATACGTTTGTCATAAAATTCTACACTAAAATAATCAGAATTGATCAACAAGGAAGCGTATTCAACCATATGTACGTACAAAACAAATAATGCATTAAAAAAACAGAAATTTTATTCAAATTCATCGGTCATGAAAAGCGAAAGAAAACTGTAAATGCACCATAAAGTAAACCTTAATTCTGTTTCAGTCCCCCTTATGTTATACGATACACCTAGACTAGACCTGGTGGTTGACTCACGTGGTGGCGATATTAAGGTAAGGGTGTGCTAGCTACGCTCGGAACTCCCTCGTAAAGGATATCGGTGCGTCAACTGAGAATGCCAAACTGCGGTCGATTATCATCCAACTTGGTTGTACGATATATTACAGTCTACGTATTTACACTTTATTGCGAGCTGTGAGCTAATGACCAGCACTTGGAAAGAACGTTGATTTGTTACGCATGAAAACGATAACTACTCCAGAGGAATATGAATGCACTAGTAATACACATTACACTTCCTTGGATGAACTGCACTAAGTCGTTACGACTATTTAAACTTGTGATGGGAGAACAATTCAAAAATGCAAGAGCTAATCGATGAAAAAACTGCCCCCTTTTCAATGAAAGCTCGATCACCAGGAGCTAAGGAACACGTTGCTTCGCCGGATTGCCCTATCTGCCGCCCGATACGTGTATACGCCTAAGCGTCTGAACTACACGTGACCACTTACAATTATTCATTATACGCCAAATTAGTTATTTATATCCGTAACACTAATTAAATATTAACTAGCTCATCATAAAAAAGAATCGCTTAAATTTTTCAAACGCGGGAAGTGTTAGTTCACTTTCGGAGATGTTCGACGGAAATTCACTACTTCGCCCTGCATCGGCAGCTATCCCCGCGCCCAACGAGAAGATCTCACTTAATTTGTTTTTTTTCCTTCCGTTTATATTGTATCCCGTAATAAATTATTCCCCTGTCTGCTATGACTAATTCAACAAACTTGAAACGGCGAACTGTAAGTGAAAATATTACCGGAGCCAAATTCCAGCGATATGGCATTCTTACACTTTACTAAACAACAAATTGCGTTTTATATATTTCCGATCTTACGTAAATTTAGTTCTGATAAAGAAATCCACTTTCATTCAATATTACAAATTCTAATACCTAAGATACATCAGTTTAACTACATATTTATTACAATATAATGATCAACAAAACTCACAAATTACGACCACTTATTATTTACCAGAAATTAATACTCTCGACCAAATAGTAAAAGGATTTCACGATCGATCGATAACAACATGTGAATTATATTTGTATTTTACACTTCCATTCAAACTTGTCAATTAGACCAAAAGCTTTATTTCGTTGTCTAAATAGTTTTAATGCGATTAATCTTTGTAACGCTTTCAAATACTTTCCGAATATGTGAAAGGAAAACAAGAAATGTCTCACTCCAAAGCTTTCCCCCAAATTTAATTACATGAATTGTGATACGCTTCAGCTGTACAATCATACAAAAACTTTTAATTTCGATCAAAACGGCAAATTTCGACAAACACGGCCACGTGACAAAAAGAAAGGAAAATAAGCCTGCCAGGAATAAAATTCTGCCCCATTTGGATGCCCGGGAGGGCAGGACTCAAGCGACCTCGTTCATCAAAAGCACCAACATTCGGATACATTACTGCAACATACGTGATATCAGGTCGAATCTTAGTGCTGTTTACCTACATCTTGAAGAAGTACAATCGGATACTCTGTTTCTATCCAAAACACAAGTTCCCCTGGAAGCACTGATTCGCCTGACCTGCAATTTCCCAGAAGTAACCTCCACTCTAACTTTCACCTTAAAGGCGGAGTATTGTGCGTATACCAAGGACAACATAGGTTGCAAGAGGATGTCCACTTTGGCTAATAACAAATTTGACTGTGGTGTGCTTAAGTCTCCCAATGATATCTTTTTGATTAGCTTAGTATAAAAATACACTACCTCTTACCACAGTGTCCATCTTGCGATATTTCATTTCTGGGAGATTTTAATGTCCACAACTCTAATTGGCTTCAATTTTCATCTACCACTAATCCTACAGGTCATAGTGCAGAAGCATTTGCTGTATCCTGTGATTTCACAAAAATGATTCCCGAACCAACAAGAATCCCTGATAACCCTAACCATATTCCATATTTCCTGGACCTGTTCTTTACAACTAACCCACTTGTCTATAAGACCAGAGCCCTTTCCCCACTTGGTAAATCAGACCACTGCCTAATCGAAATAACTTCCTCTGTATGCAATCCCACTATTACTCGAAAAACAGATAGAACTATGTGGTGTTTTAAATCAGCCAACTAGGGCGAACTGCGAGATTTTTTGCAACCTTTTTTTGGCGTGAGTATTGCTTTAAACAGTCCTCCTCTTGAAACATTGCTCTTTCCACTACTAAAGTGATCTTGATGGTTATGGAGTTATATATTTCCAAAAACCTTAATCGTGTAGGTCATACCCGTTCCCAACCCTAAATTAACATAGTGGGAGGTATTAAGGAAGATTGCGGGATCTGAACGGTTAGGCACTCAGTCTAGTTAGGAATGTAGTACTAGATTCACGTCTTCTTTTGAGGGCGGGGTGGTCGCGATGTATGTAGATGGGGTTGATGGAATTAGTTATGTATACCGGGGGTGTATTGAGATACCGTGCAGTTTCCAAATATAGGATAATATAGAGTTTCACGACATCCTGGTGTTAATTTTATCGTTTCGTGTCTATAGTTTGGGCCTAGAGGTAGCTCCTGTGTTTGGTTTATAGTGCTGAGCTTCATTCTGTGGTACCACGTTTATCGCAATTTGTTGTTTTTCCGGATTAAAGTAGCGAGTTCCTGGTTAAGTTTTTATAATAGAGTTGTGTACACAGCAATAGCCCGCCAAATGAATGATAAAGTTCGCTGTATATAAATCGTTTTAGTTAGCAATTCTGAACTTGTGTATATTTAAAGCAATTAAAGTGTAATTATATCACACAACCAAATGGGATGAAATCCGGCCGCAAGTTAATATTTTAAGACGACGCATCGCTATCCATCACGAGGGAGATCGAGCGCTGATATCACCTCAATCACGTTGCCGGGAGCAATCCTCTAAGTCACCACTAGGTGATTTGTATAACAAGGGCGCTGAATCAAACTTATTGTGTTTTTTTCTTGGTTTTCTTGATAGCCGACAAACTTTGATAACATTTCTGAGTGTATTATCATTTTTTTTCTGTATGTATAAGAGATTGAATACGCTGCCGTTGTGGATCGATTTTGATTATTTTAGTGTCTGAATTCTTTTGTGAGCGTATTCAATCTGATGATCACCCAAATTAATCTCGAGTGTTCTTGCTATGTAATTATGTTTCTGTTTCTGTGTTAAGAATTTTATGGACGAAATTTATGTGAATAATCAATTGTCTTGCTGAGTTGGGTAAAAACTTACAATAATTTTTAGAAAGGCATATAAGGAGACTAGCTAGTATCTTCGCCGAATAGGTTTCAGGTGTTAATTTAACTTGTGTAAAAGAATGTATGGTAACTTTTGTGTAAATATTTCACACCGATTTGTGAACATTTTTAGGGTTTTTTTTATCATTAAATTAACGTCAATAAGTTGTTTATTTGTTGAAGCACAGTAATTACGTCATACCCACACGCCATACCCTTGCGGGGTAGGTAAAACAATCCTTACCTGTTACTTATTTTTCGTTCACAATCTTTCTCCATGCTTTCCTACCTTCGCATACCTCCCTAGCTTCCACAAGATTCATACACTGTCTCTGACATGCCCTTTTATTTTTAAAACTCCTTATCTATCCTTCCTTTATCATACATTCAACGGTTACACCATTTTCATGGCTACATGCTTGTCTAACACATTTATCCATGTGTACATTGAACAACCACGATCACATCACACAGCCTTGCCGCATTCGTTGATCAATATTAAAGCATTCACTCACACCTCTTCTCATCCTAACACATGCCCGACCACGTTGTATACTGCCCTTATTCCATTTATTGGACCTTTATTTACACCATGTTCATTTAATGTTTCCCACAGCTTCTCCCTATTGACTCTGTCGTATGCTTTATCCAGATCTACAAACGCACACTACAGCTTGCTTTTCACCCTTAAACACTTTCGATCACCTGCTGGAGAGCAACCATCTGATCAACTCATCCTCTCCCTGGCATGATGCCACCGTACACATCCCAAATCTTAGTTTGTGTAGTTTCTCGTACTCTATCAATCAGTATTCTTCCAAATACTTTACCAGGCACGCTGAGAAAACTTATATACAGTGGTACAATTATCGCGCTCTTCCAGTCCCTGGAAATTTATCCACTCATAAGGAATGCATTGAATAATTCACACAATGTTCGTATAAGCTTTGCACCCCCATACCTTAGCAATTCACCAGAGATTTCATATATTCCTGCTCCCTTGCCGTTTTTCAACCTTCCTACCGTTTTCTATACCCCATTTATCCCAATATCCTTCTCCGTTTCATTCATCATTCCTTCTACATTCTGCTTATTTAACCCTTCAGTCTTACTCTCTTTACTGTACAGTAGTACAGTAGCTTCCTGAAATATTCTTTCCAGCTTTTTCTCACTTCAAAATCGTCCCATACTATTTAGTTGCTCATGTTCATCACTCCTGCTACGTTCTATTTCAGGCCACGTTTTGTGTTTTTAGCCCATTTCCAGATGAGTTTTTTGTTTGAATGATTTTGAGGGAAACATAGTTTAAGTAAAATTATATTAAAGTTCAGGTTATAAAGTAACGTAATTATGAAGTAGGTCGGTCGTTAATGTAGGTATCGACCTACCGATAGCAGGCACTACTGATGTTGCCGAACAGGTAAGCAATCTTGATTATTTGTTATGGGTATTTTCTTTGAATTTAAGTATTGCATCCCGATTTTGGCATTTATTAAATTTTAGGGTTTTATAAATTTTTGATCGTGTCTGTTTAGTTTTGTTAGACGTATTTCTCGTTTCAGATTGTATAATTGATTACCGTTTTGAGCAGTTATTTTTTGGGTATTTGAGCCAATAATTTTAGCACTGAATTTACCGATATGTTTAGTGAGTTTTAGTTTTATTATCGCGTTTGCGGCTTTTATATGAAGCTCAGGATTTTGTTGAAGTTTATGTGAAATATTTTTGGAGTAGTATTTTTAGTAGTGGAGTAAACGTTTTGGTTTCCTGTTAGACCAACCTAAGACCTGTTCATGACGTTTATCTCGCTATAAATGTATTTAACAGGTGGAAACTGTTTGACCGTTTCACCCGATTTTGACGTTTTCGTAGTTGTGGCGAGTGCCCTTTTGCAACATTAAGTAACAACCCCTCCTACACCACTGAGCTGTGCCGTGGTTGATCTTATAGAGTGCCTTTTCACAGATATTTTAAATATAGAATTATAGTTTACATCCAACTGTCTGTTTTAACTCAATAGTTTGACACCATAACTACTTGTTATCATCTTACTTATATATTTTTTCTCGATAACGATACATGTTGTATATAAATAACTATATAACATAATTATATTGTAATTGTAATATTGTATTTAAAACATTAGTGCTTATAAAAATCAAATTGTCAAATTAGAAAACGTTTCATAAAGCTGGTACTACGTGATCACACATTAAGATTATCTGGTTAATGTTCACTTTCCTATTTTTCATAATGTAAATTGCCATAGCGTAGTAATGTTTGGTCAGTGAGAGCGCGTTTACAATCAACCGCATAAGCCAGAAGCTTGCGTTGTGAAACAATGCACCAACATAGTGAATGGTTAATTTGAATTCTTTGGGGATTCATTGCCAATAATCGACATTATTGTCTTATATTGTGCATATAAAAATAATAAATCACCTCTTTACATTGTCTCAAATATGTTAGTTACCTTGTTTCATACCTACCAAAACGGGTTTTGTGCCAATATCGAAAGGAATCGATCGTTGTAATTTAAATAAGACATCGAACACTGAAGAGGTTTGTACGATTTTGATTTAAACCAATTGCCCTTAAATATAATGGATTTTAATTAACGTAGAATACTCAAACAAAGAAGGATTTTATAAAACCAAACGTGCATTGTTTTGGAATTTGAATTGAAAAAAAAATGTGTTTTCAAAGAATTTTTGTAATTAAAAATGTTCAAAATATCTTTAATAATATAAATAGGATCTTAACATCAACATGCTTTTATGAATAAGGGTGTACTTTCCGTTAACAAAACGAGAAATAATGTGGGCACTTAATCACTGTTCCTCATCTAAAATAAACTGAATAAGTACAAAAAATTTAATTAAAGTCCCCGTATAATTTCAAGAAAGTGCCTTGAACCACGCAATGACTTTCAACTTCCAAAGAAACATTAAATTAGAAAAGCTCAAATCGTTTTCGCCAACAAAATGGAACGAGTTGAAAGTTTTCAATGAATGTCTAACGAGGTATTATTCTTCACCATTTAACCTAATCATCATATCACTTTGTAACGCCGAAAGTATTGGTCTCTCTCTCTCGTTCAATGTTCAATTCTAAGCTTTGCAAAAGAAAATCGAAATTGAGGAAAATTTACTTCCTTCGCCAACTGTATTTTGTTTACTTAAAAGCTAACAATGAAAAAAGTTTCTTCTATTTATTTTTCTTATATAAACTGTTTAAATATTATGTTTATCTTGCACAATATCACATTTACACAAACAAATTGAAAATAACGTTTTCATTACGTAAAACAATATTTACTTTATAGACCATCATATATCAAGGAATTTTCATTAACTTTTTGTTGATTTTTCATAATTCAGTTCAACACGCATATTAACAATTTAGGGATACACGGGATCAATTCATTTTATGGAATACCGAACATATCCCCTACAAAACTGAACACTACCGCTACCTAGTAAGACCATTAGTAAAGTAACAGAGTTGATAAGTTGGATTACTCTCCACTGTGAAGGCGGTAAATTTGAAGCACGATCAATACTTCCCTTGTTTAAAACAAGGATACTTCTGATAGTTTTGCGCTCGTAATTCAACTTGTATAAGTGGATTACGTTTTGTAAATCTTAAGACAATTTTGTTACAGTTGCAGTATTTTTGCTAAAATTAAAAATTGTGTATTTCTATAATAATATTAATAATATATTGGTGTGAAATACAGTAAAAATGTTTACACGACTGAAAAATATACACAAGGTTCACAGTAGATAACAAATAAACGTATGGGAAATATGGGGAAAATCGATCACTTAACCCATTAACGCCCACGGTGTTCGATTTCAAAAAATATAATTTTTTTTCAGAAATTTATTGAAAATGTTATTATAAACAAAAAATTAAATGTAAGTATATATGTTAAAAACAGCACTTATGAGATATATACACGTACTCAAATGAGTACAATGCGATCTACAGAGTTTTTTTTATTCTACTGTGATACTTAGGAAATTAGTTTAAATGAAATTGTTTAAAACACTCTCGCTCAATACAAAGGGTTACTTTACATTTTTCACAACTCCATCGAGCTCGTTGATGACACTGGGCACATCTTAATTGTTTAATAATTTTTTTGGGAAAATGTCCTCCTTCATCTTTCTTTACACAGGACAAAATACTACCGCTCGGTGGTGATTTTGTAAAAACGGATTTAGTACAACAACGTAAATAATGTCGTGCAAGTACTCTTTGAAAATCAAGAAGACTACTATGTGACGTGTTAAATTTGTGATAGTTTCCCTGTAAGTGTTCAATTCATAACTTTCCTAATCGCTCCTATAGATGTCTTTACCATCCTAATTTTCATATTTTTCAAATTCTTCAAAACTCTTATCATTTATCATGCGTACCAAAAGGGAGAAAAGGATAACAATTGGACTAGACAAGAATTTTCTCATGTCGGGATTCTTCTTCTAAAATTTGTGCTAGTTGTGGTATGCAATTATTATTTAATAAATCGATTGTGGATCTAGGCTACCTACAACATTTAAATTGGTATTGATTAATTGGTCGAATCAAAACAATTCCATTTAGCGGAGATAACACTACACTTAAAGGCCACTAACATCAAGGCCTCAAATCACACTTCAACCTAAACTCATATTTGAACTTATTTCTATTTCAATTCACCTTCACATCCTTTTCCTTTTCTTTCCTTGCAAACTACTATATCTTAAATCTACATTCCCATTTACCCTCCTTACGATTCTTACTTCTTGACATATATTTCATCTATATCACTTTATCGGGACTAAGCCAACCGATCTCTCGAAAAAATAGTGTTACATTTGGAGGAACACACACAAAACCATATTATCATCAAGCAACAGCTGCAAGGTCAGGCTTCTTTAAATTGTAACTTTTCACCATCTGTGATCAGCTCATGTTACACTTCATCACACTGTAATCACATTAATCACCTACCGATCATTCATCTAGAATTAATATTCATTATCACCTTCATAAATCAATCCATTTTTCGAATAATCTTTCATAATCATAACATTTTTCATACAAAAAAAACCCAAAAAAAAATATATAAAATCTCGTGTTTAATTAGGATAATCTCACTTTCATAATTGTGTTGTAATCATCTAGAAATTTTGGAATTAGTCACTATTATTGATTAATTATCGCATTTACTTACCGTTATCATTATTCATCCATCTTACATATTGTTTTATATATATATATATATATATATATATATATATATATATATATATATATATATATATATATAACTAGCCAAAATTGCAGCTAATGATAGATTCATTAATAATGTTGGAAATCCGATCAGCGCAATGTGGACGATAATAAATTCTCAAAGAAATTTGCATATCGAACCGCATTGCGACCTATCGGCTAACCAGTTTAATATGTATTTTGCCAATGTCACAGCTGACATAATGTCTAATCTCCCCCAGTTCGGATGCTGATCCTATCAGTCATTGCACATTTAATGTTTCTACTTCTATGACTTTTGAATTTCACACTATTTCACAAATTGAAGTACGTGATATAATAACTAACTTAAAAAAACAGTAATTCGAAAGATATTTACGGGCTTAGTGCTACGTTAATTAAGCGTAATATTAACGTACTTGTTAAACCGCTAACATATTTGATCAACATTATTATTAGTTCAGGAGTTTTTCCTGATTCTCTTAAATCAGCATTAGTGTTACCGTACTTCAAAAAAGGGAATCCCAAAAACGAATTAGGTAGTTATAGACCTATCTCTATATTACCGGTGTTTAGTAAAATAGTTGAAAAAATTATCTATAACCAAATAGTTAATTTCTTTGAAACTAATAATCTTTTCTATCGTCAGCAGTACGGTTTTCGGAAGGGAAGGAGTACATCGGATGCAATTATAATGTTTATTAATGATGCATTGGAATGCTTTGGGAGGGGACATCACATGGTTGCTGCCTTTATTGACCTTTCCAAAGCATTCGATTGCGTCTCACACGAAACACTGATTCGTAAGCTAAAATTAGTGTATAATTTTGGGGATAAGAGTGCGGCGTTGATAGCTTCCTACTTGAGGGGAAGATATCAACACGTACTTTGGAACAACGTTTTATCTTGTATTCTTCCCATACAATACGGGGTACAAGGTTCAATTCTTGGCCCAATTCTATTTTTAATTTATATTAATGACTTACCCAAGTCGATTTCTTCTAACATATCCTGCATCCTTTATGCAGATGATGCAACTCTGATTGCAACTAGCTCTGATTTTAATATTGCGTTTTACAATGCTCGGGAGAGTGTTAATTCTGTTAACGAGTGGTGTATTAATAATAAATTGAAATTGAATGACGCTAAGACAACCTTTGTGCCGTTATCCCTATTGAAAATAAATACTAATATAGTATTTGGTGATGGTACATCACTTCTGGGATGCTTTATCGATAATAAATTAAATTTTGAGTCACACTGTAGTAATGTTTCGAAAAAGATTAACAAATCAATCTTCCTATTAAGAAGACTTCAAAACAACACTTCGACAAGAGTTTTACGTACAGCTTACTTTGCTTTAATTCAAAGTACTCTGTCTTATGCAATTTTAGTTTGGGGACACAGTGCTTCATGGCAAAGCATTTTCCGCCTTCAACGGAAAGCTGTTAGAATTATGGCTAATCTTCAATTTAGGGAGGATTGTCGAAGGGCCTTTATTGAATTAAGAATTTTAACTTTTCCCTGTCTATTTATTTTAGAATCTCTCTGTTATGCTAAAAAACACATTACGCAAGCTAAGCACCAATTTGATGTACATAACCACGATACTAGACAAAAGGAAAATGTTCGTTTAGCACTGTGCAGATTAGCTAAAAGTCAAAATGGACCTGTCTATCTATCGCACTCCTTATATAATCGACTTCCTAGTCACACTAAATGTTTACCTTGCTCTGAATTTAAAACTAAAATTAAAGAGTTTTTAATTTTTAATGCATTTTACTCTTTTGATGAATTTATTGCGAAATGTAAGTTTATACTGTAGGTCTAGTGTACTGTGTTTGTAAGTTATTGTAATAGTATGTGTTATTCTTGTATTAAGTGTTACTAAACCCGACGAGTGTAAGTGTACCAACACGTTCACACAATAAATATTTATTATTATTATTATTATTATTATTATATATATATATATATATATATATATATAAAATTTTCATTGTAGATTTGACGTATAAAAAGTATTAAAACACAAACAAATATTTTTCTGCATATAGGATAGGTCGCAATTATTGTAACGAAGCAGCGCAGGTAAATTAAGTTATTTTACATTGTAAAAATTGGTATTTATCAAAAGAAAACTAAACAAGGTCATTAATTTAGATTTTATATCATTAATTTAGATAAGAGTGGTCAAGCACCCACAATACATGGAGATCTGAGTACTCTCCTCCCCTACTTGGTAAATACAATAGTTAATACGGGTATCTTAGGATTGACCATTGGTTGGATTTATTTTAGTAAAATGTTCACCGTGTGCTGTTGGTACCGTACATTTAATAAAAAAAAAGAATAGTAAACAGCATACCTACGCTCACTCGAATAAATTCACATTTACATACAGGGTGTCCCAACGATAGAGTAAAGTAAGTTTATGCTTAACTAGAATTATTTGTGTAAACATTGTATGGACCATGGGTAGAGGTAAGAAGTGTGCATTTTTTAAAATATTGGAAGTTATACAGGGTGTGCCAGAAAAGCAGGACGTGAAAAAGTATAATTTTTTAAATAGAACACCCGTATTTGATTTTAGTTTTTAATTCTACGTGTCCATACAAACATATTTTGTCATACAAAAGATTGGCTGAAAGTTTTAGTTCTTGAGATATTCGCGTTTAAAGATTATTATGGTCATTTTCGTGGGGTTGATGAATGGGCAATTGTTCCGTTATTTCACAATAAAAAAATTGATATTTCGTGTGAAAATGAGTGATATTA
The DNA here is from genome assembly GCA_036346205.1 of Vesta saturnalis. Classification (NCBI taxonomy): domain Eukaryota; kingdom Metazoa; phylum Arthropoda; class Insecta; order Coleoptera; family Lampyridae; genus Vesta; species Vesta saturnalis. The sequence continues at coordinate 799,929 of JARFJB010002516.1, forward strand.
TACTAACGTTTAGACCGAGTAGTATTTTAATTTTCTCAACAGGGTGTTTGTTATAACCATTCAAATTTGAAAATTCTCAAATTCAAAAAATTTGTTTTTTAATTGCACACCCTATATATTTTATTTCATTTTATTCGGGATTAAAAATCTATCATTTTTGTCAAATATATCCTATGTCTATCTTTGATAGTTTTCGAGTAATTTCGATTTTTCACACTAGCTACTTTATTTTCGATAACATTGCATTGCATGGATCTTGGTAGCCATGGAAAATAATAATTGCGTTACTAAGATACAAAGGTTTCCTACTTGTCAAAATAAACACATATTAAATTTGTCGTTTTCGCATTTAACTTGTTATCAATTCTTGTATCAATTATGGATTATTCGACAAATGAATTAATTGATTTGATATACGTGTTGGGCGAGGCTGAAAAAATCCTTTATTGGCAAAACGAATCTACAAATGAAATATGCTGAACATCGAATACCTACTACTGTTGGCTTGGAAAATTTAATGGATAGATTTGATTCTAGAGGTAGTGTTAAATACTTCAAACGTAAAGTTGTTAATAAAAGGGCAGCTAATGAAGAAAAAGAACTTGAAATATTATTAAATATTCAAGAAAATCCCCAAGTGAGTTCTAGAACATTAGCGACGATATGTGATACCTCCAAATCAAACGTGAATAGAACAACGCTGAAGTATAAGTACCATCCCTATCACATTGAGCTTCATCAAGAATTGCGAGAAGAGGATTTTGCAAGACGAATTGAATTCTGCAATATCATTAATCAACGGCTGCAATTAAATAACAACTTTTGTGCTCCATAATGTTGTCCGATGAGGCGACGTTTAAAAGTAATGGGGCTGTAAATCGGCATAATATGCACTATTACGCCATTGATAATCCATTTTGGCTACCAAGTTCAAAACCAAAATCATTGGTCACTAAATGTGGTGTGGTATACTTAATGACCAAATTATCGGTCCCTATTTTTTGATGATCCATTAACGGGCCGCAGCTATTTGCATTTCTTACGTGAAGAATTGCCTGTGTTACTTGAGGATATCAATTTAGAAGGACGACTAAATATGTGGTTGCAACAGGATGGTGCACCTCCACATTTTATCGGGACGTAAGGAATTCTTGAACCAACAATACCCGGAGAAATGGATAGGACGTAATGGCTTTATATTATGGCCACCCAGGTCATGCGATTTAACTCCACTGGATTTTTCCTATGGGGATACATAAAGATGGGGTGTATATTATTAAACCTACAACAAGGAGGACATGAAAAATAGAATTCGCGAAGCTTGTCGCACAGTGACCCTCTTATGTTATCCGAAGTGAGACAGAACATGAGAAAAGGCTCAATATGTGTATTCAGCAAGAAGGCCGTCTATTTGAGCATTTACTAAGACGCAATGTTGAATAATTATTGAATTACTGTTTCTAATTAATAAAAACTGTTAATATTCTCGCTTAGGTGGTTTGTTTTATTTCGTCGCAATTGTTTTCCATGGCTACCACGATCCACAATAATGTTATAGTATCGTATGTCACGTAGCTAGTGAGAAAAATCGAAATTCCTCGAAAACTATCAAAGTTAGATATAGGATATATTTGACAAAAATGATAGATTTTTAATCCCGAATAAAATGAAATAAAAATATATAGGGTGTGCAATTAAAAAAATGATTTTTTAATTTGAGAATTTTCAAATTTGAATGGTTATAACAAACACCCTGTTGAGAAAATTAGAAATACTACTCGGTCTAAACGTTAGTATAATATCACTCATTTTCACACGAAATATCAATTTTTTATTGTGAAATAACGGAACAATTGCCCATTCATCAACCCCACGAAAATGACCATAATAATCTTTAAACGCGAATATCTCAAGAACTAAAACTTTCAGCCAATATTTTGTATGACAAAATATGTTTGTATGGACACGTAGAATTAAAAACTAAAATCAAATACGGTGTGTTCTATTTAAAAAATCATACTTTTCACGTCCTGCTTTTCTGGCGCACCCTGTATAACTTCCAATATTTAAAAAATGCACTTCTTACCACTACCCCATGGTCCATACAATATTTACACAAATAATTCTAGTTAAGCATAAACTTACTTTACTCTATCGTTGGGACACCCTGTACATCATTCACCTATTCGACCTAATAAAACTTTCTTTTCAATTTATACTTAAAAATTTAAGATCTATCTTAACCTAATTACATTAACTAAGCTAAATCATTTACAACTGTATATATATATATATATATATATATATATATATATATATATATATATATATATATATATATATATATATAAACTGAACAAATCAATTTGGTCTGAAGCCCTTACTCACTACAAGAGTACTAGCCGGAGGAAAGTACAATAAATATTTTAGTTGACCGCTTTCGCTAGGTAGAGGTCATTTTCATTTCAATAGACTTCCTTTCGGTCTAAAAATAGACCTTCCACCTGGCAACGGTTAATCGACCGAGTTACAGGCCCCGATTTGGATCCTAGCGTTTTCGTCTACTTGGACGATGTTGTAGTTTCAGACACATTTGACAAACACATAAACCTCTTAGAGGAAATATTTAAACGTTTAAAAGGAGCTAACCTAACATTATCTTGGGATAAATGCAAGTTCTACTTTGACGAATTAAAATACTTAGGCTACTTTATTAATAAACACGGAATTAATGTAGATCCCGCAAAAGTAGAAGCTATATTAAACATACCTCCACCTAAAGACTTCAGTGAAGTTCGTAGGATCATAGGCATGGCATAGTACCGTCGTTTTATACCAGAATTTTCCACAATTATCGCACCTCTAGAATTTACTACGGAAAACCAAAGTTACGAATGGTCGCAAGAATGCGAAAACTCTTTTCAAAGCTGAAAAATTGTCTAGTGTCAGCACCGATATTGGCATGTCCGGATTTTACTTTACCTTTCTCTGTTCAAACGGACGCATCTGGTTACGGCATAGGTGCAGTCGTATCACAACAACACCCAGACGGCGAACATCTCATTTGTTTCATAATACGCACTTTAACATCTTGTGAACGCAACTACAGTGTAACTGAAAGAGAATGTTTAGCAGTAGTATGGGCCATCGAGAAATTGCGATGTTACCTAGAAGGGTTCCAATTTACAGTCATCACCGATCACTATTCCCTGGTGTGGCTGCACAACCTTCGCGAACCAAATGGAAGAATAGCCCGTTGGTTAATGAAACTCCAGCAGTTTAATTTTAAGGTAGTTCATCGTAAAGAATCTGAACATCTAATCCACGACGTACTATCTCGAAACGTACCTTTGGAAATAAATACAGTACATTTAACACCTGACAGATGGTTTACAAAAATGGAAAACCTTGTAAAACAATTTCCACTTAAGTATTCGGTATGGCGAATGCAGGACAATAGATTTTATAAAAAGGTAAAACACCATCACCTCACGGAAGACTCCTGGAAGGAAGTTATACCCCGCGACAGGAGATTAGACATCCTTAGAGAAAACCACGACTTAGAGAGGTCAGGTCATGCTGGCGTTTACAAGACGTACCATCGCCTGAAAAATTTGTATTATTGGCCAAAGATGAGAGCGGACGTAGCAAGATACGTCCGGAAATGCGAAAACACAAACCTGCAGCTTTCCAACCACCTCAAGACCTTATGGGCAGAAGACCGGAAATTTCGACTCCCTGGAAAATGATCTGTGTAGATATAGTCGGTCCCTTGCCAAGAAGCTCTCAAGGGCACCCATATATTCTTGTAGTTACAGATTAATTTTCCCTTTATTCGGTGTACCTGAATTTATAATTACAGACAATGGCGTAGAATTTAAAGCAAAACATTTTATTGACCTTTGCGCCAAATATCAAGCAAAATTGCGTTTCGCAGCTCACTACCATCCCCAGGCGAACCCAGCTGAGCGTACAAATAAAACGCTCAAAATCATGCTTTCCTCCTATATGCATGATAACCAGAGGAACTTGGACAAATGCCTGCCGAAAGTCGCATGTGCAATTAGGACTTCAATGCACGAAACATTGACCAAGACACCTTACTTCGCAAATTTTGGCAGAGAGCACATCGTATCGGGAGCTCACTACCGTACGGACCTAGAACAAGCCTGCATGGATACTCCAACTCCCACCAACTACAAAAAAATTTCGAAGTCAAACACAACTTAGAAATAGCTCACCATAGGTCTAAAAATCGTTATGATCTTTGTAGACGACCCATTAGCTACGGCATTGCTACTGTTTATCACAAAAACCATATAACATCTAAGGGTGCAGAATACATAAATGCCAAACTACTACCAAAATTTGTTGGCCCTCTAAAAATAATAGCAAAATTATCGCCTTTGGCTTATGAGTTAGCGGACTTACAGGGCAAATCGGTTGGAATTTGGCATGTCAAGGATATAAAACAACATCCACCTGATACGAAATACCATTCTCTCACATCCCTTAGGCTATGTTAGGATTTATAGACAACTGAATACTATTTGGCACATCATACTCATCACTTCTTCACCTCATTCAACATGTCGCTCCATTAATCCATCCATCGTTTTCCTGTCCCACTTTGTCACTGTCCAGAACGTTACCTTGTTGTGGTATCCAATTATTATTTAATAAATCAGTTGTGGATCTAGGCTACCTACAACATTTAAATTGGTATTGATTAATTGGTTGAATCAAAACAATTCGATTTATCAGAGATAAAAAAATAAAGCACTACTCTTAAAGGCCACTGTCATCAAGGCCTCAAATCATACTTCAACATAAACCCATATTTGCACTTATTTCTACTTCAATTCAATTTCTACGTATTCTGCCTTCATCTTCACATCCTTTTCCTTTTCTTTCCTTGTTAACTACTATATCTTAAATCTACATTCCCATTTACCTTCCTTACGATTCTTACTTCTTGACATATATTCCATCTATATCACTTCATCGGGACGAAGCCAGCCGATATCTGGAAAAATTCTTGTTATATTTGGAGGGACACACACAAAACCATATTACTTTCAAGCAACAGCTGCAAGGTCAGGCTACTTTAAATTGTAAGTTTTCACCATCTGTGATCAGCTCGTGTCCTTCATGTTACACTGTAATCACATTAATCACCTACCGACCATTCATCTAGAATTAAGTATTCATTATCACCTTCATAAATCAATTCATCTTTCGAATAATCTTTCATAATCATAACATTTTTCATACAAAAAACCCAAAATGTAAAATCTCATGTTTAATTAGGATAACCTCACTTTCATAATTGTGTTGTCAAAACCTAGAAATTTTGGAATTAGTCACTATTATTGATTAATTATCGCATTTACTTACCGTTATCATTATTCATCCATCTTACATATTGTTATATATATATATATATATATATATATATATATATATATATATATATATATATAATTTTCATTGTAGATTTGACGTATAAAAAGTATTAAAACACAAACAAATATTTTTCTGCATATAGGATAGGTCGCAATTATCGTAACGAAGTAGCGCAGGTAAATTAAGTTATTTTACATTAGAAAATTTGGTATTTATCAAAAGAAAACTGAACAAGGTCGTTAATTTAGATTCTATATCGTTAATTTAGATAAGTGTGGTCTAAGCATCCACAATATATGGAGATCTGAGTACTCTCATCCCTGTTTGGTAAATACAACAATTAATACGGGTATCTTAGGATTGGCCATTGGTTGGATTTATTTTAGTAAAATTTTCACCGTGTACAGTTGGTACCGTACATTTAATCAAAAAGGAATAGTAAACAGCATACCTACGCTCACTCGAATAAATTCACATTTACATACAGGGTGTCCCAACGATAGAGTAAAGTAAGTTTATGCTTAACTAGAATTATTTGTGTAAACATTGTATGGACCATGGGGTAGAGGTAAGAAGTGTGCATTTTTTTAAATATTGGAAGTTATACAGGGTGTGCCAGAAAAGCAGGACGTGAAAAGTATAATTTTTTAAATAGAACACCCCGTATTTGATTTTAGTTTTAATTCTACGTGTCCATACAAACATATTTTGTCATACAAAAGATTGGATGAAAGTTTTAGTTCTTGAGATATTCGCGTTTAAAGATTATTATGGTCATTTTCGTGGGGTTGATGAATGGGCAAATGTTCCGTTACTTCACAATAAAAAAATTGATATTTCGTGTGAAAAATGAGTGATATTATACTAACGTTTAGACCGAGTAGTATTTCTAATTTTCTCAACAGGGTGTTTGTTATAACCATTCAAATTTGAAAATTCTCAAATTCAAAAAATTTGTTTTTTTAATTGCACACCCTATATATTTTTATTTCATTTTATTCGGGATTAAAAATCTATCATTTTTGTCAAATATATCCTATGTCTATCTTTGATAGTTTTCGAGTAATTTCGATTTTTCACACTAGCTACTTTATTTTCGATAACATTGCATTGCATGGATCTTGGTAGCCATGGAAAATAATAATTGCGTTACTAAGATACAAAGGTTTCCTACTTGTCAAAATAAACACATATTAAATTTGTCGTTTTCGCATTTAACTTGTTATCAATTCTTGTATCAATTATGGATTATTCGACAAATGAATTAATTGATATGATATACGTGTTGGGCGAGACTGAAAAACCCTTTATTGGCACAACGAATCTACAAAATGAAATATCCTGAACGTCGAATACCTACTACTGTTGGCTTGGAAAATTTGATGGATAGATTTCATTCTAGCGGTAGTGTTAAATACTTCAAACGTAAAGTTGTTAATAAAAGGGCAGCTAATGAAGAAAAGAACTTGAAATATTATTAAATATTCAAGAAAATCCCCAAGTGAGTTCTAGAACATTAGCGACGATATGTGATACCTCCAAATCAAACGTGAATCGAACAACGCTGAAGTATAAGTACCATCCCTATCACATTGAGCTTCATCAAGAATTGCGAGAAGAGGATTTTGTAAGACGAATTGAATTCTGCAATATCATTAATCAACGGCTGCAATTAAATAACAACTTTTGTGCTCCATAATGTTGTCCGATGAGGCGACGTTTAAAAGTAATGGGGCTGTAAATCGGCATAATATGCACTATTACGCCATTGATAATCCATTTTGGCTACGAAAAGTTCAAAACCAAAATCATTGGTCACTAAATGTGTGCATTTCTTACGTGAAGAATTGCCTGTGTTACTTGAGGATATCAATTTAGAAGGACGACTAAATATGTGGTTGCAACAGGATGGTGCACCTCCACATTTTATCGGGACGTAAGGAATTCTTGAACCAGCAATACCCGGAGAAATGGATAGGACGTAATGGCTTTATATTATGGCCACCCAGGTCATGCGATTTAACTCCACTGGATTTTTCCTATGGGGATACATAAAAGATCGGGTGTATATTATTAAACCTACAACAAGGAGGACATGAAAATGGAATTCGCGAAGCTTGTCGCACAGTGACCCCTCTTATGTTATGCGAAGTGAGACAGAACATGAGAAAAGGCTCAATATGTGTATTCAGCAAGAAGGCCGTCTATTTGAGCATTTACTAAGACGCAATGTTGAATAATTATTGAATTACTGTTTCTAATTAATAAAACTGTTAATATTCTCGCTTAGGTGGTTTGTTTTATTTCGTCGCAATTGTTTTCCATGGCTACCACGATCCACAATAATGTAATAGTATCGTATATAACGTAGCTAGTGAGAAAAATTCCTCGAAAACTATCAAAGATAGATATAGGATATATTTGACAAAAATGATAGATTTTTAATCCCGAATAAAATGAAATAAAATATATAGGTGTGCAATTAAAAAAACTGATTTTTTTAATTTGAGAATTTTCAAATTTGAATGGTTATAACAAACACCCTGTTGAGAAAATTAGAAATACTACTCGGTCTAAACGTTAGTATAATATCACTCATTTTCACACGAAATATCAATTTTTTATTGTGAAATAACGGAACAATTGCCCATTCATCAACCCCACGAAAATGACCATAATAATCTTTAAACGCGAATATCTCAAGAACTAGAAACTTTCAGCCAATCTTTTGTATGACAAAATATGTTTGTATGGACACGTAGAATTAAAACTAAAATCAAATACGGGGCGTTCTATTTAAAAAATTATACTTTTTCACGTCCTGCTTTTCTGGCACACCCTGTATAACTTCCAATATTGTAAAAATGCACACTTCTTACCTCTATCCCATGGTCCATACAATATTTACACAAATAATTCTAGTTAAGCATAAACTTACTTTACTCTATCGTTGGGACACCCTGTACATCATTCATCTATTCGACCTAATAAAACTTTCTTTTCAATTTATACTTAAAATTTAAGATCTATCTTAACCTAATTACATTAACTAAGCTAAATCATTTACGACTGTATATATATATATATATATATATATATATATATATATATATATAAACTGAACAAATCAATTTGGTCTGAAGCCCTTACTCACGACCAGAGTACTAGCCGGAGGAAAGTACAATAAATATTTTAGTTGACCGCTTTCGCTATTCCAGGAAGAGGTCATTTTCATTTCAATAGACTTCCTTTCGGTCTAAAAATAGACCTTCCACCTGGCAACGGTTAATCGACCGAGTTACAGGCCCCGATTTAGATCCTAGCGTTTTCGTCTACTTGGACGATGTTGTAGTTTCAGACACATTTGACAAACACATAAACCTCTTAGAGGAAATATTTAAACGTTTAAAAGGAGCTAACCTAACATTATCTTGGGATAAATGCAAGTTCTACTTTGACGAATTAAAATACTTGGGCTACATTATTAATAAACACGGAATTAATGTAGATCCGCAAAAGTAGAAGCTATATTAAACATACCTCCACCTAAAGACTCCAGTGAAGTTCGTAGGATCATAGGGATGGCAAGTTGGTACCGCCGTTTTACACCAGAATTTTCCACAATTATCGCACCGCTCTAGAATTTACTACGGAAAAACCAAAGTTACGAATGGTCGCAAGAATGCGAAAACTCTTTTCAAAGCTGAAAATTGTCTAGTGTCAGCACCGATATTGGCATGTCCGGATTTTACTTTATCTTTCTCTGTTCAAACGGACGCATCTGGTTACGGCATAGGTTCAGTCCTATCACAACAACACCCAGACGGCGAACATGTCATTTGTGTCATAATCCGCAATTTAACATCTTGTGAACGCAACTACAGTGTAACTGAAAGAGAATGTTTAGCTGTAGTATGGGCCATCGAGAAATTGCGATGTTACCTAGAAGGATTCAATTTACAGTCATCACCGATCACCATTCCCTGGTGTGGCTGCACAACCTTCGCGAACCAAAAGGAAGAATAGCCCGTTGGTTAATGAAACTCCAGCAGTTTAATTTTAAGGTAGTTCATCGTAAAGGATCTGAACATCTAGTCCCCGACGTACTATCTCGAAACGTACCTGTGGAAATAAATACAGTACATTTAACACCTGACAGATGGTTTACAAAATGGAAAACTTTAGATTGTATAAAAGGTAAAACATAATCACCTCACGGAAGACTCCTGGAAGGAAGTTATACCCGCGGCAGGAGATTAGACATCCTTAGGGAAAACCACGACTTAGAGACTTTAGGTCATGCTGGCGTTTACAAGACGTACCATCGCCTGAAAATTTGTATTATTGGCCAAAAATGAGAGCGGACGTAGAAAGATACATCCGGAAATGCGAAGTTTGTGTAAACACAGACCTGCAGCTTTCAACCACCGCAAGACCTTATGGGCAGAAGACCGGAAATTGATTTATTATTATTGGTTTCAAGCCCTTACTCTCGACAAAAGTACTAGCCGGAGGAAAGTACAATAAATATTTTAGCTACCCACCACCCCTTAAAGCTAAGATAATTCTATTTTGTGATCCCGCCAGTTCGGTAGGTCACAACTATGTGGATCTTCTTTGCCAATTGATACAGTCGCCACGCGTTTACAACACCCATGTTTATAAAATAGGTGAAAAGCACCCAACACCATTTCTTTCCTCTAACGCCGATTCGGTAATTGTTAAGTAACTGGTCATGCAAGTCCACACCACCCATGGACTTAAATCTTCGTCAAGGCTCCAATACATCCTTTCACTTGGGAGTTGATGATGTCCTGTAAGTAATAGGTTCCAAAAAATATTTTTATATCCGCTTTAGATACAAAGAAACCATGGTTGTTTTTTTGGGAAGAGTACAAGTTTGGTCTGAGTGAGTATATGTTCAAATACTTCATCAGTGAACAACTTTTCAAATATCTCAACTTCATTTCAGTTTTCAAGTTCGTGTTTTAGAAGTTCTAATCGAGCTTTGCATCCTGTCGTTGCTACCATACTAATGTTTGTAGTAGCTGTTGTCCATTTGGGAGTATGTAATTTATTTTTATTTGGCCCACTTTCCAATCTAAGTGACAAAGGCACATTATCATCCACGTCGCTTTCTTCATCTGATAAGTGCCGAACTTCAATTTCCCCCACAACATTGTCAGGTAATTCAAAATTCTTATCTAAGATATCGTCTTCTTGAATGTCTTCTTCATCAGTTAAAATATCTTGGTCTGGAAGTATAATAACAATATCCACTCCAGAGTGAGAGGTAGAAGTGCGAATATCTTCTAAAGCTGATGGTAGGCACTTATATCTCTTGCCATAGAAAGAACTAACATCAATAGCTTCGAAATCATTGTTGGAATTCATATCTGCAATAAAATTACAAAATATGAAAAACACCTATAGGTGCCCGTTGTACTCATTTGAGTACACTTAACTTTCACACAATACCCCGCATCCTTTATTTTTATTTAACTCCTTTTGTTTTAATAAATATTATTTGATTGCCAAAATAACTTAATAATTAAAACTTACCATAAATTAATAAAATAATTGCACACCTTTAAAATATGGTACGTGTTTAGACATGAAACAACTAACGAAAATAAACAAAAGTTAAACTTCTATCAGATGATTTGATGTTTATAGGTATTAGATTTCTTGAAAATTATGAAAAAGTTGCAACTATTACATAAAAGATGGCATTACTAAGCTACTTTAACTGCTGTACTCAAATAAGTACAATGGGCGTTAATGGGTTAAAAGAAAATTGAAGTTATGGCTCAAATTTACGCTTACAACGGTTTACGGCGTGCGGGTTGATAAAATAAATAAAATTGAACTAATATAGTTGAAGCTTTTGTGGAATATTTTAGTCCTGATAATATTCACGCTTGCTTGTTGAAGAACTGAGTATATTCTTTGTGATTTCCAATATTTAAGTTGTTTTATCGTTCACTTGAAGCTGGTGAGATACCAAGTGTGTGGAAACATACGTATATTACGCCAGTTTATATTTGGAGGCAAGAATCTTATTATTAACTATTGTAGTCTAAGTGTGCAGTCAATTCTCCCTAAATTGTTAGCTAAATTTGTTACTGATCGAATATTCTCGTCAAATAATTCCTAACGTTCAACATGGATTCTATACTGATAGATCTACTGGATCTAATGTGTAAATAATACGTTTTGTTAGCTTTAGAAAATGGTAAGCAGGTGGACTCTGTGTACACGGACTTTTCTAAAGCGTTTGATTCAGTTAGTCATTCGTTGTTATTACGAAAATTGGAACTATTGCGCTTTAGTAATAAAGTTATAAAGTGGTTGGCGTCGTTCTTACTAGGTCGTACTGTGAAGTTAAAGAATTATGTTTCATTCCAAACTTCCGGTGTACCACCAGGGTCACATTGTAGTCAAAAACTGTTTCCTCTTTTTGCTACCGACGTTTCCCCGATATTCAATTCTGAAGTTATGTTTTCTGATGATCTAAAAATATTTAGAATTATCCAAAATTATCAAAATCATCCGCCTATTCAGCAAGGTATAAATGGATTGTCGTCTTGGTGACAGTCTAACACAATGTATTTAAATGTAGATAAATGTTATTTCTTGGGAATACCCAAAAGCGTTACAGAGTATGATTATAAAGTGCATAGCACAGTCTTAACCTTAAAACCAAAATATCGGTTGATAGTACATAACAGGAAAGTTCCGGTATACTGGACCGAGACCGGGCATTAGAATATTTTTACAGAATTTTCTTTATTTGCTGGGAAACATTTTGTATTTTTAATACAAAAAACATACCTTTGCTAGTTTGTTTAAAATTTATTAAACAAATTGGAATTAAAACGTCGAAAACTTAGAATTAGTAAACAAAAGATAAAAATATAGTTACATTTCTATTGTCGCACAACTGGTGCAGACCTCCCTTCTGCATTCCAAACAAATTGCATTCTCGCCTTACAAGGTGGGCATTTGGAATAGGTTTTGCGTTTCGGAAGTTTGTCTGAGGGAAGTTCATCGGCTGGTATTTGTAGTTCTTCGAGTATGGTTTCACGTATTAGTGACTTTATATCTCTAACAAGATTTCGAATTGCTACGCGTCTCCTTAGGTGCGGTTCTATATCTATAACATGGCCAAACTTTCAATGAAATTGTTTCTCTTTATTGTTGGATCTGATGATAACACAAATATGGTATGTAGCTGTTCACAAAACTTACGTTTATTAGAGTGTAACATATTATTAACGGCTGTAGCGTCCCCAGCTACCCTATCTTGATATGTGTAATTTGAACTTATTTGCAATAAAGCAAATCTAAGAACAAAACAGTCGTTAAGTGATTTATCTTGACTTTACTGACAATAATGTTAGTATTACTCAAATTAATTGCTTGCCTTACATTGACTTTCCTGGCAATAATTAAACCATTATTAGCCATTGATTTACAAGTCTGACATTTAATTACTCGCAAACCTCACGTCTGATCAAAACAATTGGTCGTCTAGTGGTAGGTACGTTGTGCTATTTGAATTTGATAGGCAGCATAAGGTTAAGTGTTGCATTATGTGGGGCACGTAAACAATGAAACTACTCAAATTAAAATTAGCCAGCTTTGCGCAATGATGGCTCAACCCGTTAATGTTCTATTGTGGGAAAGAACCACCAAGAAAACCCACCTTATTCATAAACAAGTAATTGCAAAGGTACATTAATAAATCAAATAACACAAAATATAACACAAAACACCATTAAATCAGGTTAAAGTGCGTACAAAATTATAACATTAAGAGAAAAATAAATAATAAGCATTTGAGCTACACATAAACACAAGAAAAATAATGTAGTCATGCCCACAATTGTATCATAAATAAATCAGAACAAAAATTGTAATACGAACCGTGTGGCCCTATATTTCCAATCATGCCGGTTGTGAAGGAAATAGACAAATAAAACAATAAGACAAATTTCGGAACGTATAAGATATAACAACCGTAAAATTGCACAGATGATCATAAGGTAAATGCAAGAACAAACAAAAAACAGTAGGGGAGAAATTTACACATAAACAATTGTTTAGTGACTAACAAAGCACAAAATACATACGTACAATTACTATAAATTACGTATAAGAGAAATTCTTTCTCAGGCAAACAGTTCTAATTACACCTCGGATTAACCAGACTGAATCAAAGACAAAAAAACTCATTAAACAAAACGTTACAAGGCTACGTTGTAAATATATCATAACATCATGACCGATATATGTTTGAGTGCGTTAAAAAAACACAGCATCCCTTTGTCAGGTTACACATTCATCTATACAATATAAACAATAAAAATAAAATTCGAGGTGTTTTTAATAGTCATCTGGACCCGGAAGTATGTAAACACGGTAATTATCTATTTACAATTATAACCAAGCTTTATCCTGTACCAGTTCATCCACTCTCGCCTCTACACCAATATAAATATTAACAACAGACAGCAATGCTAATTCACCCAAGTGATGAGGGAGGGAGCCCTGTACTGTCTTTTGTTTTAGAAGATTTCAGCTTAATGAGCCCGTGTGCGATTTTTGATACGTTACGTAGGCTTGTAGAATTATTTGCTGCGAGTTTCAATTAAATTAGAAACACCTAGATACACTTGAATATATTCCCGTTAGTTAAAAACTTTACCACCAATACGGCGAGTTAAGATACGCGGTTTAAAACTCGGCGCCGCTGCCATTAATTATAGATTAATTTTTGGAAACACTCATATTAAAATCTACACAAAAAGAGAAGAACGAATTAAGTTTTTAGTTTTTCTAAAAAGTACACGACAAAATATTTATAGACCGAACGGATTATAGTGGGAGTTTCTAATTAAAACAATAAAAGTAATCCGGTTCAATCAAAGCTTCAACAGCAACTGCCTTCCCTCCGACTTCAAACTAACTATATTTACTTCCGAAAATCAACCCTGTCTTTCAAAAGTAATAAAAAAAAACAAAAAACATTACGTTGGAACAGTTTCGTATTAATTATTGAATCAAATCTTTATTTAAAAAATATACATTCGTCCGAACAAACCCTACATCTAATATCATATTTCCTAGCATTAAACAAAGATGCCCTTTTGATAATTAATTATTAACTAGTGCCGTTTTTACACTGAATGTATTCCGTTGCCCTCAGTAAAGCATTTTAAGCGTACACGTTTCAGTTAAACCCTACATGTTTTTCAACCCTTAGCCAAATATTAGTTACAAAATAAATATCTCGAAAAACCGTTCTCAAATAACGACTTAATGTTTAATAAAACATGAAACCCCATTAATTAACTTTTCTATCGCGGTAACAATTGCGATGTAAGCTGTTTTTACAATAATAAAATCTTCGCGTCCGCTTCTAAATTTTCACTCCTGGTTCTTCTGTTAAATGAAATAATATTTCCATATCCAGAAGGTCTACACCGCTTATTTTTATTATAGTAAGAGACAATCCCTTATTATTATCAGGATCTGTTTGGATCTATCATGCATGGATGATATACAATTGATTTATTTATTTACAATTGACAAAATTAACAGGCATGTCACCAGTAAATCCATAAAGTGCTAATCCTATGGGTCTGGATTTATTTGCTTTAAACTCTACTGTAACTGGTTTTTATCTTCAGATGGTCTATACGATCTTTTGTTTCTATCTACTAACTCTAACAGTAAACCAATTGTCGGCCGTGATGTTTCGATTTGATCTTTAAAGCGGTTTGGATACGTATAACCATTGCATGGATGGTATAAGCATTAAAAAGATAAGTGTAGGAGCAACCAAGCATTGAATTTTAATGCCATATTTCGCCGGTTTTTTTATATACATGCGCAACCCACATTTTACTCTAAAAGGAAGTAGCATTTCGTCCCCTATTACGTCACTAAGACAGTACATGTCTTGCGAGTGTTGAATAAAAGCAATAAATATCTCGGAGATAGGGGCGGCTCGATCCGGAGTTGTGGAGTCAACAAACCCAAGATTAGTTCCTAATATTTCAAAGCGTTTAACGTTGCTCTTAAAATATGCCTTCCGGTTAAACCCTTTGCGAACAGTGACTTCATATTTTCATGACCAGATTTAAAAATAGTGAGCATAAGCAAACCAATAAATGCATGTATTTCTACAGATTTGGCATTTCTATAATTTGACTTATTGGTTTCAGGTTTTAGCCTGTTTCTGGTTGAAATTAATTTAGAATTTGTGTAAAGGACAATTGCTTTTCGAGTAAGACCGTGCATTTTTTAGCCATTTATATGCCTTCTTATTTTTCTTTCAAATAAAAGACTGTGTTTCTCCATTACTTTCTCTGACATGTTGGTTGTCTTCACCTCTTAAAAGATCTTCTTCTGTTTCACTACTTTCACTTTATGCACTTATTTTCACTTGTTCTTGTGTCAACTGCTGCTCCTCGTCACTTAGAACATACTATTGATTTATTGCTTCCAAAGTCAACAGTTTCCTTTTGTGGACGTTTTGAATTATTTTCACGGCTGGTGGAAGGGATATCCATGATAAAGCTCTAAAAATAACGAAAAAACACTTTTGGATTGATCCACACAAATACTAAAATATATTTCATATTCTGTCTCAAACTGAAACAAAAAGCAATCTAAATTTATTTCATAATTTATACATAATGCGAAACATGCGGTCTTTCATACCTATATTACTACCGGCCTGTAAGACCGGAACACTTTAATAAATCGACACACACTTTACAGCAGCAAGATAAGTACGAAGCGCTATCGCGCGCGCTGCCTAGCTAAGAAGTTGGTTGAAGCACACTCGGGAGGCGAGAGCCGCAGATCAAAAAGGGTTGCCACACTTTAGCCTAATCTAACAAAGCAGGTCATGGAGACCGGTGTTATCGGCTTAAGGGTCAAATAAAGTTACTGAAGTTAAAGATTTAGGTGTCTAGTTTGATAAAGAACTAACTGAATTTAAACATCGCGGCGAGTTAATGTCTGATAAAACGCGCAGAACGTAAGGTCCTATTTGGCACGTTTCGAAACACTTGAACCAACACATTTTACGATATTTGTTTTGTTCATTCGTAAGATGTCTATTGGAATATGCGCCGGTCATCTGGTCGCCATTCGATAAAGTAGATGAAAAAATTTAAAACAAATGTCTGAGATTGCTAGAGTTTAAGGGCGGAATGCGACACTTAGCAGGTGAATATGCTGCAATACGACAACAATTAAATATGCCATCACTGGAATCAGGAAGGAAAGTACACTAATTATGCTTTCTTTATAAATTAGTGAATGGTCTGATTCATTATTGAAAGTAATAACATTTTTCTGTAATAGTCATAATACCAGATGTGTATACCTTTTATACAGGGTGGTCTAAATCAAACTTTGTTTGTAATGATAGTTTGCGTCGTATGATGAGGTATGGAAATGAATTATCTTCATGTGATTGGTTTTTTGGATCATTGAATTCTTTTAAGATGTCTGTGACCACAACAATAATTAATGAATGGATGAAGTACTGTGTAGAGTATACTCTACCGTTTCATATTTTTAAGGATTAATGTTTTAAAGACAATAATAATAAATAAATTGTTACATAGTTGCATCAAAAATATAATAAACGACATCGAAACAGAGTATCTTGACATTCCATTACTCCCACTCTTTGTTTACTGTGGTAAAACATAAACACCGTTTTTGTTGTTTTCAAATTTAACTTTCGGCAAGGGTTTAGTTAGAATATACTTAACTTTACATGAGAAACCTCCAATAAACCATTTCGATCCACTATCGTGTAATACGTTACTTCCCCGCATCTTTTGTTACATAAAATGAGATTTAACAACGTAGCTTTGAGATTAGAAAAAAATGCATTAAGGTACCTTTTGTTAACGTCCTGTTTTTTTACGTTGTAAACGTTTATATAAGTAAAAATATTCTTGTCATGAATATTGTTATCATTTTGAATAGGTTATGAGCCCAGGAGTAATACAGGGGAGAGTGGGTAGGAATGGGACAGATGAGGTAAGTGATAGAGCTGATTACAAAAATTCTAAATGGCGTGAACAATCATGCGCGTTCGTCCAAAATCGTCAGGCAAGAGAGGTAAAGACGTGCTTGGGAGAGGGTTGGGACAAATAAGAACAGGTAAACAGGACGCGTACCATTCCTCAAGTAAGTTACGCTTATTCATGTTATCCTTTTTGTGTTGGAATTATCTAGGTGTGTTACATCATGAAAGGCCAACATGGTCAGAAAAACAAATGAGGAAGTAAGGGCGGTAGTATTAAAAAAAGGTGGTCACATCCGAGAAGTGACAAAAAGCTACTCGATTTCCATGTCCGCGTTGCAGCGTTATGTGGATCAAGCAAAACAACTGGATAGTTTAGATAATTTAGTTTTCATTCCAAATACAAAAGTTAGGCAAATTTTCACGTGCGATCAATAACCAAAACTCACAGAATATCTTCATAAGTGCTCCAAAATGCATTATGGTCTTAAAACAGTTCAATGGACATTTCTATTCTTACGACGAAATTCTTTCTTCTCAATTTAAACCCCAGAGGCCACAAGCATTGGCCGAAGTACCAGCTTCAATAAACAAATATATAATTTTTTTTTGATAACCTACTAGAAGTATATAGCACACACGTATTCAATGTTAGCATTATATGGAACTGCGACGAGACAAGTTTCACAAAGGTTCATAAACCTTCCAAAATATTGGCTAAAGAAGGTGCAAAGCAAATGGGTGAGATTAGGTCCAGTGAAAGAGGCCAGTTAGTAACAATGTGTTCCTTCATAAACCTTTACCGCCAGCTTTTGTTTTTCCGATGAAAAATTTTAAAGATTTTATGCTGAACCATGGCCCACTAGGAAGCCTAGGCTTAGCTCACACTAATGGGTGGATGACTTCTCATAATTTCGAGTTAGTCATTAAACATATTAAATATTCACTGCTCCAAAGGTAATCCAAATTTACTTCTCATGATAACCACGAATCCCATGTAAACATTCCCGTCATTGAACAGTCGAAACAAAATTGAGCATTTTTGCCAACATTTCCTGCTTACTGTAGCCATCTTCTGTATGGATGTCGCGGTTTATGGACCATTCAAGTCCTGTTATAAGGCCAAATGTGATGAATGGATGGCCATGCATTCATGAAAACCTACCACTACACTACACACGTCGTAGCTGAATTAGCCAATGGAGCATTCACGTTATCGTTTTCTAGGAAGCTATGTTACGAAGGTGTTAAAAAAAACGGCAGTTTTGCCAATCAACAGATATATATTTTCTGATCAAGATTTTTAATGTCTGTAGTGCTCAAAAGTACAACTTGAATACATCAGTAGACATGACGAAATGCATGACTCTCCAAAGATCCCGTAAGATGCAAAATTGCTATCAGTTGCAACAAGTTCCAACAAGTTACGTAATTCTAGCATCTAGGAGTGGGCATATCTAACACCCACAATCCAGCCCAGGAACTAAAGACACAAATAAACAAAGCTGCCGTAATATCGGGATGCCTTATAACAATAAAGTGCGAATGTATAAAACATGCGTTCGACCGATACTGACGTAGGGAATCGAAACAAGAGCAGACAAGAACAAAACCAAAAGCATAACAATAACATCAGAAATGAAAACACTGAGAATGGTAGCAGGGAAAACTCTTAGAGATCTAGTTAGGAATGATGAAATAAGAAGGATAAGCGAAGTAGACGACGTAGTCAGATGCTGTAGAGAGAGAAGGCGGTACTGGTACTTTCAGTTGCGTATTAGCGCCTTAATTTACACTGTTTATCAGACTAAGTTCAAGAATAAAGTGATTTGTCTTAACTTTTCTGACAATAGTGTTACTATTACTTAAATTAATTGCTTGCCTTACATGGTCGTTCCTAACAATAACTGAAAGATTAGACTTAATTTACAATTCTGATATTCAATTACTCGAAAACCTTAAATCTGATCAAACGAAGTGGCCGTGTAGTGGTAGGTACGCTGTGCTATTTTAATTAGATAGGCTGGATGAGGTAAGTGTTGTATCATGTGGGGTAGGTAAAAAAAATTAAAATCAACGAGCTTTGCGCAATGGTGGTTCAGCACGTTAATATACTATTGTGGGAAAGAACCACCAATAAAACCCACATTATTCATAAATAAGTAATTGCACAAGTACATTAATAAGTCAAATAACACAAAAAGGAAACAGTGAAAGGGTTAAATATATAACAAAACACCTTAAATCAAGTTAAAGTGCGTATAAAATTATAACATTAAGAGAAAAACAAATAAATAGCAGTTTAGTTACACATAAACACAATAAAAAAAAAACATGTAGTCAGATACAATTGCGTAATAAATAAATTAGAATAAAACTCGTAATACCAAACATGTGGCCCTTTAAAACCAATCATGCCGGTCTTTAAATAAATAAGCACATAAAACAATAGTGTACATACATATAAAATACAACAACAGTAAAATTGCACAGGTGATAAGGTAAAGGCAAGAACAAAAGAAAATAGATAAGTAATTTACACGTACACAATTATTAGTGACCACTAAAGCACAAAATACATAAGTAAAATTACAATAGAATACATATAAAGAGAAATTAATTCGTAGACAAACAATTCTACTTAACAAACTGACACAAAAAATTTCATTCAACGAAGCCTTAAAAGTGTAAGTTATAAATAGATCCTAACATCGTGACCGATGTATAAGTTTGCGTGCGTTAGAAAAACACCCATTTCTCAGGTTACACATTCATCTACACAACAATAAAACAATAAAAATAAAATTAGAGGTGTTTAGTGGTTATCTTGACCCCGGGAGTGCGTACCCACCTTTTACAATTAATAACCAGCGGTATCATGTACTCGTTGACCAGCCCACCTCTACACAAATATAAATCTAAACAACAATGCTAATTCATACAAATACAAGAGTGAGGGAGCCCTGAACTATCTTTTATTTCAGCAGATTTCAGCTTAATGAGTCCGCGTGCGAATAAAATACCTTTGCAAGGCAATGCTCGATTTTTAATAGGTTATGTACGCTTGTAAAATTATTTGCAGCCAGCCCTAATTTATATAAAAATACCTACTTACACTTGAATATATGTTCCCTTAACCCTCATCCGGGCAAGGTAATTGTCAAACGTTACCGGGCAGTTCGGTCCTGTGAGGCCCGTCGTATCTGTATATTGTTTGTGTGTTAAATTTGTATATATGCAAACAATTTCCTTTAAAAGATTATTTATTATAAACAGAAAAATCAGTACATTATAAGCTATTGACAACAATTATTACACAATAACTTTGAATGTTCTTTACACATATCTTGTTTACATTCGCTACAACATTGTTTTTGTTTTCGATCCTTCGCTTTGGGACACAAGTAACATGTTCTTGTGACACTTACTTGAGGTTCAAGTTTTAATTTTTTTGAAGAAGTTGGTTGATCTACAAACTCCTCCATACAGTGCTGGATACTATGCTGCAATCCTCTCGATTGCCTTCTTTTGATATGCGGAAGTATTAAACTTTCAGATAGGTATACCAGAAATAAACGTTTCCTTTCGTGTTTTTTTTTTGTTCAAATCTGGTTTTAGGTGGGCCCAAACAACATATGCAGCCACACTACCTAATATAAACATGCATTTATACGCATATCTGCTACCCTTTCAAGAGTTGGGAAAGCTTTTTTTTATTGTAAAAACCAAAACTTTCACTAAATTTCTTTATACAAACGACGAAGTCATTATCTAGATACCTCATTAGATAATCATAATCTTTGAAAGCAATTATATTTTGTTAAAGAATGAAGGGCTCGTTAGGCCCACTTGCCCGGTAATGAGGATTTAATCGAAAAATGCTGATAAAATCAATATGCAGAAAATACATTCGATTATCCCTTGATGGGTAATTAGTAAATACCATTTTGGAGGAATTCTAAAATGCATTAACTCAAATTACATTTATTAATAGAAATATTAAAGTTTTAATTCTTGTTCGGGCCTAAGAGGCCCCCCCTTGTCCGGATAAGGGTTAATTGATCACAGACACAAATCGTTAACATACGCGGTTTAACTCCAAAAAGGGTGACTGTTATTTATAAATTAATATTTGCAATACACATTAAAACCAACACCCGATAGAAAAGTCAAATTAGCGTTGGCTAATCCAAGAGGAAATGTGCACGCAAGAATCATTTTAAAGACAAACTGTTTACAATGAAGGTATTTAATTAACCCTATCGATCTGACTCCGTCGACACCCTAACTGTAGCTACTTTTCCCTCAGTTTCAAAACTAACTACATTTACTCCCGAAATCAACACCCGTTTTTCAAAAGTAATAAAAAAAACAAAAAATCGTAATTTTAAAAATATGCATTCGTCCGTAACAAACCCTAGATTTAGGTCTCGAGTTTCCAAGTACCAAACAAAGAAGTCTTTGATTACAGTGTGTACTGTTAGTAATTAGTTACTAACTAGTGACATTTTTACATTTCGAGCGCGCGTATAGAAATTTTCAACAATTCGTCAGTTTCTCTACCCTAATATATGTTTCCTTTTTTTCTGTTCAACCTTTACTCAAATATCAATTACATACATTCCTACGTTTCTTACACAAAAATACATTAATTAAAATATTTGAATATTCAAATATTCAGATTACGACGTATCATCACGATATTCAAATCCAACTAATTATCTTTTCTATCGCGGTAACAATGGCGATTTGACAAACGTTTATTACAATAATAAAACTTTCGCGGTCCGCTACCTACAATAAATAAATATATATATATATATATATATATATATATATATATATATATATATATATATATATATATATATATATATATATATATATATATATATATATATATATATTCTCATTCTAATACTTGCCGTTTGAGGTAGAACGTAGAGAGACCGGTAGAGTGCCGGTGGTAACGTAAAATATTTAATTACTAGGTTCTACCTCAATGGCATGTGTTAGAATGGGAAGGAGATACAGTCTGACGAACATTATAAATATCAGCGCTAATCTGAAATCGAAAGTTATTTATTTTACAAACTATATCTTAACATTATCATTATTAGTCATCAATGGATCATTGGCGCAAGTTATGTGTCAATTGTCCTACGTTGGAACAATGTAGTTTACCTGGATATACATCCAACGGTGTACTTATTTGCCCATTACGTGAGACCATTTAGCCTGAAGGACACATTTTCAAGTTCAATTATATGAATTTATAAATTAAAGGAACTATTATATTATGCAGGTTTTGAAAAGGGAGTGTAGGAGAGAGAGTTGAAAATAAAACAATTATATTATTAACGTAACAACTAAAAATTATAGTTTGCAATGTTTTGCATTTATTTCACTAAGTGACATTAAACGGTCCCTATTAAATAAAAACATTCATTGTTATATCTCTTGTGCCTAATTTACATAACAAATTGCTCAACATGTTTACAATCTATAATCATAATCAGCTATAAAATTTGTATAAAACCGTCTTTCTCGTGTAAAAATAACTTAAAGTTCGTTAGCTTTAGCATTTTAATAACATATAGAAATGTAATTTAGGTACTACATCACACTGACAATCACTCTGAAGTGAGTTATCAAGATCAGCCTTTTTTATGAGTCCTAAACAAAGATTTGTGTAAAATTTTTTTCCTAATTACTAAACTGCCGGAGTTTGCAAGAATGACATTTCCATCTGAACACCTCCTTGCCGAGATCTTGAATTTCTGCGTACGGAACCATTCAATGATGGTTTTCTTTTGCTCAAATGCCTTTCCACCCATTTTAGTAAAGTTAGCACTGAATCGGTTGAAGGTAATCGTCTTTCCGCCATTGTTTTTGTAATTGCAGAATTGATTACTCTAAACGTAGCTGCCATACCTTTCAAAGCCTAAAAAATCCTATAGAGCTGAATATGCGAAAAATTATCTTACCAGCATAGCGTCTTCATCAGTTACGTCATCGCCGGCGTAAATAATTCTAATACGCTCACTCCAATCAACACCGAACGCTGTACGTAATATATAAATGGAAGCTCTGCCTTTATTCCATTGAACTGGAGGCCTTGCTTCTATGGCACAATGTGCTCTTCCCGCTTTAAATCCAGCTGCTTCAATCAATCGTTTCGCTTCTGCTTCAAGCTCAGCGCGTAAGTGGGATGGCGCTTGACGATAATGGAAGGTGAGCAACGCTCCTTTATTCTCAACCCAAGCACCATCTCTGCAAACATGCTCTTGCAGCTGTTGTAAAAGTTCTGATACATTTCCGTGAAATTCAATCGGCATTGGATGGACAAATTTGCTTCCATCTGGATGCATAATTTCCAAGCCGTGGTTGCCGGCGTAAGTAATTCCATCTATTTGAACCTACAAAAACAATTTAGAAGTAACTGGAGCGATAAGTAAAGCTTACCATGTCCTTAAGATTGTTCACGTTTCTGCCTGAGATTATAGATATATAGCAGTCAGACATATTGGATAATCTTTGTAGTACATTTTTAGTTTCTGTTGGTAAAATTGCAAGATCGGGATGAGGTGCTATTGGAGCTAAAGTACCGTCGTAATCTAAAAGGAGTGCGAGTTTGTGCGAGTTTCCTATATATCTGAAGATAGTTTAGATAATTAGAGTCTTGTTTTTGTTAAAAAGACTTACTTGGAAAGGTATTCATCAAAATCTTCTAAGGTGACTGCTGGCATTGTGGTTATCGGTTCTGCATCTTCTGTTGCCGATAGTGAGCCCATCGCTTGCAAAAATGATTTCGTCCAATAGTTGACATCATACAATTTTTCACGTCTTCGCAAGTAATTCATTCTAAGTATTCGTTCATCTTCAGGCATTGTAAGTGCGCGATGAAGACATTCAGAAGCACCTTCAATTTCGTAAGGATTGCAGATAATTGCTTCGTGCATGGTCTCGCCTGCTCCAGCAAAAGGTGATACGATCAGAACTCCAGGTGGTACGTTTAATTGACACGCTACAAATTCTTTCGCGACCAAATTCATACCATCTCTTAATGGTGTTACTAACCCAACAGCCGATTCTCGATAAAATGCAGCTAATTCGTCTTGATTTACACAGCCGTATATGTATCTGATCGGGGACCAATTAGGCGTCGTAAACTTACCGTTAATACGACCGACAAGTTGATCCAATTCCTCTTTCAAATCTTGATATTCCTTAACATCAGTTCTTGAAGGTACCGCAATTTGTAAAAGAGAAACTTTTTGTCGATGTTCTGGAAAATTTTCGAGAAGTGATTCAAAGGCTAAAAGGCGATGTACTAATCCTTTGGTGTAATCTAATCTGTCGACTCCCAGAATTATTTTCTGGCTTGTTGTCAACAGTTTTGGTGCCTTTTCCGCTAACTCCACAAATCGTTCGTATGGTATCCCAATAGGTAATGCACGTACACGCACTGTTCTTCCGCAATGCTCAACCAAAAGGTTTTTTCTGTCTACGCGGCATCCCAAACATCTTTGGCAGCAATCGACAAAGTTCAAGCAGTAATCAGTGATATGAAAACCCACCATGTCACAACCCAACATTCCCTGAAGTATTTCATCAGCCCATGGAAATAATCTAAAAATATCCCATGGTGGAAACGGAATATGAAGGAAAAACCCAATTTTGCAGTCAATTTCTTCTTCAATGGTAGCCTGTATAAGATTCAAGTGGTAAAGTTAGGTTTACTTTAATTGCATTTACCTCTCGAATCCAATTTGCTGCAACCATTAAGTGATAATCGTGTATCCACACTAATGGAGGCTCTGCATCTATATCTTGATTTGCACTAACCACTTTTTTAAGGGCTTCAAATGTACGATCTGCAAATTCTTTGTTTACTTCTACGTAGGCTTTCCATTTATCACGACGAAAAACTGCTCTATCCGGCATTGAATGGAATAATGGCCAAAATGTTGCGTTACAACATCCATTGTAATAGTCGTCGAATTGTACTGGATCAATGTGAACTGCGACTACCTACAAACATATTTAGTTATGAACAAAGTGTCAAAAATTAAAAAAATTGCTAAACATTTATTAAAAGGCTTGTATAATTTACGTTTGTTAAAAACTGACAATATTAAAATTTAAGTCGTTACCTCTAATGGACAAATAGATTTTAGTAAGCTGTGCGTTGAGTTCAAGGTATCACTTTAAAGGTTTAGTCCTTAAAATTAATTCGTGAAGAAGAAATTTAATCAAAAATAAAGAAAAAGAGGTGTGCTTTTTTACATTCTTTTTAAGGTATACAGGGCTTTTCACGATGAGCGTTAATTAGACGTTTCTGGCAAACCAGACAACGGATCAACCTGAGAATTTGACGGTATGCATAAATTAATATGATCTAGATGCCTAAAGTATCTTAGATGACGCGGCGTTGCCGCTTATACTATAAAGTAGCTACTACTTTGATTTTTCAAATGGAACACCCTGTACATAATATCATATTATGATTACCTATTACTTTGTCAACAACTTCATGTACTATTTCCCTATACCTATCTATTACCGTTTAAGAGATATGAATTAATTTCGATTTTTTTTTTATAAACGCTGATAATCTTGAACTCTCTGGTACTAAGACGATCAAATTCGAAATGGAGTGGAGTGATACCATGAGGATCTTCATTTCGAATCATATTTTTATTTGGCTCATACAGGGTCTTTAAAAAATGCAGATACTTTCTTCCCATAAAGAAAGGAGTGGAAGTCAATTTTTTCAAATGGAACACCCTGTATATTTACACATTTTTGAGCTCTACATCCAATTTTAGATTGGCTTTAATCAGATAATGCTATTTCGATTTCGAACCGTTTTCGAGATAAGCTGTTTCAAACAGAAACTGACGTGGTTTCCTTGTATTCATCACTTATTTTTGAGATATAACATCTATTTTATATTACGTAATATAATTTATTTTCGATTTAGTTTTTCAACAGTCTCAAATCAGTCAATTCGAAATTGATATGTACCTTAGAAAAAGTTACAATTTGTATGCATTGAGGTATTAAGTGTCTCTACCGTACAACATTGCAAATTAATATTTTTTAATAGTGTGCTTTGGAAAAATAAATGATCCAATTTTGAAACGTCAAACTTTCGTTGGTGGTTTTGACTGATTGTGATACTAATTAAAATAGAAAAATGTCAAGATTAGGTTACAGTAATGAAGATTTCTTGAATTTGTTAGTTATTCATGGTGAGTGCAATAGAATTGCAAGTAGAACATGCCGAGTATTTCATGAAAGATATCCACAACTTCCGAAGCCGAATAATAATGTGATAAATCGACTACTACAAAACTGTAGGTTGAATGGAACCTTTCGTCCAAAAATCATTCGTAGAAGGCCTGAAGTGGATGGCGATGACAATGGTATAACAGTTTTAGGATTTTTAATGCATTTCCAAGTGCTTCTCTACACGAGGCTGAAAGGGAGATAGGTATACCCTACGTGACAATTTATCGCATTCTTAATAAGCACAAATTGCATCCCTATAAATTCTACTGTGTCCAAAATTTGAAAGAGACTGATTTGCATCGTCGAGTGGAATTCTTTGAATGGTTATTTATCATGACTCATCATATGGACAGATGAGGCCAAGTTTACAAAAAATAGAATGTTCAGCAGACACAACAATCATTATTGGGCGCCAGAAAATCCTCGTGTCGTTCGCCAAAGGAGTTTTGAAGAAAGATGGCAATTTAATGTATTTTGTGCCATAAAGAGTGAGTCAATTTTTTATATCGAGTTTTATGATGATAACTTGATTGCAGTAAAATATGACGATTTACTGAGAAATGGAATTCAAATGAGTTTAAATAATAGGCCAGGAAGAGAACGTGTATGGTACCAAATGGATGGTGCTCCACCCCATAATTCTCGTTTAGTAGACGAAGCTTTAACGGAAATCTTAGAAGACAGATGGATTGGTAATAATGGACCTTTTCGTTGGCCTCCTAGAATACCAGATGGCAATAAAATAGATTGTTTTGTATGGGCTTTCATTAAAAATATGGTTTACTCCAACCCAGTAACAACAATGGAAGATATGAAATCGAGAGTTAGAACTGATTTCAATAGTTTAACTCCAGACTTAATGAGAAGCGCTACACATGAAAATCTTTTGAAGAGATTACATGTTTGTTTAAGTAGAGGTGGAGATGTTTTCGAACATATTCTGAAATACACTGATAATTGAATTAACTTACTAATTCATGAAATTATTTTCAGTTCGTGTGTCAGCGTTAATAAAACTATTGTTTGAAGAGAAGTTTCATTTGATGGTTGAAGAGTATTTTAATAATTATTTATTCATTGTATTATCTGTGACTGAATATAAGGAAACCACGTCAGTTTCTGTTTGAAACAGTTTATCTCGAAAACGGTTCGAAATCGAAATAGCATTATCTGATTAACGTCAATCTAAAATTCGATATAGAGCTCAAAAATGTGTAAATATACAGGGTGTTCCATTTGAAAAAATTGACTTCCACTCCTTTTTTCATGCGAACAAAGTATCTTCATTTTTTAAAGACCCTGTATGAGGCAAATAAAACTGTGACTCGAAGTGAAGATCCTCATGGGATCACTCCATTCCATTTCGAATTTGATCGTCTTAGTACCACAGAGTTCAAGATTATCAGCGTTTATAAAAGTACATGTTTTGTAAAAAAAAAATCGAAATTAATTTATATCTCTTAACCTTCGGATGACCAAGTGGGGTCACATAGTGACCCCACAGATGATATTTTTATTGTATTTCTTTCAGTTCACATTTTTTGGCTTCAATTATTTTTTTAGCTGACTTTTCCACCTTTCCCCAAGTTGTTATAATATATTTACTTTAAAGTTATGCATACTTCCCTAAAAAAATGAAGTTTTGTGAATGGGGTCTCTTAAAGACCCCACGTGGCCTTCCGTGTTATAAAAAATTTCGATTTAGCAACTTAGTCTGAGCATAATTTCGAGTAGATTTTACAAATGAGTCTTAATTGTACCTTAATCACTTATTCCAAAGAATTCAGTAATTGAATAATTATACTTATCGCAAAGTTATTTCGAAAGGTAATTAGGAATAAGATCTAATCTAATTACCATATAATTACTTTTGCTGATTGATAATTTGCAAAATTATTTGTGTTTAGTTCATAATTTATCGATGTCGCGTAAAGATCTTTCCGCTACCGAACTTGAAAGATTGGCAAATGAATTTGCTGCTGATGTTTCTAACGAGTTGCAATCGGAGAGTGAAGACTTGTTACTTGAAGACAGTGATGTTGACCGTGCGGATATTGGTAACCATTCATTTGACAATAGCGATAGCGAACCACCTGACAATGAAGACATAAATACGACTGTGACCAAATATGGTACCTTGTGGTCAAAAACCAAACCATCCGTAAGGCGACGACCATCAAGAAATATTATAACGAAGAAACCTGGACCTACAAATTACAGTGAAGGTATAGTTACACCTAAGGAGGCTTTCCAATTACTTATAACTGATGAAATGTTGGACATTATAATTCAAGAAACCAACAGCACAGCTACTTCCTTGAAAGAAGATGAATGGAGAAACGTAAGTCTTGTTGAAATGAAAGCATTTATAGGTCTATTGATAATTGCTGGTTCACTGAAAGCATGCCAAGAGCCAATTCTAGAATTATGGAGTCATCGAAATCCTGCATTACAGCGAACAATTTTTTCTGCTACAATGTCCCGAAACAGAATGAAAGAAATATTGAGATTTGTTAGATTTGACAATATAAGTACGAGACCGGAACGTCGAGAAAGAAGTAAATTAGCAGCAATTGAAGATATATTTGATATGTTTACTTTGAACTGCAAGAAAGCATATATACCGAATGGTGAAGTTTGCATTGACGAACAGCTTGTTCCATTTCGTGGCAAGTGTCCGTTCCGTGTTTACATAAAATCAAAACCAGCCAGGTATGGAATAAAAATATGGACACTATGTGACGTGGAAAATTCTTATTGCTGGAACACGCAAATTTATTCAGGAATGCTAAACAATTCCCCAGAGAAGGAACAGGGCAAGCGGGTTGTTTTAGATTTGGTGAAAGATTTGTCTTCCGGTTATGGAGTTACTACCGACAATTTTTTTACATCCCTTGCTCTCGCACAAGAATTATTGAAAAAGGAAAAACCTTAAACGGAACAATGCGGCAAAACAGAAAAGAAGTTCCTCAAGAATTCCGTCCAAATAGACAAAATGCTGCTTATGCAACGCAAGCTTTGTATTCACAAAGTGCTATGATGATTTCCTATGTTCCCAAGAAAAATAGAAGTGTAATTTTACTATCAACACAACATTTTGATTTGGATATATCAGACGAAACAACTAATTTCAAACCAGGTATCATACTTGACTATAACAGGTGCAAAGGAGCTGTAGATTCCTTGGATCGCAAGGTTGGAGAATATTCGTGTTCTCGTAACACGAAGCGGTGGCCATTAGTTTTGTTTTTCCATATTTTGGACTTGGCAGCGATAAACGCCTTTATTTTGTTTACCCACAAGTATGATAATTACGAGAAGGGAAAAACTTTCAGAAGACGGTTGTTCCTTCAAGAGGTAGGGATGGAACTAGTAAAACCACTAATAGCTGAACGATCAACAGAACATCTACCTAGATACATAAAACTGCCATTAGTATGATTTTGGAAACCGACGATCCAGAAGACCGACAACAAGGTGATAAAATAGAAACAGGTGCGAAACGTGGTCGTTGTGTTATGTGTCCAAGGCACCTCGGCAAGAAAACAATGAACGAATGTGATAGATGTAAACGGTTTACTTGTAAAAGTCATGTTACTGTTGTGAAATCGACAATATGCAACCCTTGTAATGAACAAAACAAATGTTAATTTTCTCCTGTATTTTGAAGTTGGTATGGTATTGTATTAACTTGTAATTTTTCTTATTATTAAACCTAATAAATGTTTTTTGATTATCTAATGATTTCTAATTAGTGTTAATCAAAATAAACCCTATACTATAGCTGTTAACTAATGGGGTCACTAAGTGACCCCACCTGGTTCTCTGTGTTATAAATTTTACCTGGTCATCCGAAGGTTAAACCGTAATAGATAGGTATAGGGAAATAGTACATGAAGTTGTTGACAAAGTAATAGGAAATCATAATATGATAGTATACACAGGGTGTTCCATTTGATAAATTAAAGTAGTCGCTACTTTATAGTAGAAGCGGCAACGCCGCATTATCTAAAATATTTTAGGCGTTTAGATCATATTAATTTATGAATACTGTCAAATTTTCCGGTTGATCAGTTGACTAGTTTGCCAGACACGTCTAATTAACGCTCATCGTGAAAAGCCCTGTATAATTGCGTTTAGTTAGGGGATAATTAGGAGATTATGGCACGAGCGAATGTTTAAAGCCTGGCGAAGGGGGGATTTTAATTTTCCGAGAGCCGTAATCGACTGTTATGCTCGTGGTACACACGTTTTATTCTATTTTACTTTATGAAACTTTTAAACAAAATATTTAGTATTTCCGACAAGTTCGTGAGAGTTGTGCCGATGCAAATTTTAGTGCTGTGTAGATAGTTGGTTATATTACTATTGTTAGGGATACTGTATACTTTTAATTTCTATAAATAGTAATGCATGATTTTCCTTAACGATAATAAATGTCCGATACCGAAGCTTGTTTAAATAATTAATGCAATCGTTGCTTAGCAATTTTTGACTACTCTGTCCCGTAAAGGCCAAATTATGCCCGAATTTGAGTGCTTATAAACAAGATTATAGTACTAAAATAAAATAATAGTATATTATAATACGAGTGTATAAGCAAGCGTTTTAAGCACGCACAAAAAGTTGAAGAAAACGAGTGAAACGAGTTTTCTTTAATGTTGTAAGTACTTTAAAGGTGCTTATACACGAGTTTTATACACTATTTTTTAGTAAGCATGAAAGGATCCTTTCTTAGAATGACTACCATTTCGATTTTATTCCTTAATTGTTGTATCAGGTAGTCACATGAAAAATCATTCCATGAATTCTACAGAAGTGATCAATAATTCGAATTGTACCTTTCATTTTCAATTTGATAATTAATATTGTGCAACAAATTTCAAAGATTGAATAAAATTAATGTCAGATTGGTATTATTGTTTTGTAGTAACCAACATATAAAGCAAACGCACGCCGTGCTATAATTATCGACTTATGCACGCTCCAGCATATTTTAATGGTCATTTATAATATATGCGTACTAAAAAAATATTTATTTAATTGCCGTTGAATAGTAAATATTTATTTCACCATTACATCCCGTAAAAGGCAAATATTAGGAGTATAATTAGTAAAAACATTTTTATCATAAGTCACTTAATTTTAAGTGGAGAGTAAAAAAAAAGTCACTTGAGCGATTTGATGGTGACATCCCTGTGTTTAGTAATGTTAGGAAAGGTTAAAAATATTATTACGAATTTTATAAAGAACAACTTGAAATTTTGAATATTAAGAGTAGAAAGACTGACCTTATCAGATTTTAATCCGGCTGTAGGATTTATATCACTAGGATCCGATTCGGGTATGGGCTCATTGGGATCTTCCAGATGAATACCAGGCCAACCAATCCACAAACCGTTTCCATTAACAACAACAGGTGCAACCGCCGTTACCAAACCACCAGCACTAAACAAAAAAAAAAACGTAACACTAAAATAGTGAAAACAAAATATTTTAATGCACCTTGCTTTCCTAACCAATTTTCCATCATCATCCCTTTGTAGAACGAACGGAAGTCGATTGGAAACCACAATCATGCATCCTGAAGAACTCGTTGAATCTACGACAATGGATAATGTTTGTAGAACTGGCATTTTAATCACTAAAACAATTTTGCAAATTCCTTCCTGTCGTAATTAGAACTGAGTTAATCAGAAGGTTTAATGAGGTCTTTAAATTGCAAATCTATTTGAGGTCAATTCAAGTTTATCTATTTCTATTAGGGTTATCATCACTTTTTTGTTTTACGTCTGTTTTACGTAAAACGCTTCATCTTCAAACCGAATTCAAACACTGTCTATATACTAAGTAGTTATTCATTGTTCTAACTATTTGTATTAATATGCTCCGCCTTAAGTGTGATTTAAGGATAAGTGATTGGATTAATATGCAAAAATTAGGGGCACTTGCTTTGTGTATGTTAAGATGCCTAAATTTTTTTATATTTATAAAATCATTTAATTTTACCAATATTTTGATTAAAATATGTCAAGGTACATTGCATATAAATTTGCATTATGAGACGAAATAATAGTTTCTTGCACAGTTACTTTATAAAGGTAATGTCCTTGATTTTACAACTCATTATAATGGCGTAAATTTCATAAATTTTTAATCAGGAAGCTCGCGTATGGTAGACGCATTACTAATTGTGCAATTTTATTGGCATATATTTATTTTAATATTAAAACTAATTTGCGTTAATTCAAACCATAATTGAAACAAGAGATTACTTAACTTATAAAATTAATGAAGTATTCGCAAACGCAGGCTTACCTAAAGGTGCCGACACAAATTTAATTGATTTATTTAGTTTCAGTACAACACCCTTCTTTAACTGTGAGAAAATAATAATATATTTTTCCACAGATTGCTTATGGTAATTTATCAAGTCGTTAAATACTATTTTCTTATTTTAGCAGTTTGAAATTAAAGGCTTAAGGTTATTGTAAACGTAATCGCTCATGTTTTCATATACATATAACACAATGACATTCAAAAACACACGCACGCGTAATTAGGGTTTTATTATACCATCATATCCTTCGTCAATTTGATGCGACATTCATAAAAGGTCTAGCCCACAGACCAAAAATAATTGCATCAAACTATTTACATGTACCCGCTCGTCAACAATAGATCACAATCTAATCGGATCATTGTCAATGGAATGTGAGGTTTCACACAACACACAACAGTGTTGCATCATTGGCGTACGCCGGTTGTAATAAAATTAGAAGGTATATTACATGATTTTTTAATTTCTTGAATAAAAAAGTTCTTTACTCTTTTTTTTTTCAACAACTTTCTAATTTTCACCTTTAAATCATATAATTTTCTACATTACCAGTGATTAATGAGTGAGCTTATACCACCTTTATAACTACTAGCTTTATCAATCCTGTTTTGTAGAAAGTGTTTTCTCAAAACAGAGGTTACAACGTATGTTTTGTGGTTGCACGCTAAAAGATTCATGTGAAGTTCGAACAGTAGGATCCAGTAGGTACCAACGATAGAGCTGTATATGCGCAAACTTCACTTTTGCTACATTATAGTTTTATAGGTTTGTTTTTAACGATATGGCAAATTGTACGTTTATGCCAACCATTGTCACAAACAATATAAGTATACTCTGTTCGATCTCATTTTGCATAAGAGCAGGCCATGTAGTGCATATAATGATCAAATATGGTATTGAATTAACTATAATTTGTTAAGAAAATCTTATGTGTCCAACACATAACCTCACAATACAATGTAATTTATAATTTAAACAAGCACAAGTAAAACTTAAGGAATTTGATGTGTTTTATAACTAGTGTAGGTACTGTGTTTTTTTTTTTGCCACTAAAAACTTTGTACAGTTTTTTCATATCATTAAATTGTTAAATTGTTTTATTAAAAAAATTGTAATCATTCGACAGAAGCAATTAAATATGACGACCATAACACATTATCTTAAATTTAAGTTATTATTTGAATAATGCCTATAAAGCTTGACGTACTAAAGAAAAATGATCACGATCGAAAAAGTTGATAAGAGAAAGTAAGTAATCGTAATCACCCAGTATACATTTATTTACTTCTTAAATTTTGTATATAAATATGTGCATAAAAGACAATTTTTATAAACATACAAATCCACTTGTTACCCTTATGTTTCTATAAATGCGGTGATCATATTTACATTTTTTTTTTTACTTATAGTATTCTCGAACAGGCTAAGATTTGCCTAACGTGCTAAAACACTCAGAAACACTGGAAGGGTTTAGTGGTATTATTAGGCTACTGAGAAATGTTCATGAATGGCGACCCTAGATTGACTTAAGTCAAAGTTTGGAGGAAAATAGGAACTGTCCGGTGCATTCCACTATTTGGTCGCCATGTGGAAAAATGTAGATTGGGCCCGTTTAGTATGACACAATGAAATTTTGAGTGCGTAATTATAGTGTGAATCGGCAAACCGAGTGTTCCTAGCGAAGATGGTCTGTGAAGGTATTAAGGAGTGTATTTCGGAGGCACACTTGCCATGGTAATAGCGATATAACAAGGAAAAAACCGAAACTATTCTTATATGCTCAAGAGGCTGTAGGGCAAAGGTCAGAGACGGGTCATTTATAACTCTGATAGCTCTTTTTTGGATGCTGTTTACTATATCAAGGGCGTATTGGGGAACACTGACCCAGAGGTGAGAATTCTGTTCCAGATGAGGTCAAATTTGAGCCTTGTACAGTAAAAGGAGTTGTTAACTATATTTAAGGGCGACTTTTGAGGGGTGTTGTTGCGTATAGTTGTTGCCGGTGGAGTTCTAGAGGGAGTGTTTTGGAAGTGTTTGTAGGAATTGGTGGAAATATTTAGATAAACGATCAAGGTAAATGTTTCCATCTAAATTATTGGGACCACATCTACAAAAATTTCTACGAACAATTTCCATCATTATAATTGTTTTTTTTATTGGTACCCCATTTTACCTATTTAAAGCACGCCTTAGCGTGCTTAAATCGAACTTTCAAGATCGCGTGTTTTTTAAAGTTACCATGGCAACATCAACAACTCAAGAAACGTGTAGTCCAAATGATTTTTGATTATTGATCTGACAGGAGCACCTTGTAACATCAAATAAAATATTACTAACAAATTCATCCAAATGAGAATTTTTTGATTATTGATCTGACAAATCCAAAACCTTCATTTTTAAACATTTTTTAACACTTTTATTTTTATAAATGAAAATAGACAGTACAGCGAGTATTATTAGATATTTTTTTTTTATTTTTATTTACATATTTTAGATTATTAGTTCTTATTTCCATTTTTTGTAGTAATAATACAATTATGATTTCAAGGTTCACCAATAAAATAAAATATCGTAAAGTATTCGTGGATAACTGGTATTTAAAACAATTACTTTATTTCGTGTACTCCGGCTGCGCCGTCGTGCTCGAAAAATCGCGCGTGTTTTAAAGAACTTTTCATCCACTTATACTTTAATATACTATATTATTAATTTTAATTTTTTTATAAAATCGTGTATGTTTCCTATAATCATTTTTTGAATATTTATTGTTTCACAGATGGGCTTCAAATTAAAAGATTTAATTTCCTTCTTCAAGTATTTAAATATATTTGTTGTAAGCATAAATTTTAAGATGCTAAATTTAATTCCTAAATGGCATAACTTCTGCTTATAAATAAAAATTAGAATACTAACATTTTAAAATTTATCATGTGTAACAATGAAAAAAAAAATTGCGAAAATTTTTGACTAAAGGGCCAAAATTTTTTTTTTCCAAAAATCATCTCAAATGGCGAAAAATTGCTCAAAATTATTAAAAATGCAAAAAAAAATTGAAAAATTATTGACCTAAAGGCCAATTTTTTTTTAATCGTTTCAAATGGACAGAAATGCCTTCCACGTTTAATAAGATAAGATAAAAAAAATACATTACGCTTCTGGAACGCAGCGCGTTTGGTTGATGCCCCATCAACCAAACGCGCTGCCACTGCGCTACCGGAGGTGTTCACAAACAAATGAAAACTTGGTAGTTCACTAAGTTGCCTACGTAAAGACGTGCCGGTTTGATACTAATAGCAGTTCGTATTTATACACTCTATAATAGTCGAAATCTGGAATTCAGAAATTTTAACTGATCAGATTGCGTTCAAAAATTCATCATTCCGTCTACTCATGGATCTAAACATGGGTACCAAATTTCATGACGATTAGATTATCTTTGTGGACAGTATCGCGCTAGAACGCATACAGAGTACCTTGTAACGTCAAATAAAATACCACTAACAAATTCAAAACCTTTATTTTTAAACCTTTAATTTTATAAATGAACATAGAAAGTACAGTTAGTATTGCTAGAATATTAATTTTTATTTACATATTTTGCATTAGTTGTTATTTCCATTTTTTGTAGTAATAATACTAATATTTATGATATCAAGGTGGACCAATAAAAAAAAATAGCGTAAAAGTATTCGTGGATAACTCTATTTCGTGTACTCAGGCTGCGCCGTCGTGCTCGAAAAATCGCGCCTGTTTTAAAGACCTTTTTATCCACTTATACTTTAATATACTATATTATTAATTTTAATCTTTTTATAAAATGGTGTGTTTTCTATAATCATTTTTTGAATATTTACTGTTTCACAGATGGGCTTCAAATTAAAAGATTTATATTTCCTTCTTCTAGTATTTAAATATATTTGTTGTAAGCATAAATTTTAAGATGTTAAAATTTAATTCCTAAATGACATAAATTATGCTTAGTAATAAAAAAATTCATTATAATACTGACATTTTAAAATTTATCATAATGTGTAACAATGCAAAAAAAAATTGTGAAAATTTTTGCCCAAAGCGCCAAAATTTTTTTTCCAAAAATCATCTGAAATGGCGAGAAATGGTTCAAAGCGATTAAAAATGCAAAAAATTCGAAAAATTTTTGACCTGACGGCCAAAATTTTTTTTTCAAAAATCGTTTCAAATGACCAGAAATGCCTCCCTCGTTTAATGAGATAAGATAAAAAATACATTAGGCTTATGGAACCCGAGACGCTGGGACATCAACCCAACGCGCTGGCACTGCGCTACCGGAGGAGTTCACGAAAAAATGAAAAACTTTGTAAATATTCAATTCTAAGATGGTTCACTTAGTTACCTACGTAAAGACGTGTCGGTTTGCTACGAATAGCAGTTCGTATTTATACACTCCATAATATTCGAAATCTGGAATTCCGAAATTTTGACTGGACAGATTGCGTTCAAAAGTTCATCATTCCGTCTACCCATGGATCCGAACCTGGGTACCAAATGTCATGCGCTATCGCGCTAGATCGCATACAGACAGACAGACACACATTTTGAAACTTTCATGTTTGAACCTATTTTTTTTCAACTTACGGTAAAGCAATTTTTCAATATGGTAGATCATTTTAAAGGAAATTTAATGCTCTTGAATAATGCGCTGGGATCTTCTTTCTATGTATTTTCTATTTTGCGATAATTCACAAAAAATAACGTGCTGCACTTCAAATTTCGACGACGGATTACAACACGTCCCAATACTTTCGTATTGTGATGTAAAAATCGCAGAAGTCTTCGCAAAGAGTACAAAGCTATAAATTCTAAGGTGTTATAATTATCTTAAAAATAGTGCAACAGGAAACGGTAATGGGGAACTTATCGTATTGGTGTTGAATATACAGGGTGTTTCAAATATAGTTTTTTTCACGATAACCTAGATATTTATGACCCTAGATATTTTTGTGAATTTCAAACGTGGCCGTTCATCTCTCCAATGCTCCTACGTAACCTGGCGACTAAGTAAAGATGAACATAACATGTTTATCGTTTCTCGTACTTACACAAGCAAGTCAGGATATGGTCACACGGGTGAATTAGTGACAGTAAGGTTATTGTCTTCGCTTGATTAGTTTCGATTATTGTAACGTAGTTGGTCATGTTTAGGATTAGTATTGTATTGTGTATTGTGGTACTGGTAACAAAGTGCACTGGTGATAGTAAAGAGGTAGAGAAGGATTTAAGCAGAATTTATAATTTCTGAATAACTAAAGACACCCGTGTAATTAGATACGGCCCTTGTGAAAGGTTCTGCAATTATGTTGCCTTTTCTTCAGTCACAATGTTGTGTCGAACATAAAGTCTATTGGCAGCAGTCTTCAACAAGTCAATCCGTGTCCTACAGAGAGCCTTAATGAGAATCAACTTCAGCGGTTAATAACTTTGAAGTCAACGAATAGACAAATCAAAGTGGAATAACATACAAACCTGATCATGAATTAACTGTAGTTAATATTAAAGCCTTATTAAATCTTGTTTCCACTGTCTCTCCAAATCTTAGTTTACCAAATAATTCCAACGATATTGTTCAATTTTGGGAAAAGACTATGGAATTATACCCCGTGAAATTAATAAAGGAAAGAAATCTTATGTGTTAATCTGTACAACACAACACAGCACAGAATAGCGATAAAAAAGCACGCAAAAATAATAACTTAGCCTTGGAAGCAACTAAACAAACTCGTTCTGTTCATATCGTAGGCTCTAACTTGGAAGAGGAAAGAACGACGATTATTGGGCCTTTATTACAATGGATGTAAGAGAGAAGGAAGTGATGTCAATGCGAAATACGGAAAAACAGCTAATTCTATGAATAAATAAAACTTTGAAACGGAAAAGCCAAAAAACATTCTTATGTGGGCCATTGTCTGGTAGGGATCGAAGCGTGTCTTTCAACCATTTTTTTAAAATAAACTGTTGGCCGGAGAAAAAGGTGTTCATGAAGTGAATAATAGAGAAATAGAGAAATAATACTGAGAAATAGAAGAAAAACAAAAGAATGAAGTCTATGATATGAGTATGTCAAAAGCGGATAACTCAAAAGTAAAAGTATGGCGCAAGTTCTTCATCAATACTTTATATTGTAAAGAGTTGAAACCCTTTTCCTGTTTTTTAATTAATCATTCCTTAATTATTAAATTTTAGTAAATATGCCGCATTTCAAATACTAAATTTTATGCTCTCCGAGGTCATTCCGAAAATATTAAGTTTTCGTTCCCTCCAACCCCACTACTTACACCCCACCCAATCGCTAAATTAACGCTACTACTAAAACCTATCCCGAGTTCCGCAGATTTCCATATAACCGCAAAATGCGCAACCCAACTAGTAGGATTGTGATTCCACGACCTGTTTAGCATTCGGGAGGCAATGGGTTCGATTCCCGTTGCCGACTACACTGTATGAGGTTCTTTCAGTAGGTTTTACTCATACACATTTAACGGTAAGGTCACTGTGTATACGCACACCATATGCGGCTAGGATAGTATCTTCTCCCTCAGAACCCTAACTCTGTTCCTTCCGATCCCATCCTGACCGCACATATCTCTAATCCCACCATGTATACATACCTAATGTGTGTAGGTTGGCATGAATGTGGTTGAAGGAGCTTAGGAAGATCAAGCAGCTCGCCCTCCCCCTTGAGGAGGGGCGTGGACTTTTTTTTTTTTTACTAAGGGGAGACATCACATCCACGCTTCTTATTGAACTTCTTTCTCGACTTCTGTGCACACTGACCTGCTGTGGCTCAATCGCTGTCACCTGCATATAAGTTTTATTACAACACCTGTGTAAAGAACCAGCGTCCTGTACATATGTGTTTTAGCATAAATTAGGTGCGGACCATCCTGTATGTAAGATTTCATAAGTTTACGCGATATTGCACAACAAATAATTTATTCATCACCGCTGACGTGTATTTCTAAGAAACCGTAAGTTTCTGCACGTCAGAACGATTTTAACCAATCGCATAACGGCATCCCCCGCACGGTAGCCGCGAAACCGCCCACAGATGCACCTTTATAAACTCGCGACGCGCATAATAAGGGAGATGAATCTCAGTAGATTCAAGTCAAGCCGTTCCAGAAACCAGTAGCCGCAGCCGCACCGTTTGCTTAGTGTAAGCACCGACCTGTTGTTCACCGACGAAGAGTCCTTCGCGATCGGGCGAGAACGCACACCACGACGCACCGGGCAACCTAAAGTTCAATTCTGTACTGCTATTGATAGACACGTAAGTTGTAAAGTTATACAATCTCACAACTTACACTCAAACACTACAGACCGTAAATAATTCCGGGCTGAGCTCCAGGAGTTATACCACATACACCTACAGTAACGCAGGGTAGCCCCAACGGAACTCGCCAATACAAAGTACACTAACACCTAGAGTAGCACGAAGGGTAGATCCCATCGTCACTCGCCACCACAAAGTACACCTAGAGGAACGCAGGGGTAGCCCCCGACGGAACTCGCCAATACAAAGTACACCTAGAGGAACGCAGGGGTAGCCCCCGACGTATCTTACAAAGTACCTGAGGGTGAAGGGTTGTTACAGGGCTGTAAAGACCTACGACCTTTCTCTTAGTATATCCAGTAAAGACAGGCCGTCGCCTACGTCTTCTGTGCATTACTGAAATCCCGCTCGAAACTTATACACTACCTACAGACAAAACACAATAACCGTACACGGTGTCTTAAATCGCAGAAGAGTACCTCCATAACCTGTTGTATAAATTTGTAGATAAATTGGTAGTCACTATAACCATCGTAAATACCTGGTGCACGAACGTTTGTAAATAAATTAGAGAGTACGTAGATTTTTCTATCTTTACGTAAACCGATTAGAGTAGTTTTAATATTAAGTATTTTGTTCCCTTGATTAATTATAAATAATTAAACTTAGTATAGAGATCGGTAATTAATTTAGTTAGATAAATAATCTAATTGCCAAAATTAAACCGGTATTAATTAAAGAAATACCGTCCCGAGATCTCGCGTTTGCAGACGCGCATTCGCGTGTATTATTTCCCGAGGAGTAGGACATCCTTGCTTCAGCGCTCCAGAGTTACTAACATATAAGCACGATATCGATTTTCTCAACGATTCGAGTTCATTGCGCTGGCGCTCCGATCAACCACTGCATCAAGGATAACGCTCGCGCTACTGTACATGCAGGACCGTAACATAAACTTTGCCTCTTAGGTAAGGAATAGATTAAAAAGACTATCTTTTGTTCACAGAAGCGACTTCGCACCCAGTGACGCCAGGACCCGGACCAGGGAGTTCTTACATACATATTTTGTTAGTTACCGTTTATTTTATTTATTGTAAATATTTGTTTAATATACGTGTTAAAAATGCTTTACGGATTTTATTTAAGGTTACAGTGTTAAGCCCATCCAGTACTACGAACCACACCCCGTTTATAAAATAAACCCGATTGAGCAAAGCCGAGGCAAAATAAAACCG
This sequence comes from Vesta saturnalis, assembly GCA_036346205.1. Taxonomy (NCBI): domain Eukaryota; kingdom Metazoa; phylum Arthropoda; class Insecta; order Coleoptera; family Lampyridae; genus Vesta; species Vesta saturnalis. The sequence continues at coordinate 841,574 of JARFJB010002516.1, forward strand.
CGTTGGGTTACCAAACCAGAAGGGCGCATTATAAATATAAGTATAGAACCCTAAAAGCAGGGGCGCATTATACCTGCACAAACGCGTGCAAAGAACATTACGACGTGAGTTCAATTCCAGGTGTTGTCATCTACTTACACAGTTAGACAGACAGGTATCCTGCCAAATTTCTGCTAACCCCACAGTGTCCGCTAGAAAACGCAACGCTGCTATTTGTCCAACTCTGTTAGCCTACGCTAATTATATATTTTGTTGTTCAATTGAAACCCATCTTTGGTAAAATTAGCCTTGGTAAAAATGTACTCACCAAGTTGACGTTTAGTAACGACAGTAATGTTTGTAACTGTCACACAAATCAGTCTGTTGTATTTATATTCCATAGTTATTTCAAACATTGCGACTTTGAAATGGTATTTGTTATAAAAAATCCATCCAAGTTTGATCAACGCGTGATCATTCAATTTTTGTGTATCGAGGGTTTGCAACCAACGCGAATCCATTTCCGATTACACACAGTTTATGAGGAAGCATATTTTTCCTATCCAACTGTAAAAGAATTGTGCCAAAAAATATTGATGTGGGTGTAGGATCCGTCCATAATATAGTACTGAAAAGTTTGTGCGTTTGTGGGTTCCTCATCTTTTGTCTGATGATCAAAAATGTTTCCGGATGGGTTTGTCTTGGCGACACCTAGCGGACTACAACAAATGGTAATAACTTTCTTTTATCAATTGCTACTGGTGACGAAACTTGGTGCCATTATTTCGAACCATCTAGTAAGTTGCCATCGATGCAATGGAAACATTCAAAGTCACCACCACCAACAAAGTCTAAGACACAACCTTCCGCAGGCAAGGTGATGCTAAGACTTTTTTTTCACCACAAAGGACCATTGCTGTTGTTTAAAGAAGATAGAATGAATATTAGGCTATACAACAAAACTCTCAATAAGCTTCACCAAGCAATAAGACGAAAACGTCCAGAAGAACTTTCCAATAGTATCATCTTGCTACACGACAACGCGCGGCCTCATATCTCAAACGTAGTGAAAGAAAATTTGCAAAGAAAAAATGGAGGGTTTTAGAACAACGATCTTACAGTCCAGCTTTACCGCCTTGCAATTTCCATATCTTTGGCCTATTGTAAAATGTATTGAGAGGTAGACGCTTTGAATCTGACGGTGAAATGGAAAACCCCGTCAAGTAATTCTTCAACCATCAGCCACGAGTTTTTTACGAGCAAGGAATAAATCGGTTTGTAAAGCCGTGGGATAAGTACCTTAATTGTAGAGTTGATTATTTGTAAATTTTTTTCGGAATCTATTTTTTATAGAACAAGGATGGGTTTCAATTGAACAAGCGTAGTAATTACAGATAAAATCACACTTACATGCCGGCCCAGGCTGTTTATGTGTTTTCAAGAAGAAAAGCGATTAGCTAAACCGAGATCCGATATTATCCTCTCACTTAACGTAATTGCCAGTTTTTTTTTATCTAGTTCTTTTGTGAAGTCCTGAATCCGAATCCCTCCTGTATCGTACATCGCGAAAAAATCGCAGAATAAAGAAATATTCTAGTATAAAACATTCTTTAATACCCAATTACAAAAACGTTTAGTTTATCCATGCCCCCAGTACAAAAATATAAATATTCCAGTACACTAATCGTTTTTGAAGGTTTAGATACCTTATACAAACCTCCTGAGATGAGAGATTCACCAGGTAACATTTTCTCCTCCACCACCAACAACATTCTTACCTAAAGCGCATAACCGCGGTAGAAGAATAAATCGTTCCAGCACAATAAACCACCATAAAATGTCCCATTTCAATAACCCTTTAAATTCAGTAGCCACTTGTTTCTACCATCACATCATATCCAAATATGGTCAAAAATAACTGAAAAAACACAAAAACCCTCTCATTGTAACTTCTAATAGTTTTCATTAATTAGTTATAAAGAGCTAATTAGAACACGTCCCGTTAATAAAATAAGTCACATTAGACTTATTGGTAAAATACGTTAAAATTTTATTAAAGTGTTTAGATATGCGCAAGCAGTTATTCAAATTAAAAACGTTATTGCACAATGGTTAACTGTAAGACTTGTGTAACTTCTATGTACTACTAGACAAGGCCGTAATTAAAATATTTCCGGTTTTTTCTTACGTACGTAAACATTCGTTTAAATTATTAATTAATTTCGTTAGTTTTTAAAAGGAATTTGATTTGTTTTGGTCAGAGAACATTTTTTATTTGTGTATAGTTAGTAACGTAGAATAAGTGTATATATTTAGCATGATAAATTATAACATTTATAGGACAGTTTATGCATCAAACCTTTTCTTGTTTATTCGTTAGTATAAAAACCCAAGTATCCATCGATCAGCCCTATGGTTTGAGCTGTAGCCGCGGCAAAACATACCAAAAGTACTTGTAGCCCATCGGGTCAGTACTAGATTTGGGAGGGAATGCTTTTAAAAGATGGGTTAAAGGAATCCTTTGTTGGAAATATCAGAATCATCTCATGAAATTAAAAAAGAAACGGAAGTATAAAATGAACCTTTGTCAAAGAAGTCAAAGTGATTCGACGAAAATAAAACTAAGGGTAATAAACTCGATTTAGCCGAAAATCGCCAAAATTGGCTGAGCTCATTGCCTAAAGCTCCCAGCCACTATTGTGGTTCTCCCACCAAGAATATCTGTTTAGATCTATATTTAGCTCTACGAAACATCTTCATGAAGTTTCCAAAGTACGGAGTGTAGAACACATTGTGACGGATTCTGGGAAGACGTATTTTAATCATTTTGTATCTAAAAAATCTGGCTATCCATATGCTACGTAAAGATCAATATAACATGGATTGTACGGCAAGTTTCTGGGAAAGATTAAGGAATCTCATTAGAAAGAAAGAAGAGGTAATAACAGCGTAAAATGCTCGTCATAACAATGGATTTACAAATTGTCTTGCTATGTCTAAAAATCTGACCATCCAAGTTATTATAAACAAAAACCCTACATACATAATTTTACAGCATATTCGCTCAACAATACAGATTTTACACTTTGTCTCTGGCACGAGGTAAACAGAGGTGTTACGTACAATGAATTTACTTCCTGTATCATTGACTTTATTTCGCAGCAGTGAAAATTGTACACAATTCGTTTTCAATATCCGAATGATGTGCACATTAAAACAAAGTTGTAGATAGTGCACTTAGTGATGCAACCGTTAAAAAAAATAGTGTTACTAAAAAGAGTCACTCTATGATGGAGGCCGGATAGTGTGCATATTTAAATACTTTAAACCTTTATTGATGCCCAATCAGATTATATTGCAAAATTAAAATTGGTACGTTCTGCTCATCTATACAACGATCAGGTAGTTTTTTCAATAATTACGAAAAAGTAGACACCAATCTCTGGGGATCTAGTAGTAACACACATTCGTGCAATTCAGTATTTACCAGATGATCAAATTTTACATAAAACGGACTACTTAGCTGAATGCAAAAACCTTCGCACGTAGAAAAGCAAATGCGGACCCCTGAAAATCACCAAAACCATTGTAAGCTGCCTCACTTCCAACTGCGGAGTAAAAATATATGCATCTAGAGAAGTTGAAATCTTTCATTGATACTGACCATCATGCATTCCATTCAAGAAAAGAAAAGAAACAGAAAGAAGTAATAAAAATTATTTTCTTCGGGTGTTCTCCTTGTTCAATAAATTTGGTATCTATTTTGTGTTTCTTGATTGTTTCATTTAAAATCAAATCAATGACACTTTCACATAGAATATGGTAATAGAATGTTTTACGTAATGAAACATCGTTGTGCAGACTCAAGTATTGAGACATGATCGTTCACTATTTTTTAATCCAATTATTTCTTGTCCTTTGATCTTTAGACACATTTTGGACTCTGGTAATTAAGTTCACCACGACAAAACTGCATAGCTGGAAGTAACCTGGCACATGTGACTTGTCAGTATCCTACAGTAATTTCGTGTTTAGTAATTTCTTAGACTAATCACTAATTTCTAATTTGCAAAATATTTAAGACTAGATTAATCACTAACTTCTAATTTGCCAAGTATTTAAGGCTAACAAAAAGGTAACGTACATGCGAGCCGACATTAAGTTTTTTGCACAAAGGAAATGTCCACGCGGCAACGACGATAATACTGTCGTTTTTAATAGAAACAGCACCCAGTGCTGCTTTATTAAATGTAAGACCGCTTTTAGACTCATATGAATCGATTTAAAACATTTCACGTGAGATGATTGAATCGAAAATTATTGAATGCCTAAAAATACTTTTCTATGATTTTGCGAACATTTAAAGCAAAATCTAGAACGCTATCAAATTATGTTATAATCTTAGAACCGCTATCGGTAGAAAAGCAGGTTGGAATAACTGTGCTTTCTGGGAAGTTGTGTATAATGTCGTGGCAAATAGTTTTGGTGTGCATAAATCAACTGTGTGGGAGTGTGTGTTTTAAAATCGATTAACAGGAATGGATGGATTACTATTTCAATGATATCCCAAGTGTGGGATATATCACTTCAACATGAAAAGATAACGCATTCCACAATTGATTGGGCTCAGAGAAGGTAATCACATTCCAATTTTAACTATCAGCTGACCACTTATACATATTGCTACTCTATGATGTTGCCAATTACCCGGAACTTGCAGTGATCGAAAAATCTACAACACTGGAACTGTGGCAGGACCTGTAACAAACAAAATATACCCAGATACCGCACAAAAACTATAAAAACAGCGATGCTTTTTAATTCTTGTGTGGTACGTAGATATATTTTGTTACTTACCTTTTTTTTTTAATACATAAAGAAACAATTTCCTCTAGTGGGATTTGAACTTACGACATTTACTTTGCTAGAATCCTGCTTTACCAACTAAACTATCGAGATAAAGGCGCCAATAGATGTGAACTTGTCTTTATATATGTAGAATAACTGTTATTTCTTTATATAATGAGATCACAGCCAACCTTTTATACTTATATATATATATATATATATATATATATATATATATATATATATATATATATATATATATATATATATTGTTTACATCCCGCTTCGCATATTGAAACCCGAATATTTAGCGATACGTTTATTTACACGACCACTTTAATTTTGTAAAAAAAGAAAATGACAAAAAGCGTTTTAGTGTTTGCAAAAACGGAAGCGATACTATACCTATAGCCACAACGGTGTACAATTGTGGTTGTTAACAAAACAATCAATGAACTGTACAACGCAATTGAACCTCCAACTTCAATTCACTGTTTCACTGCCAAATCAACCCGAAATTTTAAAAGTAAAAAAAAAAAAACAAGAATTATTACGTAGGAATATTTTCGTATGTATCATTAAAAAGTATTGATTTTTAAAATGTGTATTCGTCAGTAGCAGACCCTACAGATCTACAGTATAACGTTCTCAAACAGAGCCATGTTTTGATTTTTCCATGTGTGCTGATGTAATTACCAACGGCAACGTTTTTACCCAAACTACGGCCGTATTGTAATTTTCAATTCGTCACGCTCTTTCGTTAAAATCAGTTTCGAGGGAGTACCTGTTTTCTACCCCAACATGTTTTTCTTTTTCCTTTTCAACCAGTAATCACATACATTCACATATTAGTTACATAAAATAGACCAAATAAAGCATACCGAAAAACACTATCATACTATGACTTATGAACAAGGTATTAAACCCGTTTATTACCTTTTCTCTTGCAGTAACAATTGCGATTTGAAAATGTAATAAAATTTTCTCGGTTTTCTAAGTATACCGATATTTTTGAAATTGGTTTAATATTAACAGTTCACAATAACTGACAACGGCAATTGCAATTGCTGCTAAACCACACAAGTTTTGTATATATATATATATATATATATATATATATATATATATATATATATATATATTATTATTATTATTACATGATTATTACTGTAATTTCATATTTGTACAATGATGTTTTCCGAATAATTAATTATAGTTGCTGCAAACTGTCGTTGCTCGTTTAACAATTTAGATCGGTGTAAATCGTTTGTGTTACTTGTGCTCATAGTAAAAGAAAAAAAATTGAATTATAATCCTTCATCCATATTGTATGATTAATATGTAAATTTCTTCAATTTGTTCATTTAAGCCACAAGAGCATTACTCATCTTTAATAGAAAAATCACCACCCAAACACTGCTTATCTTATCTCCTCGGATTTCACGCTTCAATTGACAGTGAACGAACAATTACATCAACCTTGATGGGTAAAAAAACCGCTTACTAGCACATACCTTATTTTCACAATATTACATTATTGTCACCATAAATAAAATAGAGTTGGCAGTACATTCATAATTATGTTTGTAATTTTTTTTATTACAATACTTCAAGGCTCATTTATATAATTTAGCTTACGCCTGACGTCTTTAATAAATACTGTGCGCTTAGTAATTGAGATTTTCCAGCCTACAAGGTGATTGGTAAAACAGCGTTCTCCAAAACTGATTAAGGTTTATACAGAGATGACCAAAAGTAGCTTTACCCTAAAAGCTTTTCTACAATAGTTCCTTAACTGAGTAACCTAGTATCAAGTGTCGTTAACAGCACACTGAAGGTCCACCAAAACTTGCTATCGCAGCTATCTGATTTTCAAGGAGGCGCCCAAGATGATTGGCAATAGCTGAGGGATCTAAGATTGTACGCTAAAAATTGAAAGTTAATTATATTATCATACGATTTTTTTAATTCAAGAACCTAACTAGCGAAACATGTACGTTAATAAGAAATACTCAGTATTTATTAACACCCATTGTCATACTACGTGCCTTACACAATCATCGCAATTTTCGACTTGATAAAGTCAACAAGTACACGTGCAGGGTAGTCCGCATCCTTTCAAATTATATCGTTCTTGTCAGCAAACAGCAGTGTAATTGCAATGAACTACCCGAAGGAGGATTAATGGATCTACAGAAACTGCTTTTCACCACCTTCAATCAACTGCCTTCATGTCACAGTATGTTCCAATCGAAGTCGTGATATGATAATGTACTCTAAAGCAGGGTTATTTTATCGCAAAGATGTTCCGGAATGATGAGTGATGTAGCCGAAGAAATGTTCCTGGTGAAGAGGTGGCACCACACAAAACAGTGGCCATATATATATATATATATATATATATATATATATATATATATATATATATATATATATATATATATATATATATATATATATATATATATATATATATATATATATATATATATATATATATATATATGGGGTGACTGGTAACTTATGCAGTTAACTGGAAGTAGTAAACTAACAGGCGAAACCCAACAATAACTAGACTACAGTATTTTAAAAATGATTGCCCACTTGTGAAAAACCACTGGTACTAATTCACAATTTTAATTAAAAGGTAGGTTTTGGCACCCAAAGTGTGTGATGGTGGTATACCACATCGCCATGGTGTCGTGTAGAAGAAGACATTTTGGATATGATAGATGTCACACTTTCATTAATTACTCGCAAAATTTCACGGGAGCTAAGAGTGTCGCAGTGGATGTCTTGGCGGACTTTAAAAATGCCATGCCATAAGTGATTAACGTGTCACAATACTGTTCATTGTTATAATGATATCTTTCCATTCTAATGTTGTGAAATTCAAAATCTATTTACTTACAGTAGGAGGTCAAATCACTCACTTGACATATCAGGCTGTAACACAAGAAGCAATCGCTGATTCCAATCAAGCACTTTGATTTATCGAAAAATTCTATCTATTAATTGAAATTGTGAACTAGTACAGTGGTTTTCCACAAGTGGGCAATCATATCTAAAATACTGCAGTTTAGTTATTGTTGGGTTTCGCCTGTTAGTATACTAAGAAAAATTGTTCAGTTTAGGGTCCTCTATTAGTACTTTCAGTTAACTGCATAAGTTACAAGTTACCATTATATATATATATATATATATATATATATATATATATAGATACACACACACACACACACACACACACACACTCATATGTATGTATGAGAACGTTCATTTGGCAAGGTTCAAGTTAGCAAAGGTTGAGACAATTTACGACCTGTTTCATTTAAGGAACTGCGGTTTCTTTATTATATCTTTCAAGTAGCAATTTGAAAGAGACTTTGCGTATTTTGGCATAGTCTGAATTGTTTTGTAAATATTATTTTCATTTCATGGCTCTAACATTCCACGTTCGCATCTAGACGGAAAAGGATCACCTGCAAGACTTAAGGACATCTTTGCCAATTTTTCAAAAAGCAACATTTGCCAACATCAGAAGAGGCAACTGCCTAAGAAAACACAGTCAGTATCGACAATACACGTATCCACACTAGCCGGGGTTCAGCCAGAACCTTGTCGACGACCACCACCGCCGCTGCAGCTGCCACCGATACGATTGGTCCAAGATGCAGTTTCTGTGGCCCCGATGATTTCGTGACGCAAAGGAGGAGGATGAAGCAGACCCCGACAGTACGCTTCCGATGGAAAATACGTTACAAACACTGGAAAAGTTCATGGACAGCCAAACCGCAATGGACCAAACAACGACGCAGACAAGTGCCACAATTAACCCATCGTGAGAGAAAAAACTGGATGGCTTTCTCCGCGGACTCCACCGGCAACGAATCGATTTTACGAGGGCTGAGTCAATCAACGAGGAATATAGATCCAGCCTGTCTCACTGCAGGACCGAGACATGCTGATGAGAGTATGAATAGGTGAAGTACTCCGTACCTCACCTATCGGGCAAAAGTAAATGCTCATCTAAGGTAGCAATACATGGCCTACCCGTAGAACTTCCCGAAGCCTAAATTAGCTTAGAGCTGGCACTACAACACATTAATGATCTCTCTTGTTTCAGGATGAAGCAGCAAGGACAACTGATCCTTCTTGTGCTGGTACATCTACCGACAGAAGAGTCCCATAAAAGATATGGGAGGTGGAGTCCATCACCCGCCTCCGTCTCACTGTAGAGGACTTGCGGCGGAAAACTGCCAGTCGCCAGTGTCGCTAGTATCAGGGTTTCCGCCACGCTCCGATTTTCTGCAGAGCAGATCGGAGATCACCACACCAGTCAATGCGAGACCCTGAACTGACCGGTTAAAATGCGTTAACTGTGGTGGGAACTACGTCGCTAGCTACAGAAGATTCCCGAAATTTCTTCAACCTCCACACCGGAAGAAAACGGAAACTTCACAGCGACAGAAGATGACACTGGCGACTGCGGTGTGTTCCATAACGCAGACCAGCGTTTACGACTAGAAATTAGTACGGATTAATTTATATAAATTATTTCACAAGGTTTTAAGACATATTTTACACATTTTGTCATTTGAATAATATACAGTATTTAAAGAGCTTTTGGCATAAATTGAGTACCTTATTTTTGAAATATAATTGGTACTTTTAAATGTAAGATGCCCTTTTGTACATTACCGTGTACATTACAAGTATAAAATTATAACTGCGTAATTATTTGAATTTGTATTATTAACGAGGACGATTTGATTAGTCACCGGAGTTAATAGTAACAATTAGGAAATCTTGCGTTTTAAGATAAATTATACAAAAGTTAAACGTTTCGATAGTAGGCATAGTTATCGCCGTAAGTAGTAGTATCACATAATTATAATTTATTATAATTTATTTTAAAACTCACGATTTAAATCCATATCATGATTATATCGGTTTTATTAGTTTGTAGCGCGAGTCACTTAATTTATGGTATTGACTCTACATTCGTCGTTTCATTAACAAGCTTTCTTAAATATGCGTTCAAGTGGTACCTTAAGTTAAATCTTATGTTACGCTATTGCTTCATGCAACGTTATTTATAGTACGTATTTTCTATTTAAGTTAAATTTTCTACTGTACTAGCACAAATAATTCCTAGTCTTGTCTTTAAATCCGCTTATTTACCTATTTCCACATTGAATTCTCCAAAATTACTGATATTTACTTAAATGCTACATTAAGAATTACTGCAATAACACCATCTAGCGGTACAGATAATATAATCTGGACTTTTCCTTGATAACTACTTGCACAAAAATTAAACAGGGTACATATTTTTCAATGAAGGCATCTGAAATAATTTTTTTCATTTAATTAATTAAACGTAACCAATCAATTGTCGGGTACTTAAATTTAAGGAAATGTTTTCTTCTTCCCGAGTTAAGTTACAGAACTGAAATTATTGGAAAATTGGTACTATTTTCGACGTACTGCGCATATCATTAACGTAAACTTCTGTAGCAATTATTATATGATCTACCAACAAATCCAACAGTTGACATTAAAACTACGTCGTTACGTTGTGGATACAACCGTGATTAGTTATTCCAGGTTATAACTCCATAACAAACAAAATACACCCATGTACCGGATACTTTCTGGACATCTATGATGTTTCTAGCTAAGATTAATTTAAGGGACCAGGTGTTGCCGTTCCAATTTAAAATCGTTTTAAACAACATGTAACTTTCCTAAATATTTTCCTATTCCTAATTGTAACCGTTTTTGTGATGATTAATTTTCTTTTCTTAATGAAAACAGGAGTTCAAATAAATTGTAGTAGGTACCTCCTAACTATAATATAAACTGAATATGATATTTAGCTTACGCTTACACAGGCCCATACAGAGTTGATATCTTAGTAAGATTTTAGTTGGGAGATACAGGGTAACTATTATCAACGTATGATCGTAACCAAAACTATTTCTATTTAATGGGAGTTTGCAACTAAGAAGCTGATTAATGTAGCTTGTTTACTTTGCATATACCTAACACAATAGATTTTGGACTAAGTAAATGTTGAAAGTGTCATTCTGTTCGA